>JBBPDJ010000008.1:13665858-13695301 GCA_037974625.1 Cucumis cinereus | reverse complement strand
ATCACACAATTAAATCCAATCTTAAGTTTCAAAATAAACCAAAGTTTCACTTTCTTTCACTATTAATATCCAACAAGTGTTGTTGATTCACGTATTGAAATGGAAAAAGCCTATTAACAGTAACAGTATACCCTATTTGAAACTTTTAAAAGTTTGAGAATATTTTTTAAACAAAATACTAACGATTTCTATATAAAACTAACAACAAAGATATTTTGAACTTTTTTGAACGTTAAAGGATATCTTTTACATAAAATACAAAGTTCAAGAGCGTTTTCTACAATTTAATCAAATTTAAGTTTCAAAAAAAAATTCTTATGGAAAAATAAATTTTTGGTTCCTAGGATTTGTATTTTTATTTAGTCCATAAGTTTTCAAATGTTACAAATGTAGTCCTTAAAATTTGAGTTTGATTTCAATTTAGTCTCCAAAATTAAAAATTGTACAGTTTTTTTTTAAATATTTGAGTATTGAAAATCTTGAAAATGTTACAATTTTAACGGTTGGTATTTTAGTTTTGTTTCACTTTGATCCATAGATTTTGAAACTAACACTTTTAGTCTTGATATTAGGTTAAATACTCACTTTTGTTCATTAACGTTAATGTCTATTAATTAATTTAAAATATTAATTATGAGGGCAAAGGATAGCAATAATAATAAGAGAAATTTTCATATATAGAAAAAATACCAAAATATTTACAATCTATAGAAAAAATAGGTCCAAGTTTTTAATTTAAAAAAAATACCAAAATTACCCTTTCCATTTGATATTGGTACAACCAATTTCTCTAATAATTTCATCTTCGATTTCAACATCATCAATTTCTTTCTTCTTTAGCAATGTCTCTTCCTTCTTCATCTTTCTTAGCTTCAGGTACGTGTCTCTTTTCTTCTTTTTCTCCTCCTTCTCCTTCTTCTGCGATTCTTGTTCTTATTTTTCTTTTTCTTCTTCATTCTTTTTCTTTTTCTTCTTCTTCGATAATTTTTCATGTTTTTTTTTGTACTTATTTTTTGTTCTTATTTTTCTTTTGTTCTTCATTCTTCTTCTTCTTCTTTTTCTTTAGCAATTCTTCATGTGCTGAATTATATCTCTATCTATGACATACTGAATTAATTCTTCATCTTTTCTTCTCCTTTCTTCAATGAACTATGGGACAAGGAGGCATATTTGTTTGTTCGATATAAAAATAGATAGTAATATATTTTTACAGAATCATCTGATTATTATTATTATTACTTGGGATCATCTTCTTCAAACACCAACTTCCTCGTATTCTTCTTCAACTGATTATATAAATAGACAGAGATAGAACTTTATCTCTGTCTATCTGAGATTGACAATTATAATACTCTATTTTTTGTATACCACAAATAGTCAGGCTATCTCTGTCTATCTGTGATAGACAAAGATATGTTTATCTCCATCTATCACAGATAGACAAAGATAGATGTTTATCTCTGTCATCTATCTCTGTCTATCTTTTTGTTTACAGTGATAAAGCTCTATTATCTTTGTCTCTCTCAAATAGACAATGTTAGAGCTCTTCATTGTCTCCCATCCAAGAAAAATTAGCAAAAGTAATAGAATTAAGTGATAGAAAGAGATAGACATCTATCACATTATATCTGGAATAAACATGGTTTTTACCGTTGCATCTTGAGTTGGGGACTGTTTTGGTATTTTGCACTATGGATTAGGCTTTTTGGATGAATTAATTCCGTTTTTCAAAATTTTTCTATCAAGTGTAATTATTTTATTATTTTTTTCTATATTTAAAAAGACAGTAAAAGATGTCAAATTTATAGTAACCATTACATTTACAGACCTTTAAGGATGGTTTTTTAAGGTAACTATAATAATAATAATTAATTATCAAATGGATAATTTTTCAGCTGAAACAATAACAATAATGGTAGCTGTAATTTTACATTAATCAAATAGGGGATCACTCCTTTTTCTTTATTACATTTTATCTGTTAAGTTTTTCCTGGCCTAAATTGGGACCAAAACGTATTTTTTTCCTTTTCCATATTTATTTTACCGAAAACGGTCAGCGGAGGCTTACTCACTAGCGAAGGAGACGTACCCTTTTACGTAATTTCCCAAGCTGAATTCCTCACAACTAGAATTTAGGGTTTATGAATGTACACCCAACCTTTTTCAACGATTGATCGGCGTTCAGACTTCGGACCGACCAATTTCGTCGCTGCTCATCGTAGCAGGCAGAAGGATTAAGCAAACAAGGCGAAAGGATGGGTTCCAGGGATAAAGATTCTACCACTCACCACCAGCCGTTATTGAGCAGCCTTGTTGTCCGGCCTTCGAATAGTGACGGAGGTGGCGGCGGAGTCGGTGGAACCAGTGGCGCCCGCGGCCGTGGAAGCGATTACGAGGCCGGTGAGGTTCCCCGTGACCCTCCACAATATTCTCGATTGGACCGATATTCAGATGATTTGGGTTCGTTATTATTCTACCGTACACCTTTGTTTTTGGTCGGTTTTCGAATTTTATTGAATAAATTGTTGCTCTGCTTAAGTATTTATATATTTTTTGTTCTGGAAAACTTATCACTGCGTTGAAGTTAGTCGGTTGCGACCTTGGGTTGGATATTTATGTGTTTCTTTTGGTGGGAAACTTATTTTCAATGATAGAAAGATCATTACAATTTACAAAGAAAACTAACCTGAATCGTTGGAGATTTCTGAAAAAGTATCCAAGAGGGTAATAGGCGATTAAAAGTATAATTGTTAAAGGGTGAGTGACGTTTATACCAAGAAACTATGGTCCGTCGCTGTAATGGATTTAACATAGCTATCTAGAATCCTTACTTTTTGCAGTTAGAGGTCTTCTTTCGCCCCTCTCTAGGCAGAAAAAAGACTGCTCCATTGATATTTAGCCGTAGAATCTCTCTTGCTTTTTTAAAAAAGATGGTTGTTGACTATTGAGCCTTAGATTGAATTTATATGATATACTAATATTATTTCATAGAAGTTGATGTGAAGATACTAGGTCCGTACGTGTATATATTTTAATTTATGTCACGACATGGTTACAATTTCCTTTCCATTAGGATCCTTGTCTCAAAATTATAATCGACAATAAATTTTGTGTTAGCTCAATCCCAATTTTGAGTTCTGTTTAAATTGTGCGGGGATAATTTAGTTGGCTGAAATATGCTTTAGTTTCATAGGAGCGCTTAGGTATGCCCCTAAAACAAATAAAGAAAACAATACTCACTCTCCCTTTCAGGATGGATTATAGAAGAAATCTCGATAGTAATATAATACCCCCTAGGTTCCTTGCACTTAATACTCTTATTGGTTTTTTCTCATGAATGGCCATATAGATGTTCATGTTCTTAGTTGGACTCTATAGTAGAATTTTGCCAAGCCAAGATAATTGCAGTATGACTCTGATCTGTATTATTGTCCTCCTGTCCCTGGTCCTTCTCGCATCCTTACCACAATTGCAAGGTTCTGCAAGGAACTTGTGGGGCACCCTTGATTTGAATATGTTTTGGTGTCTTTCATGAAGAAATATTTTTTTTTCTTTTCAAAATGGTAGATTATTGTGATTGATGGTTTTCACCATTAATACAAACCAATTTATGATGATGTTTGGTGAGTTCAACAATCATGCGTTATGCGTATGCCTACCCTGCGATGAGAGACACTCTCAGAATTTCAGTCAATTAGACGTGAAGCCCTTTTTTGTTGTAATATATTAAAACAAAAACATGGTGGAGAGGATGTATTGGTTATATGCATATGATATTTGAGTACTTTTCTTAAATCTCTAGCAAATTTTTTTGTAATCTTATCTTGTCCGAACTTAGTTTAATTCCTTTTAAAATATCAAAATGTGCATGTAATTTGATGTTTTCTTTTGATCCATCAAATCCTAGGTTAGGATGCAATGCATTAATAGCTAGAGTTTTACACAGCCGTTTTTGGTTTATTTTGTTCTTATAAAAAATGTTGTGGTATTCTGGTGACAAATGTATCCGTGACCTCTTTGTTTCCTTTTATTTTTTATCCTCATTTTCTTTTGTTTGCCAAGAATCTCGATCTACTTCCACATGTCAAACTTTTGTTCTGGGAATAAAATTTTCTATTCTCTTACAGCTGTGTTGCCGCCTGCAAGAAATTAGATCTTGAGGAGGGCATTGGGTAAGTGCAGTCTCAGATCATGATTTTGGGAATTGCTCTTTTTTCCATGTAAAGACAATTTTTTTGGGGTTATAATTTGTGCAAGAAATTCTGGGTTGCTGAGTGGAGAGCTATCATATCTACCGTTTCCATTTTGGGATTTTATGGTGTCGGGCTTGGTTGGAGTAAGATGTGTTATAATACCAATCATAATCAAATCATGGTGAGGTGAGGGCTTTCTCTTATGAAATAGAGAAAGCCCTCACCTGGAGAGGTGTTGTCCTGCCTTCTAGAGACTATTGGTATAGGCTCTAAAACTTAAAGGTGCTTGACTTTGGCTCTCTGCAGAACTTAAAGATGGAACCTTTTATTCTATAGATTTCCATCCAAGGGGCAAGGGGTAAGATTCTTCTCATGGAACTGACTTTGATTGGGTTGTAATGGTTGATTAAGGGCCATGTGGACTATGTGTAGGAACTTCTTGATCTATTTTTCTGGTTCATTAAGGGTTGATTTCAGGAAAGTTTCAGATCTCCACATTTATTTGTACCTTATCCTGCGATTTAGGGTTTTGTTTCAATTGAATATATGTAAGTGTGAATTGGTATACCAATGGCCTAACAGTTGGTTTAACTGGATTCCTCTCATCCTTAACTCTTTCAAATTTTGTCATGGTCAATGACTGAAGGTATCATTGGTCATTTTAATAGGATGTGGCTAGCCCACTAAATTCGGCAGAAAGATGTTCTTGTGGTATGAATTGAAATCCATCGGTATGTTTTGGAAAGCTGTAGAGGAACTGTTGTGACCATGCAAGTAAGATTTGAAGTTGATCTCTGAATTATCAGAAATGTAGGATGGGTGTTGTTGTCTAATCTGGTTTTTGGATTCTTCAATTTCTGTGGGGGGTTTTTTTTATGACGATTTATTTTTCCTGTGAACTTGCTGCTGTGGTCTTGCTGATCCCGCAGGTGTCATTCAACTGAAGAATTCTGTATATTGGCATGGGTTGATAATGCTGTGTGATTATTTTGACTCTAGCTTGTACGTGTTGTTCATTTAACATTGGTTTACTGGTGGACGTCCTTCCTCATTTCCTGGACTGCACACTGGGTTTTTGGTTTCTTCAAGGCTTGTGATTATGGGTGCACTGTTGTTGGGTTCATGGAAAATTGGAAATAGATTATTTATAGGCAATGGATGTGGGTTTTACGTGTACTAACACTGCACGTGTGGAAAACAGGACATTTGTTCATCACTTCATTGCAAGTAGCCATGGTTTTGCTATCTTATTTGCTTCTATTAAAATTTCTCATGATATGGGTGGTAACACATCAAACCTACACGGGCAGTTATCATCAGAGCTTTCTCTCTTGTCTGCATCTTTGCACTTTCTTTTGCTCTGTTCACAGAGAGGAGATGAGATGCCAACAATGAATGACAATGGTTGTCAATTTTTTTGGTTGGTCCTTTTACAGTTGTGCAGGGAAAAATCTTTGGAGATATATGGTTGTTGTACTTCGAATGATTTTCCTGTTAATTTTCTTAATATCTTATAAACCCACTACCTTCTCTATTTCAGGATATAGAATACATGCAGGTTCAGTTTCTCCAGCACGCCGTCGAGATGTTCACCGATACATTTCTAATTTCGATCATTCTGGTGGTCTCACACGAGGTCGTGAATTTGGTGGTGGTAGGGATCTTGATAGATATCGTGATACTTCACCTCACTATGGTCGAAGAGTAAGTGGTGGTAGGCCATTTGGGAGAGGTGTTGATGGCCCTAGACTTGCTCCTGGGCCATTTCGAGGGGAGCGCAGTAAAAATAATCCAAATGTGCGTCCTAGGGATGGGGATTGGTATTGCTCAGATCCTTTGTAAGTACCAACCTAGCACCACAATTTCATGTATATAAAAAAGGATTTACTTCTGTTTAGTTTATACAGATAAAAACTAGTTGGTAAGCAAGCCATTACACCTTTTAGTAATTTGAACGGAATCTTATCCGTTACATAGACTAGGATCTTTTATATTAGTATGCCTTTTGGGTTGGTTATGTGTTTCATGTTTTCTAATATGTATTTGGTAGTGGATTCTGAATTGAGTTTATAACATGACATTGTATATATAATTTTGCATTTTCAAATTTAAAATTCAAAATTAGGATATAATAAAAACATATAAATGTTGTTTCTAGAATTTCACTGTTTGGATCACAAAATCCAAAAACAATTTTAAAAAGTAGAGTCTGGGTTGCCTGCCAAATACATATTTGCTGAAATCAAGTAATTTGAAAACATAAAACAAAATTTGGATTCTTTACCAGACAGGTCCTTATTTTGTCATTATGTTTTTAAAAATTAATTTTGAGGTTGCCTGTCTCAAAAGTATTTTTTCATGCATATTTGTATATGGATTTTTTTAAAAAAGGGGCATATTGTTTTAATGAAATTGGCTGTAGTGATTGTACTGAATGAAAAATGTCACCTCAGAGACTCGAATGTGTGTGCCAAATCTTGTAAGTGAATGGTGTTCCAGTTTCTTCCTCATTTGGCATGTGGTAAAACGAAGATTTTTTACTTTAATGCATAGCTCGGTGTACATTTTTCATTGCATTCCTTCAAGGTGTTTTTCTTTTTTCAAACTAATTGTATTTTTAATTTTCATTAGATGTGACAACCTAAACTTTGCAAGACGAGAATTCTGTAACAACTGCAACAGACCTCGCACTGGAGCTGGTGGAAGTCCTCGAAGAGGCTATGCTGGTCCACCATCCCTGCATTCTCCTCCTAGACGTTTTACTGCCCAACCAATTGAACGTTCTCCTGGCAGGACTCTTAATGAATATAGGTCTCCTCCGCGTAG
This sequence comes from Cucumis cinereus, assembly GCA_037974625.1. Classification (NCBI taxonomy): domain Eukaryota; kingdom Viridiplantae; phylum Streptophyta; class Magnoliopsida; order Cucurbitales; family Cucurbitaceae; genus Cucumis; species Cucumis cinereus. Next base: position 13,688,282 of record JBBPDJ010000008.1, on the reverse strand, counting down.
CTGGGCCAGGGACGGTCCTAGGGAGATTGCAGCTGGTGGCCTGGCACCTCCAAGGTATGAAAGCAGGTATTCTGATCACCTTCGGAGAGATAGGGTGGACTATCTAGAAGACAGCTTCAGAGGAAGATCCAAGTTCGATAGACCACTTCCTTCAGCAGATTGGGCCCTTAGAGACAATGGAAGGGATGACTTCATCACAGAGAGGAAGGGATTCGAAAGAAGGCCACCATCCCCACCAGTGCCATTGCTTCCTCAGCGTGGACGCTGGTCGCGTGATGTGAGAGAGAGGAGCCGTTCTCCCATCAGAGGTCCAGTCAGATCTCCGTTAAGAGTCCCACTACGGTCTCCATTAAGTAGCGGTCTTCCACCAAAAGACTTCCGTAGAGATGTTTTCGTTGAAAGGGAGCGCGATGATAGGCGCGGCCTAGGACGAGATCGTGATGGAGGTCCATTTTAGTGTTGAAACTTGGTTACCCATGTAATTCTTTGGTTAGAACATCATCGGCACCATGTAATATGTGTTTAGAGCTGTGGAAAGAAGATGTTAAGAAGAGGGTACTTGATTTTTCTTGACTGGTCTCGTGTGTGGAAACTTGCTGAAGGGGTGTTTTTCTGTGGCTCGTGTGTTTTCTTGCTTTTACCATTTTATGGTGTAGTTAGCAGCCAAGCAGAAATAGTTAAGTAAATGCTTTAAAATACAGTATCTGTAAACTTTTGCCATCTTTGGTTTATATTGGCTTCTGAGCAATGGTTTTGAATCATCATTATCCTTGCTTAATTTTAGATTTTGTTTGGAGTTGGAGATGGCCATTCCTGTTCTGATTCATGCCTGGCCCTAGCTCTATTGTTCTTTTTCAATGGTCAGATAATATTTATATTATTGTTAACGTAAAATTTGCAGGTGGTTTCGGAGATTTTGAACTTCTAAAAATCTCTTGAGTGGGTTCAAACTCTCTTGAGTTGGAGTACACGTTTAACCCATAAAGTTTGTTGAGATTGACTCTCTCACCATGTTTATTAGTAAGTTCATACACAAGTTCAACCCAGGTCAATTCTAAATGTTATTTCCAGGTCAATTCTTAATGTTAAAAGTGAGCTTAGTAATTGACCTTGTAGTCTTTAGAAGTTGAAAGTTTGAAATTTTTTATATTCAAATGAGAAGGAAGTAATTGTTATTGCATTGGGTGGTACCTTTAAGGATAATAGTTAATTATTACAACAATGAAGTGTATTGGTACTTTTTAAAAAACTACAAATTTAGCAAAATCTAGGAAATAGACGGTGATAAAAAAAAATTTGCATAGGGTCCAATATACTATAGTAATATTGGTTGAAGTAACCAGACAAAAAAAAAAAAAAACAAAAAAAAAAAAAAACTTACGAACCTAATATAAACAATGTAAGGAGGTTTGTGAACTATATTTTAAAATTAATTTCAAACTTCGATGAATAGGCTTTGTGATTCGATATTTAATCGTGACCGTCCATTGCTTTGCCATACAAGTAATCAAAAGTAGAGAATATAGAGAATCCCGTCGTTCGTCAGCGCGCCGTAATGAGCTCTCCCATTTTACCTCCAAATTCTGGATCCTGAGTCAACTACTTAATCGGCTAGCGCCAAATCTATTTCTCTCTCTCTTTTATATTATTAATATTGTTTTTTCAGTTAACGGAATCTTATTTAATTTCCCACCACTATATCCTTCAATAACTCCTCTCCACGTGTCCCTCTTCTCCCTAACATCTTTTAACTCTATACGTGTACCTCAATCACTGGAACTCCCATTTCCACTAGGTTAGTTTTGCCCACATGGGAATATGCCTCAACTCTCATCATCCGACGGTCAGTACATGGAGTATTCCTCAGTCTATGAATTTCCACCGTCAGATTATCCTGTTTAACATTCACCGTCTGATCGAATTCAGTGGACCAATCTCACCGTTCAATATTTGGAAAAAATTGAAATTCAAAATCTCGAGAGGGAGAGAAACGCAGAACGTAAGCCTTCTTCGTTCATCTTCTTGTTCTGTCCATTCGTACTGTATTCAAATAATCATTAAATTCAATAGCCCTAGGGCCTCATCTCCTTTTAGTTTTTCCCCTTCTTGTTGGCAATCTTCGAGAATCAAAGTGCTTGTGAATTTCAGGTACTAAAGGTCAGCTTTGGCGTTGAAGTTTCTTTTTTTTGTTTCATATTTTGTTGCATGATCTTTACCACTGCTTTTGGACTGTGATTCGTGCCTGGAATTCAGAAGATTGAGTTGATTTTCTTGGGTTTGGATTCTTGGTAGGGAATATGAGGATAGGAGGAAGTTTTTTTTTAAAAGATTTGAAAATTGTTGGTTGGTGGTTTGATATTTGAAATTCAAATTTAATGGGTGAAGTAGAGAATCAAGAGATGGATAATTTATCCTCGGTAAATGCTCAAACTGATAGTGTGGAACTGGGTAATGTTGTTTCATCTGATGTTCCTGCTAAGAAACTAGCTAGGCAGCTGGATTTTACGGGGATTGGTGGTGCAGTTTTGCCGGAGCATCCTCATTTTCAGTCTCGGAGTCGGTGTCAAGAATCAGAGTCACCGGCTGTCATGGTGGTGCAGTGTCAGTCGCAGCCACAGTCCCCACAACAATTGGTGGTTTTGCCCATTGGAACTAAAGCGCCTCTTCCAGCTGCGAGGTCTGCTTGAGATCTCTTGCTTTCTTCGACGCATTCTTTCAGCTTTGTTAAATTAAATATTTTTCTCTGTTTCTTTATGATGGGAAGCGAGGGTGGGATTTCTTTAAATTGTTTACATTTTGATCAGAGATCTATATTAATAAATTCATTGCCTTCTGAGTGTGATATTTGTCCAATATACTGTCGCACCAGGATTACCATTTTTTTTAATTGCTACATTTAAATTTTAGACTTTTGATATGGCATTTACTCGAATGTTCCCGCCCCCTTTGCCCCCGGTGTTAGAAAGTTGATCCATTTTTGTTGGGGGTTAGATTTTATGCTTTTTGTAAGTGGTTCTGTTTTCATTGCTTATTTTCATCTAGTCAATTTAAACTATAAATAAGACATCTTAGCTTCGTGGTTTTTGTCTCTTTATGATAGGGTAGGGGTAGGTAAAGAACCTAAATAAACCTTCTCTCATTAAAGGAAATATTTCCACTCTTTCTATATTTTCCTTTAATTTTGCGTGTCCTTTTTTTTTCCTTCCTTCTGTGATCAGGATGGTTTGGCAATGTTTCCCCTTTACTATTCTTGCTCTGACCTTGTCTTTAATGTGGATCAAGTTGTCTATCCCTCGACAAGGCGACTTCAATTTGAGTGTGTTGTTCAAGCTTATCAGTAGTAAATTTGAATTCACTGCCTGCTCATGTTTTCGTTCATCTAAGATTGTTTGACCGCTTGGGATAACTTTATTAATTAATGTGTGACTTAGTTTTGTGTTATTCTTTTGGCCAGAAAGCCAGATTCTCCGAAGTCAAGGTCAAGGTCTAATGTTGAAACAAAAGATGCTACTCCAAAGAAACAAAAACAGTGCAAGTTGTGCAACTGCAAACACTCACGCTGCTTAAAGCTGTAAGAATATGATCTATATGCTTCTGCAAAGTTGCTTCCCCCATGGGTTGACCCTTTTTAAACCAATTTTTACTTTTGTGACAATGTAGCATACTCATCACACATTCAATGCCTTAATAGAGTTATTCTGATCAGTACTTATATATGCCTTCTTGCGCTCTTGTGTAATTTCGTAATATGTATTAATAGTTTCTGGATTTTGATTTCTCTTTGGAACACTTTTTGCTTTTACTGTTCATGCTATCCCTTGGTTGTTCTCTTGTTGAATGTTGGAAGTACTGCAGTCAAGTATTCTTGTGCCTTTTTGGATAATAGTTAGGTGACTTACTTACGCTAAAAATCATATTTATTCCATAGTCCTTGTAAATATTCCTTTTCCACCTTTCAGTTCAATGTTTGGTTATTTGTTACGTAATTAGACTGAATAAAGACAAATGAAGATCAGTTAACATTTTGCAACTTGAATGGATTCAATCTTATCTTTTATCTGTTACATAATTATCTTTTATAATTGATTACTTCGATTATGATATGGCCAATGGTTGCATTACTCTATTGTGTGGACTTTATTCTACATTCTCCTTCAAAATACCACAAGATGCAGATCAAAATTATTTCAATTGTCTTCTCAATAGGTTTTTAGAAAATGTAAGGGAAATAACCTAGTATCGTGGACCTTTTGTATCTTTTTCCGTTATGAACTTTAGTGTGAACATGAGCAATTGGTTTCCTTCAATGTTCATCCTACCTGAAACAAAATTAATTCACAGGTACTGTGAGTGTTTTGCATCTGGAGTGTACTGTGATGGTTGCAATTGCACAAATTGCCATAACAATGTCGAGCATGAAGCGTCAAGGAGAGAGGCAGTCGAAACTACTTTAGAACGTAATCCAAATGCATTCCGACCAAAAATTGCTAGCAGCCCACATGGAACACGAGAGAGCAGGGTATGTGTGTTGGTCTGAGACTGAGTGTAATGGACGCTTTTCATCATGGTTATTTTTTCCATATGTATATGCATATATATTCATTAACTGTCACGTCTTTAGTTAATTTTAGTCACTTTAGCAATCCATTTGAGAAACTTTTTCCCTTCTGTGCAATTAATTAGAAAATAGCAGTATACCATCTGAAGGGCGTCATGCTAATTTCTAGAGAAGATGTTTCTCTGTTGCCTTGGTTCAATTGAGATATTAACACAATGAAATGATAGGATACCTTGTTGAATTTTGAGCTATCATTAGTGGTTCCGTGCTCTTCATGGATTGATAAGTCAATGTTATGACTACCTTTTTGCACCACAGTTTAAGAATATTTTCAGAGAAGGCACGTTTCATTTTGTATGGGCCTAGTGTTGGTTCCTGTCATTCTTTTTCCTCATTGAATTTGAGTATCTTTATTCTTATCATTTTTCCCTTGGTATATGTAAACAAATTTGTGTGTTAGCATCACTGCTGAACTATTTTGAGCACCTGTAGGATGAGATTGGAGAGTTAGTAATGCTGGGAAAGCACAACAAAGGATGCCATTGCAAGAAATCAGGTTGCTTAAAGAAGTATTGTGAGTGCTTTCAGGCCAATATTCTCTGCTCTGAAAACTGTAAGTGCGTGGACTGTAAAAATTTTGAAGGCAGTGAAGAAAGACAAGCTCTATTCCATGGTGACCATGCCAACAACATGGCTTATATTCAACAGGCGGCCAATGCTGCAATAACTGGAGCTATTGGATCCTCTGGTTATGCTTGCCTTCCCACTTCAAAGAAAAGAAAAGGCCTAGAGCTAGGCTTTGGCCCTGTAGGGAAGGATTCCCCTCTCAACAGTATACCACAACTTCATCAGGTAGTATCTTCAGATATAAAATTTTGATATCTGTTGAAACTCTTTCCTTAGTATGCTAACATCTTAACGTGGTAAACTGTTTGTCCATTTAGACTTTAAGGCAGATAAATTAATTTTTTGAGCTGTAACAACAATAAATTACTTTTTGTAATGGTGTTGGCTATAGTCTGTTATTTTTGTTAATAATCATTTATATGTTATATTTTATGAGTGGGGCTTGTGATCCAGACACTAACTTCCCTTTTATGTTTATCAGGCAAATAATACAATAATGTCTTCAGGCACGTCTACATCATCTCCCTTCCCGGTTGCTCATGTTGGTAGCCCTGCAGCACCGGGGCCTTCAAAGTTCTCATTCAGGTATCATTTGAATGGCTTATGGCATTTGTAGTAATGCAGTCAACCAACTTTCTTATTGAACTGAACATGTACCATTTTTGAAGGTCCTTATTAGCTGACCTCATCCAGCCGCACGACTTGAAGGAGCTTTGCTCTGTTTTAGTGGTGTTGACAAGTGAAGTTGCCAAGATCCTAGCAGGTAATGTGTTCTCAAAATTTCTCCACAAGATGATTTGATCTGCTGGCATTGTGTAGTGTTCACGATGAATGTGTGCCTGCATACATCAATAAGAGTTTCCATTCATATTGTCATTCTAGCCCGACTTCCTTTATGACCAATCAAGCTCTGGGGATTAAAGTCAATTCAATCATAGGTAGCCACATAACGTTTCTGGTTTCCATTTATATGGGTCAAGTGGGTCTCTAGGACTGAGGGTCATGATATCTGATGCTTACTGTATTCTTTTAGCTCTAGCTCTAGCTCTTGTATGACCACTTAATTCCTTATCAGAATGGCAGCTCTTTGTAATTGGAGGCACATTTCTTTAGCAAATATCTGCCTTAAGAATATAACTGCAGAAAAGAAATTTACTTTGGACCTGGTTAATTAGCTTTTGAAGGTTAAAAAAAATGCACAGGGAAGGCTTCCCAGCAGCATGATCAAATGGTGCAGGCTGTTTCTCTTGTCCTGAAAACACCCATGGTGATTAATCATTGCTCCTCTTGGGTGGTGTGTTTAGTTAGATGGCCGTCTCTTTGAGAATCAGATAATGTTTGTAACGATTTTGACAGTTATCTTGCTCTTTGGTGGTTTAACTGTAACGATTTTGTAATGAACTAGCATTAATTGGACTAGCATTAATTGAACTCCATAAATGACACAAACTAAGAAACAACAGTAGAGACAAAAAAATCATCTTAAATCTCATTTCTGGTACATCCCCTTCCCAACATTTTGCAGCAAATGTGCGACAGCGCGGTGCATTCTCTTTTTTCTGCTTTCCAATTCACCTCTCTGGATTTAGTTTTAAGATCTACCTAATTGCAACATATTTTAGGCTTTTGGCTTTTTTATCTTAAAGTTAAATCTTATAATGGTGTAGACTACCCAACTGAGAATTCTTTGTGTATCCGTCCAGAAAAAAGAAGTGATGAGAAACAGGTAAATGATCCACCACAGATTTCTCGTGCTTCATCTAGTGGAGATGGGGTACAACATCAGAGGGCCGAAGAGAAAGCTGCAGATGGTGAGTGTGGAAGTTCAAATCAAAGTGATAGGAATGTACATGACAATTCCAATTCAGATAGTTCTGATATGACAAGAGCAAGGCCGATGTCCCCTGGAACTTTAGCTTTAATGTGTGACGAACAAGATACAATGTTCATGGGAGCTGGTCTAGCTGATGGGTCTGCAGCCCATGATTGCAACACATCATCACATGTTCCCGATAAGTCTGTGTCAGAAGTGTACATCGAGCAGGAACGAATTGTGTTGACAAAGTTTAGAGATTGCCTTAATAAACTCATCACTCTGGGAGAGATAAAAGGTAAGCTCGTGTCTCTTGATACTTGACAAGCTAATAATATAACTGTGTAGAAGCCAAGAAAATGAGAGGAATTATGGTTTATGTCTATATTATGTGTTTACCATGTATGAACTAACTATGCTTTTGATTATGGACATTACAGAAACAAAATTCACTTCTAGAAGTGAAAGCGAAGTGGGGAATGAAAATCAAAGTAACAACTTCACATCAAATAGTGGGTGCCAACAGAGATCTATTAGCAATGGGGTTGTAAAAAATGTTGCCCTCTCGGCACCCAGAATACCACCTGCCGGCACTGCAGCTCTTCATCCGAATAATGATCTTCCGCTCAAAATTCTTCCCGTACCTAAAAATAGGAAGAGTAAACCACAAATTGACAGAGAAGTGTAGAAAAAGCCCAAGAAAGCAACTGGCGTGTTGCTCCATCTCGTTGTTCATTCAGGTTTGATTCCTGAGACTGGTCTTTTCAAGTTAGTTGGTTGCCTCATTTTAACGTATATTATTCATTTTTATGTCATCATTAGATTTCTAGGAATTTTTTTTTCCCCAAATTCCAATCGTAGATAGAGATCTTGTAATTGCTAAATCATTGTAAGAGATAGATAACAAAGAGCAATAATTCATCCTTTTTTGTTTTTGTTTTTTGAGGAAATAGTTCATTCCATTTGATGACCAATGAAATAAAAGATTAGCATAATTATGCATTTTTGTTCTTTATATTCTCCACTTTTATAATGGAATATTGTGTAATTGTCACCCTCACTGTGAAAATATTTTGACAAGGAGCAAAGTTCCAAGTTTTGATTGATGCTTGAGTCTTGGGTTATTTATTTATACACACTGGAAAGAGATTGATCTGTAGTGAAGTATAATTTATTCATTGTTGAGTTGTGAAGCTTTAGACTATGAACGCATGAGGCCATAATTACTAACCTATAATTAAAATTGGTGTAATCGTAATTGATGTATCAATTATAATAAGTCTCAATTGCAAATATAATTTGATTGTTTATTGTTATACTTACTTAAATATATTGTAAATGTAATTTGATTAGAACTGAGGTTGTTTACTTTACATTATTATCATTGTTTCCTCACTGTTACTGTAACAATTACTATGAATCTGTGAACAAATAGCTCGTGACTTTTTCAGTCTTTTGACTCTTTTCTGCTTCAGCTTGCATGCCCTTTGTTTTCAACTTCATATTGTAAGAGCAAAAAATTAATTTTTTTCAATATTATTTTTCCAAATCGTTTTTTTTTTTTTTTGAAAAATGAAAATTTGAATATTAAAGTGATGTGAAATTCAGTGAAAAAACTTTGAAAGAGGTAAAAATTCAATGTACAAAAGTTTTTTCAAATTGTTTTTCATGGAAATAAAATTTTGGATAGTAAAGAGAGCAAAAATCACCCTAATTAAATTTTAAGGTAAAATGATGTGAAAATTCGATGGAAAAGGTTTGATCTATGTTTAGGATTAATATTTGTTATTTTAAAAAAAGAATCAATTTAATAAAGTTAAATCTTTGGTTAGAAATTGAGAGAAGAATTTGGAATATATTGATATTAAAGTTTGAAAATTAAAGGTTATAATGATTTTGGAATACATTGATATTTTGTCTATATTTAGAATTTACTAAAGTCGAAGGCTTCGATTTAATAAATTGGAATATGTTGATTCTTGAAAAAAGAAATTGTTCTACAATTTTAATTAGAAATTTGACGTGGAAAATAAAGTATTTTAAAAAAATAAAAAAATTGATATTTTTCAATATATCTGCTGAAAGTCCGCAAAATATTTGTAATATTTCTCGATATATCCATATCTGCCAATTTTTGTATGGATAATATCCATAAAACGATGTTATCATCGACATCAGATTTTTTTTTTTTTTTTTTTTTGAAAAATGATGTTCATCCCATTTTCTCTATTGAAAACCCTGTTTGGCGATATCTTGCGTTTGTTTAATCTTTTGAATAAACTATGCCCGGGAGCAGCGTAATACAGGATTTGTCCAATGCATCCTAATGATCAACGGTAGAATGACATGTATTGACTCATAATACTCACTGAATGTGCTATGTGCGGTTAAGTCACTTTAGATTTATATAAGATTTATATATTTCAGGATTTTTAACAATTCTCCATCTTTTGTGAGTTGTATGTTGCTCATCATTGGGATACTACATGGCTTAGACCCCAACTTCCCTTGTTTCAGCCAACAAGTCAAGTACACGTTTTCTCTAATATAACAATATTCCTTTCTTGTTTCTTATTACTTCAATTCCTAACAAGTATTTTAACATGTCCAAATCTTTTGTATGAAATTGACCATGGAGAAAGCTCATTTGGGACTAAATACAGATAACATCATCATCAGTAATCACAATATCATCAACATGTACAACTAACATGATAACACCACTATCAAATCTCTTAAAGAAACTATATGATCTGACGTGCTCTTTTACATTCCAAAGTTTTCAATCATCTGACTAAATTTCTCATAAACAAACTTCACGAACTTTACTTTAATCCATACAAAGATTTACGAAGGTGACAATGTGACATACCTTTGCATTCTTCCTCTGAGCAATAAATTCTGGTGGTTGCTCCATTTACACTTTTTCTTTAAGATCGCCGTGAAGAAATGCATTTTTAATATCAAGCTAATGCAAAGGTTAGTGATTGATTGAAGCTAGTCAAATAAACAACCTCACAGAGGCCAACTTAGACATTGAAAAAAAAAATATTAGCATAGTCAACGAAATAAGCTTGTGCCTTTGGTGATGGGGCGTGCTTTTAATTGAGCTACACAACCATAAAGATTGACTTAACCGCAAACACCCATTTTACAACTGGTTGACTTCTTTACCGCAGGAAGAGAAACAAAATTTCAAGTACTATCCAATTACCCTAAATTTTAACCTATTCAAAATTAATTTTTCAAATACAACTAGGATACAAGATTGAAACCATAGATCTAGTATTTTTTTTCTATAACCATAGATTCCATGCTTATTTTTTTTTGGAAAGAGATATGTAACGGGTTAGTAGATGCATCCAAGCATCTCCATCGGGTGGACACTCTTATCATCCTCATTAGATTTCGTGCTTATTATACAATTTTAAAACAAATTCTCGTATTTACTAATATCCTTATATGCTAATTCAACTATATTAGACTTGATTTTGAAGATTTAAGAAAAACTTAACTCATATGATATTTAAATGTGACAAGAGATGCTTGGTTCATATGACTATAGGCACTTTAAAAAAAATGGTTTTGAACCTCACCAAATAACAGCACTTTCACAAGCTGCATAAACCCCGCCCAATTCTCTTGGGTTTGGACAAACAGCGAAGAACTCCGGTGCTGTATTTGCTTCAAGGTTCCTCCATAATTTTGATGCTTCGTCTTGCTCCAAATCTTCTCCGCACAATCTCGAACAACCCCATTTCTGCACCCCCCTTTCATCGTTTTTCCCTTTCCACACTCCTCAACCTCGATCTGTTACGGCAACAATTGCTGTTACGCTTCATCACTGGCTCTGCTTCGAGCCCTAGTCTCTCAATATGGAGGAGGAAGAAGGAGATGGGCAAGGAGGGTCTGATTGTAGTCAAAGAACTCAAGAGACTTCAGTCCAATTTCATTCGCCTCGACCGCTTCATTTCCTCCCATGTCTCTCGCTTGCTCAAGTCCGACCTCGTCGCGGTTCTTGTCGAGCTTCAGAGACAGAATCAGGTCTTTCTCTGCATGAAGGTATGCCCTCATTTGCTCGCTTTATTATTGTCTCTCTTCCCCTTTATGACATATGTTGAATTTTCAGCTCTGTTAAGCGAAATGAGAAGTTAATTAGTTTCTTGCTATAATGTATTGGTTAATTCGTAATTGTTGTAATATGGATGAATTACGTATATGGGAATCATTTTGACCCTCGCATTTACGGATTGGAAATAACGTAAGGTATGGTTTTTGTCGATTTTTCATCAACCTTTGTGTTTTTTTAGTAAAATTCCCGTTCAAGTATTTTATGACTGCATTTTGAAGTGGTCGAAAGTTATGTGAACTCGGTTGGAGAAAATAGATACCCCACTATGGCTTGCGAACCTTATTTAGCTCAAATGAAATTAGGAGTACTTGCTTGTATTAGCCTTTACACGATGTCTGTGTGAAGTGAACAGGCTGGGTGTACTGGGGATATAATATAAAAAAGTAGGCTGAATTATCAAATATCAACATGTTATTGAGTTGAGACTGTGTATGTGAATGGGAATATTTGTTGGTGCTATTGTTTCGTGTTATCTGTACAAGTAGTAATATGGGAAGAGGGATGTGTAGTACTGAAAAAAGCATCAAGTTTCAATGTAATGAGGTTATCTTGGGACATGTTGATAACCTTGGGTTTAGGGTTTAGAATATGTCTTAGAGTTTGAAACATCATGGGTTGACCTAGTGGTATAAAGGAGACATAATCTTAATAACTAACTAAGAGGTTATGGGTTCAATCCATGCTGGCCACCTACCCAGAAATTAATTTTCTAGAGTTTTCTTGACACCCAAATTTTGAAAGGTCAGACGAGTTGTATAGAAAACATTTGTCTTAGAGGTCGGATGAATTAGGGGTGGGCTGTCTTATACAACCAAACACCGCCCTCTTGTTAAAGTGGTTTTGGCTGAAGAAAATAGTCTGGGGAGGAGAATTATTGTTGCTATATGTGCCGCCATATAGTCAAGTGGTTGTCTAATTAAACGTGCTAAAATGGTTGCCAATTGAAGGCCTTTGATAGGCCTTGAGAAAAATAGGTAGTTGTTCCTTGATCTAGTAAATTTAAAGTGTGCAGTGGCACAAAAGTTCGGTTTTGAAAAGATACATGGGCACCACATGCCCCTCTCCACGTGAAATAACCTATTTCAATCTCAGACTGTTGGTCAGTTACTGCAAATGCTTGGTATTTGGGGTCGAGGAGGCACTTTTTTGACTGTGAGATTCCTAGAGGTGCTAAGTGAATAGAGCATATTAAGATTGGTCGGCTGGGAAGTAGTTTGGACTGACTTGTGGAAAGTTGACCTGTTTGGCACTTTTAATGCTAAATCTGTTTTCCTTCATTTGATGCAGTCTCGTGCCAAATTCAACACACCTGTTGTTGAGTATACATGGGAGATAAAGGTTCCCATGAAAGCGATTTACTTGGTCATTGATGTATAGAAGTCCAAGCTCCAAAGGGAGTACAAAAAATAGTCTTTATCCCCCTCTTTCTGCAGCCTTTGTGGTAAGAATTCATAGACCTTTGCCACATTTTTTTATTCACAACAGTTTTACTGAGTCTATGTGGGCTTCTTTCTTTGGTGTTTTTGAGGCCAGCATTTGTCTAACCGGGAAGGTGGATCATTGGCCCTTGGAAGCTATTGGGAGCATTGGTAGGGTGTTTTTCCTTTTCCTTTTTTTTTTTTTAATGAATATATGTATATATATCCATGAGTCTCCATGTCAGCTTGCATGCACTTTAGCCATTCTCGTAGGACAAAGCCGGTTCCCAAGAAAACTTGTAGGATACTAAATCCTAGATAGATGGCCACCATACCTTGTCTTAAATCACTAGTTGACCCAAAAGCTTAAGGTAGTTGGTGAAGACAAATTTAATATTACATCACTCAACACTCCTCTTCACTTGTGGGTTTGATAGTGAAAAATGTCCAACAAATTGAAATCAATATTAAATGAGGACGAAATAACGTTGCAGGGGATTGAACACAAGATCCCTAAACCACACTGCTCTGATACCATCTTAAATCACTAATTGACCCAAAAACTTAAGCTAATGAGTGAAGACAAATTTAATATTATATCACTTCACACCTTGCACTTATGTCCTCTAAGCCCTTTATTATTTTCACAACCCTTATTGACCAATAGACCAAGCCACTGTCATTATTGGGAGCAGGGTTTTTAAGGGCGAAGTACGGATTTTGGAAGCCTATTTTGTAATTAGAACTGTCCTTTTTCAGCTTTGGAAGGAATAAATCAAGACTTTTGGATGTCTTAGTTGGTTGTTTACTTTTGGAACAATGTATGTATACTACATCTTGCTGGTGTACAAACAACAAAAAATCTCTTGTACTTACAATCTCTCATTACTTTGAATGGTTGGAGGAATTTGTTGGCTTAGTTGATGCTTTCCAGGGGCTTTTTGATAGACCCCAAGTATTAAAGGTGTATTCAAAAAGAAGCAAGAAGGGAAAGGAGAAGGGTGACTAAGAATAATTGTGATTGTCGTTGAGGTGATGTGGGGCCCTAAGGAATATTGTTGTTAGAAGGGGGTGATTAGTTCGTTATTTCACGGTTTGTTATTTACTGTCTTAGCCTTTGTTTTTGCATATATATGTTGCTGGTACTATAGGGAAGCCTATCTTTTTTGGCTATTTTGCTTGTAAGTATTCTCATTCGAGAATTGTGGAGAGATTGGAAAGCTCTCGAATCTTCCCAGTTGTTGATAAATAAAATTGAGGCCGAGGCCTATCACTTTTTCATTCCCTAACCCTTTAGGCCGTCCTATTTCTTTTGTATATAATACAACTGTGTGCTTCTTACGAAAAGAAATTGAACAAAGAAAAACGATACATACAAGGAACTTAAATTTTGTAATGTCTTATTGGCAAATTAGTTATAGTGATTCCTATTTGGAGCCTCATGCTTTTGGCAGGGAAGTTTTGCAACGCCAAAACCAAAAATACCAGTAGGTCTTGAGTCAGGGATCAACTCCCTAACCAAAAATCACTAGTAAATCTTGCCGCTCTTTTTGAGTTGCCTGATAAATCTGTCCTCTGCTAATGCCTCTATCTCCTCCTCGACATGGAGGTGAAATTCTCCAAGATGGTGAAGTTCTTTGTGTGGCAAATTTTGCACGGATGAGTTAATACTTTGGCTTGGATCTTGGCCATTGAGTCCTCCTTGGTTGGGCTCACTGTTGTATTGTTTGCAAGTGGCTGAGGACCTTGATCATATACTTTGGAGTTGTGTTTTCACTGCTTAGTTTTGTTTTTATATTCTTAGCTTCCCGGGTTATAAGGATTGTTTTTGTGGCATAGTGGTGTGTCGTGCGCTATTTTGTGGGGCTAGAGAAATAATAGAATCTTCTGGGGAGGGAGAGTTCTACACAACATTGATGTTTGGTCTTTTGCTAGATTCTCTATTTCTCTTTTGGTCTCGATGTCTAGGCCTTTTTTTAACATCTCATTAGGTCTTATTTACTTGATTGGAGCCTTTTCTCTTAAACTATCATAGGTTGACCTAGTGGTAAAAAAGAGAGACACAGTTTCAATAATTAACTAAGAGGTCATGAGTTCAATCTATGGTGGCCACCTACCTAGGAATTAATTTTCTACGAGTTTTCTTGACACCCAAATGTTATAAGGAGGTAGGTGCTCCGTAAGCTGTCCGTACACTCACGGATATAAAAAAATTATATTTCTCTTAAAATAATGCATGCTTGTGACCTTATATCCTAAAGAATCTACTCTCTCTTGTCTTGACAATTTAATCTATTGTCTTAGGGACTATTCTCTTTTCAATTATATTTAGCATGATGCATGCATGTTTGGATTGCCTTAGGATCTGTTTTGATAATTTAATCTATTGTCTTAGGATCTGTTTGACTAGAGAAAAAAAGTGTTTTTTCAAAATATCTTTTTTACCTAATCTTTTTTTTTTTGTTAAAAACTTTAAAATAAACTTGAAAATGTTTCCAAAGCTATTTTGAGTGATTGTCAATTTCAATTTTTTTTTTTCAAAGTGACTTGTTTTTAAAATTTAACACTTGAAAAGTTAACCAAACATTTTATTATTTAACAAACCCTCCGTTTGTATATTTTTTTTTGAAACGGAAACCAAAATATTTTATTAAGAAGTTAGCTCAAGTACAAAAAGATTATACTAAGAGCTAAAGTGAAAACTATGATCAGCAGGAGCACTCGGACATCTCAACTAGGTTGACACCCCCTTAGCGCCCTCACCATCTTCAAACAAAAAGTAAACATTACAGAGTTAAACTCAGCTTTTAAACATGCCTAAAATTTAAGATATGTAGCTTTAAAGCAAAGAAACCAAAATTACACTAAAACAAAACAAGACCAGAAAATTATAAGACAGAACGATCTACAGAAGCCTAGGCAGTGAAGAATCTTCAGGGAGGATGAATGAAGGCCTGTCAATTAAGATGTCTTGCAATGATAATTCTTGTATTTTATTTAAAAAAAATGTTTTCTTAAGTTGATAGAGACCTTTGCTTTTATCCCATTGATTGCAATTGACTCCTGCCTGACCCTTTCAGTTGTATAACGTGGTTCGTAAAGAAGTATGGTACCGGCCCGACATGTTCTTTTATAGAGATATGCTTATGATGCTTGCAAAGAACAAAAGGATAGAAGAAACAAAACAAGTTTGGGAGGATCTGAAAAAAGAGGGAGTATTATTTGATCAGCATACTTTTGGAGACATTGTTCGAGCATACTTAGACAATACAATGCCCTCTGAGGCCATGAATATATATCGTGAAATGAGAGAATCTCCTGATAGGCCATTATCTTTGCCTTTTCGTGTCATTCTTAAGGGCCTTATTTCATATCCAGATTTGAGAGAACAAGTTAAAGATGACTTTTTGGAGCTCTTCCCTGATATGATCGTCTATGATCCACCAGAAGACTTGTTTGAAGAAGATGAAGATAGGAACAAAAGTGAAGATGACTAACTAATTAAGGATGCTGTTGTTGTAGTTTTAGTCCTTAAGTTTTGAGCTTTAATATGTCAAACACGTCTCTAAAGTTTCAAAAGTGTATGAGATCTTTGATTTTCAATAAAGTGTATTAAATCTTTGATTTTCATTCATGCGTCTGATTAATTCGTGAACTTTAAAAGTGTCTAATAAGTTCTTGAATTTTTTGTTTTGTGTGACCTATTAGACATGTTTTAAAATTCACAGAAGTATTTGATGCAAAGTTGAAGGTAAATCTAGTTTTATGTTTTGAAAATTGTCGTTCGTGTAAAAGATGTATGAAGACATTTTTGAACTTTAGAAATTTATTTGACACAATCTAGGAAGTTTAGCATAAGTTAAGCATCGTTGAGTTGAGGTTTTATAGGGTTGATTGATTTTGAACTACTGCTGTTGGAAAAAATTGATAACCGATGTTGTTTCACAGGTTTGAAGAGGAAAATTGCAAGCGTTTGAAATTTTTGTCTGTTTAATGTGAATGTTAGTGACAAATACCCCTAATACGAAAATAAATTAAACAAACCACCTCACGTCAACTAATGACAAATGTAGCTAAGGGACATCTAAAAGTAATTTTCAGGGAGTGTTCATTCTTAAAACTACATTTTGCCAAAAAATAAATAAATAAATAAAAGTTGTAAGTACATAATGTACAGTTGAGATAATGACGAGATGAGTAAAGGCAGTACAATGTTGGTTAAGGGAGGGGGGTGAAAAGTACAACCAATTAAAGAAACGTACAACTAATACAAAGAGAGTACTTTGGGGAAGAAGAAGAAGAAGAAGAAGAAGAAAATGTGTAGTACAAATCTTGATTCACATGTGTTAGGGTGTGTAGTACTCAAACTAAAGCCACGACTTCCCTTTCCCTTGTTTCACTTCGTATATATATAACCATATGCACGTAGAGGTCATCAAGAAGGAAGGAGAGCAATCATGCAATGGGTAGATGAATCCTACAGGGTCGTCCCGAGAACACATGTCATTCCCCATTGTTTAAGTCACATTCGTCATGTGTTCTCAGGTCGCCCCTGCTGGCTTCTTATCTATCATTTTTTTTTTCGGTTTTTGTCATTTTTTGTCCCTTCATTCTTCAGGTAAGTGCTTCAAATTTAGTTACTCTATATTTTTGATAATTTTATTTTTAATTTTCACAAATACAATTTGTTCAATATTACACCATTTGGGGGTTTAAAGTATACATCTTTTTTTAATTTTTTAATTTTATTTATTCTGATTTCAGTCCTAATATTTCAAAAAGTTACATTTATTAACCAGTTTAAATTCAATAACCCTTCTTGAATGCAATAATGCAATGGTAATTTGACTAAATTCAATAACCCTTTTTTTTTTCTTTCAAATTAAAAGAAACACGTCTTATTATGGATTTGTATTTAGATTAGCTATATGGATAACTATACCCAATAATTATTTTTCATGCAAATATTATTTATTAAGTTTTATTAATTGAAAATGTACTTCACTCTTTTTAAAAAGTAATTAATTTACTTTTGAAAATAGAGACATCGTGTTCTAATTAAACAAATAATTTCGAATGAGTTCTAGCCAATTACACTGCCAAATTAAAATCATAACTTAACGAGCATACGAGTGTGTCAATGATTATAATGTATGTGATTCCAATTTTCCTCAACCTAATTGAATTAGAGAGAAGAAAAAAAAACTATACCCTGTTCTATGACTATCAATCAACATAGCATTACATTCCACTACTTAATAAGAAATAGTATAGACATTTTTCTAATGCAATACTTAAAAAAGAGGTTAAGTCAAAATTTAAGATAACTTTATTTACAGAAAGATGTACATCTGTACATTGCTACAAAATATCAATAGCATCTTTTAAATGGGTCTGCCAAAGCTAAAGTTGTAACATCACTAAGATAAGTCGCACCATTTTCTTTAAAAAAAAAAAAAAAGTGTTGATGTTAACTTGTGAGCGTCTCAGCTAAAGAACTATCATCTAAGGCTTACAAAAAGAAAGAGAACTTAGCCTTTTCTCTTGATGTAGCAAAGTCTCCAAACTTGTCTTCATTGGGACCTTCAAGTTAATTCCAGCTAAACTGTGGAAACTTAGGGATCTATTTGGTAATGTTTCTGTCACATTATCAAGAAATGCCTAAATGAATGTTTGAAAGTGGTGATAAAATGATTAAAACTCATTTTTGTCATGTTTAAAATTATTCAGAAACACAACTTTAATTACTCAAATCCAGTTCAATGAAACCTTTAAACACATTTTTCATACTATAAAAATTGACTTTAAATCGTGATTTTAATTATTTGAAATCACTCGTAAAGATGCCATAAATTCATTTCCAAGCCACGCAAACCTGCTTCTCTTCTGCTTCAACAATTGGCATCAAGTGATTGCATGAGCAACTCGTCCTTTTTATGCCTCCAATCCAATAAAGACCAGCATTGATTACCGTTTACAGTTTCTGGATTTGGAACATGGCTAACAGATGTTGCTGAGGAATGCAGATGTGGACTAAACACAACATAGCCTTATCCCATGGACATCATAATTCTCCCTACAAGGGTGCTGATAGATATAGAAGTGTAGAACTGAACATCCTCTTCAAATGCTACAAATGTATAAAAGACTTCACATCATAGATCGACGCTGTCAACACCATAGCAAGGGCCCATTGAACTCCCATTAGTCCACCATTCTTTAGTAGCACCACGAGCACATCCTCCTGAAGTGCAAGTCTACTCTCAGAAATCACTTGAAAGTTAAAAAACATACTACCACAACAATTCTGTCTGTCACACATCTCCCCAAAGATACACTGGTACTACTTGATGCCAACCAAAGGTAAGAAGAAGCCACATACGATGTTTTAAGAAAATTTGCATGATTAATCATAAAAAAAAAGTAACTGAAGTCATAAACTAGAGCCAAAACTCCCTGGAGATCTGTTTTCTAAAATTTTGAATATCGAATACTTCAATGAACATATTAGTATTGGAATTTAATTTTGACCAAGGTTAATCTACCTCTGTATAATTGGGCATCATCATTGGAAAAGAAAGCCAGTTCCTCAGCTACCTCCTTGATATCCTTATCCTTATTTCCTTCAATGCTTTTATCATACCCGGCAAGGAAACTGAAAATCTATTCATTTAGAACTCGATGATTTCATGCTGAGATTGAAGGAAATGGAAAACTGAAAAGGGGGAGTGAGAGACCAGAGAGAAAATGGATAACTAGTTGCTAAAAGAAAACTGGTACACATTACAAGACAGTAACGGAAGTCAGTACTAAAAAAAGGAAATGTGCAAAATGACTTACTTGAAAAAGAATGTCTGGAAGGTGAACCTTGACCAAGGATAGGAAATAGCCAGAATAAAGGACTTGCAGAGAACAGATGATAAGATACCAAGCCTGGTCTGAAGAAATTAGATTTGGCCTTTAATTTTCAACAGTTAACTTAAGCTCTGGATGAGATTTATCAAGTCTAAGCAACAATTCACTGCATGTTATTTGTTTTCCATCCGTCGTTGGATGGGAAAAATTTGGCAGGGACTCCAAGATATCAGCATGATCTGAACTGTGGCAAAGGCATGTTAAGATGGTGCAAGTTAATTTTGGGTCAAGAACGACACCCTTTTCGGCCATATCGTTGAGCAAGCCAATAATTTCCGCAGTTTCACCGGTCCAACTATATCCCTTTAGTAAGGAATCATATACAAAGGCATCTGGAGTCAAGCCACGAGCAATCATTTTCTCAAAAACAATTTTAGCTTCACGCATCTGACCACTTTTTGATAATTGATTAATTAAAGTTGAAAACGTTAAAGCATCTGGAGCTAAGCCTTTTCCAACCATGTCCATTAGTAGCTCTTTGGAATACGACAAATCCCCAGCTTTTAGAGACCCATCGATTACGGTATTGAATGTAATAATATCTGGTTCAAGATTTACATTACTCATTTCTTGAAACAGCCTCCTAGCTTGTTCTATACTATTTTCCTTGCACGTGGATGAAATCAATGTATTGTAATCAATCACAGTTGGACTAGGCCCATGTATTCTCATTCTAGTAAAAAGTCCTTTAGCAATGCTAATCATACCCAAGCAACAAAGTCCTTTAATCATCATACTGTAGGTAATTGAATTAGGAACAAACCCCAAGTTTAATACATGCTTCCACATTTCCATAGCCTTGTTGATCATTCCTGCTTCGAGATAACCTCCAATTAGAAAATTGAAAGTCATTAAGTTGCCAGAGATTCCATGTTCAGTCATTGTATTAAAGATCTCCACGGCCTCCTCAACACGACCTTCATTACAGAGCCCTTGAATCAGCATATTAAAGGTGACAACATCAGGTTTAACATGGCAGTTATCCAATGTAAAATTAAAAAGTGTAATTCCTTCATCAACCTTCCCAACCTTGCAAAGTCCTACGAGCAAAGTATTATAAGAAACAATATCAGGCTTTTTCCCCTTCTTTATCATCCTATCCAAGACTTTAATAGACTCCTCTATTAGTCCCCCTTTGCACAGACCATCTATAAGAACATTATAAGTGACAGTATTAGGTTCTTCACCTTTCTCTAGCATCAGATTTAATAAGTTCAAGGCTTGCTTAGCTCTCCCATTTTTGCAAAGCCCGTCGATCAAACACGTATAAGTGACAACATCAGGACAAATACCACGGTCCGTCATAAGATTCAGCATTGCCTTTGCTTCTTCCCATTGTCCTTCCTTACATAAACCATGCATCAAACAACTATATGTAACTACATTAGGACAAATTCCCATCTCTAGCATCTCATTGAAGAGTTCTTTTCCCCTAGAGGAATTTTCATTGTTACAAAAACCACTTATAACTGCAGTATACATAACAACATCCCCTTGCAATCCCCTCTTCTTCATTCTCTCCAATAAACCCTCTGCTATATGTAATCTTCCACCCTTACAAAGCCCATCCACCATGGTCGTATATGTCACCAAATTCGGCTGGCAAATCACCTCCATTTCGTCGAGAAATCGAAGCGCTTCTTCAAACTTCTCAGTCTTGCAAAGTCCGTTCATGAGCACATTATAACTAATCACATCTGGTAATACAGAAAATCTTTTCATTTCATGAAACAACCCAATTGCTCTCTGTACATCCCCAATTCGACACAACCCAGTGAGCATAACATTGAAAACAAAGGTACTAACTACATAACCCTGTTTAATAATCAACCCCAGAACCCCAAACGCAGAATTCACCTCACGAGTATAAACAAAGCATTCGATTAAACAACAAAGTGATCTGAAACCCAGAAAAACATTTGCACAAGTCAACTTACCATAAACAGATAAAGCCATTTGGTAATTTCTCGTCCTGGTGAGAGCAGCCATGAGTGAGTTGCAGGTTAATCCAGAAGGAAGAGAATTAGAAGCGATGGCAGTGTGAAAGAGAGAAAAGGCGTGGTTGGCGTTTAGTGGAGTAAGATTTTGGCAAAGGAAAACTAAGTGGGAATCGATATTGGAAACAGAATTTGGCAAAGGGGTCGAAGAAAAGGGGTGGATGCGAAGAACTCGAGCAGAGCAACGTTTGAGGAGATGGGTTTGAGAATTCATGGTTTTTGAACGAAATCAAATTCGTTTTGAAATAATATTATCAGTGTTTATGAAGCATGATAAACACAAACAGAAAAGCTGCGCCCAGAATGGAAAAAAAAAAAAAAAATTGAAGCTTTTGGATTAAGTGTGAATTGGCCTTAGACCTATTTCAGGTTTCTTTGTATCACTATGCTTTTCCCCCCTCAATTTGCAAACGAGTCACATCTACCATCGAGATTTGGTTCTCTTTTTCAACTTATTGAATTTTGTTGAACCTCCCCAAATCTCATACCCTTACATATTTTAATTTTTTTTTTTATATATTTGGTTATTTTTATCCAATATTATATCAAAATCTTATATATAAAAAATATATCTATTAGAGAATATTTGAAAAATCACTAGGGCAATCCGCACCCTTATTTGTGGCTATTTATGATTTTGATCCTACGGTTTAGACAGGTGTAATACATAAGCTCTTTAACCTTGTGACGCTATTTTTATTTATACAAACATTCTATCTAATAATATTGTTCTTCTTTTGTCCTGTGGATGTAGCTAACACTCTATCAGTGTACCACATATATCTATGTATCGATATCTATAAGTTTTTCTATTTGATTTTGTAACTATTACAAAATGTGTTTGAAATGTATATTTTCTTTAAATTTCTTTTTAACTCCATGAATTGTAATTTTCTCCCAATCTCTCTAAAAAGGTCCAGCGGCCCATGGTTTTGGCCCAGTAAACATACGTCGGTCTTGCTGA
>JBBPDJ010000008.1:13625524-13665758 GCA_037974625.1 Cucumis cinereus | reverse complement strand
AATATGAGGCAACGTAGGTGGCTGGAGTTAGTGAAGGACTATGATTGTGAGATCTTATACCATCCAGGTAAGGCAAATGTGGTAGCTGATGCCTTGAGTAGAAAGGTAGCCCATTCAGCAGCTCTTATTACCAGGCAAGCTCAGTTGCACTAGGATTTTGAGCGAGCCGAGATTGCAGTTGCAGTGGAGGAGGTAACCTCACAGTTGGCACAGTTGACTGTGCAACCAACATTAAGACAGAGGATTATTGAGGCTTAGGCTATAAATAATGCCCAAGTGAAATCGGAGCTGCCAAACTAATTAGAACGTGAAACTAGCAACTTCTTTTTACTTGTTCAAATTCTAGAAATTTAGGGTTCACTGAGGCGAGCACATCACTCAAATATTGCACGAGCATCAAATATAAAACTATGGAAATTAACAAAAACTTCCAAAAATTCACTAATTCGGCTCTAACACAGCAAATAACAACATTAAACATGATTATCTCCTAGTTAGCTGAGTTTAAAATATTATAACTAAAATTAGAGGAAAACTCATGCACAAATCCATTTTTGAGTAAATGTTTCACAAATAAGTGCTAAAAACACCTGTTTCATGGTTTGAATTACTATGGCTTGATTGTTAGGACTCTAAAATATCCCAATTGTGGAAGGTAACAAAACCTAAAAAATGTAAATGTGTTGGGATACATTTGACCAATTTAACTTAATGTCATAATCAACTATAGTATGAATACTAGAACTTTATGTAGTGAAATAAAAGTGGATCAAGTTCGAGTTGATAGTCTAAATGGTCCATAGTATAGGAATAAGGTTGGACACCTTATTTCGGAGACTTTATGGATGCGATTAGCTTTCTATTTAGCACTGACAATGTGGTCCTAAATAGTTCATGTGGAGACGTGTGAGTGTGGGCGTCCTATGCAAAGACTTTACATAAGACTAGATCATATAATAGTCTCTTTTACATTATAACATTGTTTACTATTTAAAACTGATTATTTCGATTTCGATTACGTAGGTAACTTGATCTTAATCTTAAGCTAACTATGAACTCATGTTGATTCGAAATTATGCTTAGATCTATGTAGATGAGGACAGCTCAACAACGTTGGCTCAATAGACCTCACATTTCAAGGGTAAGATCGAGTAAATAGCTAGAAAGATAGGGTGTAAGACAAAATTTACTCCTACCCACTACTAGGGATAGTAGAGTACGATTGTTTGTAACTCATCAAGCCAAGGATTTGGACAAGGATTTTTAAACGGTCTCTGCATTCCCATGTGTTCCCTTCGACTTAAGGATGGATATAATTTTGTTCGTTTCAGTTTGGTGGCCAAACCCAATCGAAAAAAAATTTTTAAAATTATTTATATGAAATCGAATCGAACAAAACCATATTTATGTGCTTCCGTTCAATTTTAAATTCAGTTTTGTTATTTTTAAAAAATAAAAAAATAATTCGTTTATGTTCGGTTTTAAATTCGATTTTGTTCTTTAAATTAAAAACGGTTCGGTTTTAAATTTAATTATACTTTTTTAAAAATATAAAATATAAAATATAAAAATAAATATACATAGTAGTTAAAGACGATTCGATTTTGTTTTAAATTAAGTTATTGAATGTGAAATCGAATCAAGCAGAATTAAGTCAGTTTCAAAAATTATTTAAACTAGGTTAAACAATATTTTTCGATTTCTTTGAATTTTTGGTTCGGTCTTAAGAAACAGTTCAATTTTTTTGTTTGAATGATCACTCCTACTTCGACTTGGCAATGTCACTCCTACTTCAACTTGGCAACGCCACTCTTGCTTGTCTTTAAAGATTTATTATAGAAAGTTTTCCCTACAAACCAACGCTCTCACCCACATGCATTCTAGAAATATTATCTAAGAGGTCACCTAATATAGAATTGTTCCAAGTTAAGCACACTTAACTTTGGAGATCCGATTATTGAGTCACAAAAAGGAAAGTGCACCTTCTTGGTATAGGTAGTAACTTTCAAATCTTTTAAGCCATTCTTAAGCATACTTTCATGTTCTCAGGATCACTCTCATTCAGATGTGATATCGATTTGTCTTTCTCCTAAACTCGAAACATTACATTGTTCTCTTAAGTCTTGACTCGAAACTTGAACAAGGACCCCACCTTCTCATTGGCCTAAGAGGTACTCGATTTAGTGGTTAAACCATAAATCGATTGTTCATTAGAGGATCAATGGGACTTAAGAAACAATATGTTATTTTAAAGGTAAAACGTTATTTTGACCTAGCTTAAATTATGAACAACCGCTGAAGAGTCGACTTACTAATCATTTTTATATCAAGTGGACATAATATATCTGCAATAAGAAGAGTCCAAGTACGACCTATAATGGACAGTCCCATTAGTTAATGAATGTTGGTTAACTAGGTTAAAGAGTTTAGGTAGTTAATCTCGATCACTAGAGCTCACGATCTGTAGGTCCATTGGGTCCCTCTATTAGCTCATAATGGAATTAAACTTAGGGTAGTGTGATAAAAAAGTTTGAATCGTTCGAATTAATTTACAAAATAAATTGTTAATAATATTTGATATAATTAACGATTATGAATTCAGAGAGAAATTATATTTAAATAGCTCTTACTTGTAAAATCATATAATTAAATAGAAAATTTTAAAGTTATGACTTTGAACGTCAAAATCAAAAGTTTGACTAATTGTTAGTGAGATTTTCCATCATTTAGTGCAAATAAGACTAAGCTAAGCTAAGTAAGTTGTTCTTCCCTCAAATCTCCACAAATCTGAACTATGTTAATATTGCTAAGTATCAAACTAACAAGTGTTATTAACTTGTATGGTAATTAGCTATACATACAAGAATATCAATTGAACTAAAGGCTAATGCTAATAGTGGAATTTGCTGAAAATTCCTCCAGAGATCTAACACTATATTGACTCAAAACTCTCCAAAATTGATCACAAATTTGATCCAACAATCAAGTTATAAGTCCTAAGAATAATAAAGAACATTTTTCTGGTGGTCAATCTTGAGTTCGTGATCAAATCTATCAACAATTCAAGGTGAATTTGAGCTTCGAAGATATGATCATTAAAATTCTATTTTTGTGTATTTTTTTTAAGCATGTTTAATCCTTAAAGTTAGTTTAATTAAGATGACATTTGATCCAATTTCCTTTGATGCATGTTAGTGTATTCTTTCATGATCGCGGATAATATGAAAAAACAATTTTTATACAAACAAAAACAGCAAGCAAAACATGCTTCAACAAAAGATAAACATCACTAAAGACCCTAAGCATGATTCTTGTAAAGAAGGAAAAAAGGAGAAGTTAAATTTACCCTTGTAGATTCCTAACTTCACCTATTCCTCCCTTCATCACCAACAAGCTCGGTCTTCATCACGAACTAACTCAAACTCCTCAATGCACAAAGATACGACCATGTGATCTTTTTAATTATTCTCTTTTATTTGAAAGAAGTTAGAATTGTGGTCTCTAAGTCATAGGAATAGGTTAAGAGAATATCGAGAGTAGAGAGTAGAGAGGATTAATTTGAAGGCTAGGGCTAGAGAATATTTTTTCACACAATGATTGCTCAAACCCTAGAGAGGTTATAATGATAAATATATGGGAATGAATTCCTCTTCTCCCAAAAGCTTTCATTCCATTTATTCTAAATTATCCTAATTGATTAGTTAACAATTATTTATGCAATCATTGTACATTAAATCATGTGTAATGCAAAAATAATTGATACATGTAAATATCTAATATTTATATGTAAAAAACTCTCTTTAATACAATACTATATGAATATAATTCATATGAATTTAGTATAAAATCTGATTCAAATATAACTCTCTATTTATATAGTCTTAATTATAGATCATATCTATAATTAACTATATCTTTTAGTGCATCAAAACACATTATATTTTATATTAATAACATTAAACTAAAATTTCCATAGTTAATTTGAAAAATTCAAATTACTCCTTATAATTGTTCATAATGAGCTAATAGATGGACATAATGAACTAACATATTAGAAGATCCAATGATATGGGATTAATTAATTAAACTTTTTAAATTCAACTAATCAATATTCATTAACTATACGTCACTATACTAAAGATCGATGTTGCACCCTTAACATTGTAGGTATATTTTCTATGGATATACCCAATCAACAGTGAGTTGGCCTTTCACAAATTGCTCATAATTACAACTGGGTCAAGTTACCATTTTACCCTATAGTTACATATAACTTCTTAATTATCAATGATTTTTCTAATGGACAAATAATTTATAGTCCAACTATAAACTAACACCTCTCAGGCCAGTGAGATGTTGATATTTCATTGTTCAAAACCTGAAATCATTTATTAAAGGAGCAATTTATCTACCTTTTCAGGAAATGAGAAGGAGTGAATTCCATCTTGTGTAGTTGTTTTTCCTATTGGGTTTTATGTCCTAAAACTCATAGGTAGAAAATGTAATCAATTGATCGTTATTAATAAAGTGTTATTATTGGATTTTCAACAAGTGTTACTGATTATTTTATTTGTTTTGTCTTAATAACTTTATTCCAATAAAATAACATCCTAAGTCGTTGCTTCATAAGTCTTAAACTGTATATCAAGACATAAATGGACCATTGTTCGAGATACAATTTAAAATGTTTATAATATAGGGATAAGGTTGAGTACCTTATCCTCATAACACTATGGATACGATCCAATTTGTATTCGATATAAACACAATGATCCAACACGTTCGTGTAGGTGATATGCAAGTGGGAATATGCTATGCAATGAGTTTTCATAAGACTGAACCATGAAATAGTAACCATTAGATGTACGTTCGTTAACTGTTTTGGTTTCTAATTTTAATAAAATGACCTTGGCAACGTAGTCTTCATCATGAATGTGTTATGAACTCCAGTTTGCGTGAGATTGTCCTTTGATTTGTACGGGTAAAAGTGGCCAGATTGCGACTCAATATGCCTACCATTTCAGAGACAAAACCGAGTGGAAAGCTGAAAACATAATCACGCAAGATGGAATTCACTCATTCTCAACTTTAGGGTAAGTATATGAATGTTTTCTTAAATGGTGCCTTCAAAAATTGAATAAAGGATCCTACCTTCTCTATGGCACGATAGGGGTTTTCGTTTATTGGTTGGACCATAAACAGGTTGTGCATGAGAAGAGCACTGATATGTAAGAACTAAAAAGCAACCTATGGGTAAAGCAATAATTTGATCCATTTGGTGTTACTAACATTCGTGAAGGACTAATATCACACCTCTCCCAGACTCTCATTTCTAAGCCTAAAAGGTGGCATGAAGCCAGCAAGCATCACTCCTATGCTAACTACACTTACTCACAACTTACTAAATTACTATCTTTAACACTGGACATATCCGAAGAAAACACACATCATACTCATATATGCCTATTGAACACAACAACACAACTTGTAATATTAACCACACCAGTGTTTAGAACTTAGAACAATATGTACATTAAACCTATAGACATCTAACTATTTACTCAACCCTCCCATATTTCCATATACAAACCAAGTTCAAAGTTCATGACATACAACAGAAATCTAAGACTTGACAGCAGACTAGCAGGAGTATGTCATGCTCTAGGATCACAATTTCTACCTGAAAAGTGAAAAACATTTTGAAAACGTGAGTTAAAATACAATGAGTGATTGACTTAAGTAAACAAATTATGAAAATCCACAAATCTTTGCAAAGCATTACACATTTAATTCTACCTGCATGACTTATCTCTACTCATCATCTAACTACGTTGTAGTAGTCCATGCCCAGTACTCCCAACATCTTTGTTGTAGCGTGGCACGTTCAGCACTCATGATAGCATCATTGTCGTAGAGTAAACTCAACACCAACAGCAGAATACTCTTTGTGTGCACAAATAAAATACTAGCCTCTGGCTATAATAAATTAGTCATGTTGATATTGAAATTCTCATAAATCATAGAAATTCTAAACATGTTTTGCTTAAAAACACTTAGTTTACAACTTATGGTCTAACACTGTGCTTAACTCATGCTTAATTTTTTAAAAATCAGTCTCATGCTTTACTTAAGCTTATCAAATCTCAAGCTTATAAATAAATTTCAGAAATCAGTAATAATTATGATTTGTAGCTCAAAACTTGTTTTAATGTTCTAACTTGAAACTCATGATTTAAATCAGAATTTAAAATTCATTTTGTCACTCACGAATGAGCTAACTCCTTCAGACCTAAAAATTTTCTCAATCTCCTTTTGACTTGAAATAAGAGAATTAAGGCTTCAATTAATCCTTTTAATCCTAATAAATTCAAACTTTGCTAAAACATCACAAAAACATAAAAAATGACCCAAACTTTGCTAAAAAATCACAAAAACATAAAAAATGACCCAAAATGGCACTAAGGCATGGGTTAGTGTATGGCTGGGCGGCGACAGGCTGCATGCGGCGCTGGCCCTATCAGGGTGCCTGGTCACATGCTAACCTCACCAGACATGCCTCGCGCCCCCACCATGGCTGCTTACTTCCGCCACATACGTGACATCACTGCACTCATGGCCCTATTACATAGACTGGCGCATGCAAGCCCTGCCGCGTAGCTATGCATAGGGCTGACCTCACACACACTAAATGCTATAATTCTAAACCGCACATGCCTCTTCACATGCACATGCTTCACATGCTCAGCCAACACCCATTGTGGCAGACCTGATACTTACTCCTTTTGTGTAGTTCCAGAATTAACTTTTAACCTCTAAAATTCATAACTAAAAATTTATTCATCAAATCGAGAAAGTTGATTGAACTAACTTGCTAAAAATTCTCTTAACTATCTTACCTTAAATTGTCAGCTCAAAATTCTAAGTATTGAATCGGTCGAACCCAATCTTTAAATGTTGTTCCAATTTCATTCAAAATCTTACCATTCGTCACTTATTTCAACATATGAAGATCTTTCCATATTCCTTCCTCTCCAGCAGCCCTCACTGGAAAACTACACTCTTTTATGTTCTTTTAAGACTAAAATCACTGAATTTTCACGAGCCAAAATGAAGCAATTTTCTCTACTCAAGCCGTCTACCTTTTCTACACTTAGTCGCCCATAACACTCATATGAACGCTTAGACCTCAACAAACTTGAACACATAAAGGTTATTTTGACATAGTTGGCCACCCATCACTCTCCTCAAGACACCATACATTGGTCGCCTACTTAACATCATTTCTAATTTATACTTACACAATTTCTCTATGTCTTCCAACCAACTTTTTCATCATTCTTCCTTCTTTAAAATTCAATATGCTTGGTTGACTAATTAAACACAACAACAACAACATTAACTCAACAAACTCAACCACTCTTCAGAAATCGAAGGTATAGAATGTTTAGGGTTTAACATTTACCTTCCCTTTAGGATAATTTCGTTCTCAAAATTTAGAAGTCTCAGCTAAACAGAGAATTGTATTTCTTCGTCATTTGTTCCTTGGTCTTCCAAGTTACTTCTTTTACTTTGTGATGTCTCCAAAGAACTTTCACGAGTGGTATCATTTTGTTCTTCAACAATTGCTTTTTCCTATAAAATATTTTTACTACCCCCTTTTCATAAGATAAATTTTCTTTCAATTCTAATGGTTGCATTTGCAACACATGGGAAGAATTAGGAATATACTTCTATAATATGGACACATAAAAAACATCAAGTTCTGCTGGCTATTCAAGTCTATAAGTTGTTGGTCTGATTTGTTCCACTATTGTAATAGGGTCCAATATATGTAGGACTCAGCTCACCCTTTTGACTGAAACGAAGAACACCTTTCGACGGAGATAGCTTTAGAAAAACCCATCTTCAACCTCAAACTCTAAGTTTGTTCGTCTCTTATTTGCATAGCTCTTCTGTCGATCGTCTTTGATTAGTTTAATACTGTCTATTTTCACTTGAATTAACTCATGACTGACTAACTTTCGCTCACCCACTTCATTTTAGCACACTAGTGTTCTACAAGGCTTTCCATACAAAGCTTCATATGACGCCATTTCGATACTAGAATTGTAGCTATTATTCTAAGCAAACTCCATGAGTGATAAGTGAGTATCCCAACTTCTTTAAATTATAACGCACAAGCTCTCAACAAGTCTTCTAAATTCTGAATAGTCCTTTTTTACTGACCATCTATCTAAGGATGCAAAGTTGTACTAAATCATAGCTTAGTTCCTAATGACTTATGTAAACTTTGCTAGAATTTTGAAGTAAACCTCAGATCTCTATTTGACGTTATAGACATTGGAACTTCATACTGACTCACAATCTTATCAACATAAAGCTTAACTAACTAATCTAGCATAAATGTTGCTTTGATTGATATAAACTGTGCTACCTTCATGAGTCTATCAACAATCACTGAAATACCATCGTAATCACTACAGTATGAGATAAACCAAATAAGAAATTCATCGTAATGTGCTCCCACTTCCACTTAGGTACTGAAAAAGGATATAGAAGTCCTCCTGGTCTTTGGTGCACTGGCTTACCTAGTTGACAGACTAAACATCTATCAAAGTATTTAGCAATGTCTCGCTTCATTCCAGACCACCAATATGTCTTCTTCAAAGTCTTATACATCTTTGTATTGCCCGGATGCATATCACATGCTGAAATGTGGCCTTCTTCTAAAATAGCATCTCTTAGCTCCTTGATGTTTGAAACACACAATCTACCTTGCTTAACTATAGCACCATCAAATCTCAACTCAAACTCTGCATCTTTGGCCTTCTTGGTCTTTTCAAGTAACCTTTGTAGACTAGAATCTTCTGATTGTCTTTTTACGATATCAGTTACTAACGAGGATCGAATTTGAAACGGAGCAAACAAACTTCCTGATCTTTCTACAGTTAAAACTTCCCTAGAAATCTTTAACTCATTTAACCATCCTACTTGAACCATAAACAGTGAATTCTTAACTTGGCTAGACTTTGTCTTTTATACTATTTTATGCTATAGACTTTGTCTTTCATAAAATTAATGAGTCTATAATTAGTTTTTTCGTTTATTAAAAAAAAAAAAAAAAACCCATTAAATTTTCACTCTAATTTCTACAATATGGAACTAATTAACTTGTTACCAATTTGTTACATAGTACAGTTAAGGGACTAAATTGTTACTTCTAAGAAAATTTAGGGATTAAATTTATTTTAAAACTTTTTTTATGCACGATAGAAAGTACAATCTATTAGTAATAGACATTGATATATATACACCAATGCATTTGAAATTTAAATGTGTATATTATTTTTGTAGTGTTTGTATATTTCTTTATTAAAATAGTGGCTATTACAGAGGTATTTATATACAACTAAGGCTATCAAGAAAAGGAAAATATATCCCAATAATTACAAGATTACCAAATAATATAAAATAAAATCTCTACCAGAATAATATAAAATCTCCTAATATATTATTACAATACAATAACACCCTCTCTCAAACTCAAGGTGGTAGAGTGGAAACCAATTTGAGTTTGCGAAATAATTGAGTGAAGCGAGGAAAAGGGAGAGCTTTGGTGAAGATGTCAGCTGGTTGATCTGTGGTGGAGATGGACTTAAGATGGAGCGTGTTGCTCTGAAGGTGATGACGAACAAAGTTACAATCATGTTCAATATGCTTTGTTCGTTCATGAAAGACATTGTTGTGGACAACCTGAATGGCACTGTGATTATCACAATGAAGAAAAGTGGCTGATTGTTGTGGGGCCCCCATATCAGTAAGGAGCCAACGAGGCCATAGTAATCCAGAAGTTGTATCAGTCAGTGCGCGATATTCAGATTTTCTGCTTGAGCATGAAACAATAGTTTGCTTTTTTCTTCACTAGGAGATGAGAGAATCCCCTAAATAGAAATAATAACCAGTGGTAGATCTCCGATCAGTAGAATCAACTGTCCAATAAGCATCGGAGTATCCAGAGAGAATCAAAGATGATTGGGAGGAGAATTGTAATCCATGTCCCCAAGTGCCTTTAGTATATCGTAGTATATGAAGACCAGCTGTGAAGTGTATAGTACGAGGTGCAATCATGAATTGACTAACAATGTAAACTGCATAAGCAATATTTGGGCGAGTCACATTCAAGTAAATTAGGCTGCCAACAAGTTGTCGATACAAGGTGGGATCCTCGAGAGTAGTGCCATCAAAAGAAGTTAGTCGCACATTTAGATCAAGTGGTATTGAGGATGTGATAAAATCAGTTATACCCGATCGCGCTAGGAGATCAGATGCATATTTTGCTTGAGATAAGTAGTATCCATCAGATGAGGATGAAACTTCAAGACCAAGAAAATAACTGAGTGGTCCTAAATCTTTCATCTCAAAATGTTGTCTCAGGTAACATTGCAATTCAGATATGGTTTGGGAATCATCACCTATAATAATCATGTCATCAACATATAAGAGTAGGAGAAGACACAATACCATGAGATACCATGAGAGGTTTGTCGAGTAAATAGTGCAGAATCGTGAGCACTAGAAGTAAACCCAAGTTGGGTGATGGTAGAACTGAACGTTGCAAACCAAGCTGGTGGAGTTTGTTTTAGGCCATATAATGTTCGACGAAGAAGACACACTTTATGAGGTGGCGGATTAGTATCAGAGGGTTGTTTCATATAGACTTCTTCAGATGGAGTGCTATTGAGAAAGACATTTTTAACATCCATTTGACGAAAGGGCCATTGTTCGGCAGCTGCGATGACTAAGAGACTGCGAACAGATGTCATTCGGGCAACGGGAGAAAATGGTTCTTCATAATCAATGCCATATTTCTGAGAATACCCTTTGGCCACCAGTCAGGCTTTGTAACGTTCAATAGACCCATTAGAGTCACTACAAGAAATTCAGTTTTTTGTGGCACATCGAAAACGTCACTAAAAGTCCAAAAAACGTCGCTAAAAGTATTAGCGACGCAAAAGGTTGCGTCGCTAGGACTGTCGCTGCATCCGCGTAGCTAAAAGTTTTAACGACGCACAAGCATTGCGTCGCTAAAACTCTACTTTTAGTGACATAAATGCGTCGCTAAACTTCCACTTTTAGTGACATATCATTCGTCACTAATTAATTTTTTAGCGACATCGTACATACGTCACTAAATGTATACTTTTAGCGACATATATTATAGCGCCACTAAAAATTTGACGTTATTTTAAAAAAAAAAAAAACTATGATTTACCAACGTTATAGAAAATGTCGGTAAAACTATTTTATTAATTAAAAAAAATAATATTCAATTTACTATATAAACCTATTATAAAATTTTAGACATTATCTTTTGAACAAATGAAGAATTACACATTTCCAACACAATCATTAAACAACCTGATCAAGAGTTTAGATGAGAATAACTATGTCAACAAACTTCGATAATTTGAGAAAGAGTTCGAACAATATCAACCATGAGGAAAAACTTCTCTATATAATAGCTATATTCAACTTACAAAAATAAACAAAATTGGTGACTATAAGTACAAAACTCTAAAATTACTTTTGACCCTAAATAATTGAGACATCAAATTAAAACTCATCAAACTACTTTAGAATCCATCAAGACCATCGAGACATCAAATCTGAAAAATAAAAAAGTGAAATATGTAAGCACGCGAGGATAAAGAATTGAACAAAACACATCAAAGTATAACTTAAATAAACATAACAAAACAAAACTCATCCAACAAAAACCCGTCAAAGTAACTCAAATAAATATAGCAAAACAAAACCTTGAGCAACGACCTCTTAATTTCATAATAAAGGAACCATCAATAAAATTCATAAATATGATTTGGGGGGTCAAAAGCACAATTTTCTTGTAGAACAAACACCATAACAATGCTCGAAATTGCAAACTCTAGAAAAACTTATTAACATAGCAATACTTTCAAGAGCTCAATCGATACTTATAAAAAAAAACTCATTAAACAGAGAGAAGTAACAAAATTCAAGCAAAGTATAAACATAAACAAAAACTCAATCAAAATCCAAGTAAAGTGGGCTCATCAAACAGAGAGAATATACAAATAACAACCTAATTTATTTGACAACTAACATACAAACAAGAAGTCTTCATCTTAGGAGCAAAGTATAGCAACACTAATAAATTAAAAAGGTTTACCACATTGACCGAGAAATCATAAATAAACTTTAGAATCCAAGCAAGTAACCTTCAGATTCACAATCAATAAATAAGAATTATATATAAACACATAAGCACATTAACTTATCAACATAAATTCAACTCAAACCACTTTTAACTTAAAATATTAATCTTACCAAAAATTACTTGAGATCGAGCTGAAAAATGTTTTGAAGAACTCCAAAAGTAACATACCATAAAAAATAACATATCATAAAAAAAAATGGAAGGACCTATTTCAAGGGCTGCATTGTTGGTTTGGACTAAAAGTGTTCCTTACCATATTAAACGATACAAAATTGTCGTAATTAACAAGAAAAATACAAGAGGTGCTAGATATACTCAAACAAATCATAATATCAAAATGCAAGGCAGTAAACTAGGTGCCATTTCCAAGAATCAGAGTATAAACTCAATAACGACGAAGGAAAGTCATAAACTAGACAAACTCTATAGGCATTATAAACAAAACAACTCAATTGAAGATATTTATAAATCCAAACCATAACAAAACTAAATAACATAGCAACACAACATAATTCATTTTATTGATTGGAGGGAGAAAACATCTCTTCTTTAGTCTCTTTCTTGTGCATGTTTTTCACTTGAATAAAAGGCTTCTTGTGTGTGAAACAAAACATGACAGATGTGAAAATGTGTTTTGCCAAGAGTAAGGCCTAAGGAACCAAGGTCCTCAAATCTCGATACACCGAATCTTTGAAGTCAAAGACACCTTTAGTAAGTTGTTCAGAAGAAAGTACTGTAATATAATTACACAGATAAACATGCTCTTATTTTTTAGAAAAGAAACCAGCTACCAAGGTTCACATAAAAATAACGCAAAATTACAAAAACTAGAGCACATGTGGCAAGACCACTACCACTACTAGTATTGTAAAAACCCTACGACATGCCTGTAGAAACTGTATCATTTGCTCTTCAATAGTTTCATGCATCACTAAGGTTTCAACATGAATAGGACGAATAGCGCCGATCCAATGAGCACGACTAATCACTTGCTCCTCCATGCTAAACAAAATTAAAATAATTGAGCCAATTACTACAATTGAAAACAATTATATGTTGAGCAATTAAAAAGAATACAGAACGACCAAATTGGATTAGTTATTAATGCTTTTATCTGCTGAGAAATCAGAGCCAAATGTAAAGAAATATTGATCTATTGCTCGAATTAAAAGTGCAAAAATTCATGATGAACTAGAAAGGTATGGGAAGGCGACCAAGATAACATTCAATGAAGGATGAAAATAAATTATGAATTAGCCTGTTCCTCAAGTCTTTAGAGATGTTGTTTAACATCAAAACAACAAATGTAAGCCTTATTCAGAAACCTGAAGTCTACATCTAACTCGCTCAAATCCTGTTCGATGCCCCCTTGGATTGCTCTTTCGTTTAGATTTCCCCTTTTTCGTAGGCTTCTTGCATCGATCTATTTACATTTTTTGTTTTTTCTCTCCATTTTCCATTTTGGCATCCCCCTCCCCTATGGTTTCTTGTGTAATTTTTTCTTTTCATAGGGTTGCCATGTGGTTCATCTTGGGCTTTATGTTGTACTCTTTGGATATTTCATTTATCAATGAAATTGTTTCCTATCCAAAAAAAAAAAAAAAATACAAAAAGTGCTCAAAGCCATTTAGCATTCTAATGTTTCAAGTGAAAGCTAGAATCAATTTCAATCTTTTGAAGACTGCAAAATCACTAATGTAAAGGTTTCGTGTGCATATTTTGTTACAGGAGCCCATGCCAAAGAGTTGACGAACATTCAGCTCTTTTGCAACTGACAGATTTTCATAAAACAATTTTGTTGATGTGCTACACTTTATAGATCCAACTTTTCCCACAAAAAGTTCAGCATCATGTTTTAGTTCTTGGCTTTAAACATTTATGATATATGTCAGTTTGTTTCCCCTTTTTGGTAGGAAAGAAGATTTTCGTTCAAGTCAAAAGGTATGGAAATGAGGGTGGGAAATAAGACATACCTCACTCTGAAGCTTTTCGAGCTTACAACATAAGTCATCCACCATCGTTTGCACCGTCAGTCGTCGTTCGCTCGTCCGCTCATCCGTCGTCTTCTGTGTCCTCAGTTCTAGGTTGATAAAGCACCTACAGTAGCTCCTTCTCTACTAACAACTCGTTCGCCGTCGTCTGCATCATCTGCATCATCCACCGTTGTTTATATCATCAGTCATCGTTTGTCTCTTCTGTGTCGTCAGATGTCGTCCGCTCGTTCGCCTCCTCCGTCGTAGTCGGCTGTGGGTAGTGTTGGAGATGAGGGTGAAGGTTGGGGAGAATGGGAGAAACTAGGGATTTGTGTTTTTGTTTAATGAAAATGATAGGAAAAAATAAAAAATAAGGGAAAAAATTAAAATGATAGGATGGAATAAAAAATAAGGGGAAAAATTAAAATGATAGGAGGAAAATTAAAAATAAGGGGTAAAATTAATTTTTTGAAAACTTTTAGCAACATTTATTTTTGTTGCTAAAAGTGATTAATCCTTAGTGACATGTCACAAATCCTTTTTAGTGACACAAACTAAAATTGTGTCGCTAAAAACAATATTTTGTGACACATTTTTTTCACGTCGCTATAAATAATCTTTTAGCGACAAAAATTAGTTGGGCCACTAAAAATTTGTCACTGGATACTGAATTTATGGTAGTGTAAGTAACTTAGACCACGATGAGTAGAGATAGGGTGTAACTTATAAATGAGAATAAACCTATTGTGTTGTTAGTGCATCATTTATATCTAGAAATAGAATATTTGGGACATCATGACGTTGAAAGACTGCTTTTCTTAATTAGTATTGAGTGCATGAATATAACCTATATTTGTGAAAAGATTAGAATAGCTACTTAACTCTGTCAACCGCATGATTCCGAAAACACAATATATGAATTACTTTGAGGCTAACCAACGCATCTCCACTTTTATTTATCCATCGCATACCAACTGAATAGATTACATTAGATTAAATTAAACTAGTAAAACAAATAGTTTAACTCACTCATTTCTTTGTTAACTTCTTTATCCGAAAGAATAGTAAGTAATTCACTAGTAAATAACAAATTTCTTGTGTTCGACCCTTGACTTATCATGTACCTAATTTAGTTTATACTTGAGCTAGGTTAGGACAACTTGTAATGCATAACCATTTCATCACATAAGCACAAAATAATTTTACATACCCAACGCAACACTTCCGCTGGGGATTTGATCCCTTTAGTTCCTTTAAATGTTGATTCTGGAACTTGAACAATGAGGCATCACCCTCTCACTGGCTCAAGGGAGATTTTGTTTACGGTAGAACCATTAACAAATTATTTGTTAGAAGGTTAGTGGTGCTAAGGAACAAGAGGTAACTACAGGTGTAAAACGGTACTTTGACCCAGCTGCAATTATGAACAACTTGAAAGAATTAACTTACAGACTATGGTTAAATCAGTGGACATGTAATCATACTATGGTTCATTAGTGTTCAACTACAAGTATTTAGTTGAATGCCCCATAGTTAATGAATGTTGATTAATTTAATTAATGAGTTTAGTTAATTAATTTTGTATCGTATTGAAGCTTATAACTATAAGTCTGTAATATCCCTCTATTAGTTAATAAGAAATGACACAAGAATTTAACTATCGAAGGAATTTGAACCGTTCAAATTATTTAGGAGAATACATTGTATATGAAACATATAATGTATAAGTACATTATAATATAAAGTTGATTTAGATTCATATTTATACTTTCTATTAAAAGAACATTAATATTTGAGTGAGACTCAAATATTAAATTAATATGAATAGGATTTGTATTAAATCTATATGTTAAAATTACTATGGGTAAGATTCATATTAAAACTATATGTTATGAGAGAAATGTGTATAAGATACATATAATGAAATATAAGATATGTTAACTCCCCTCATGTGTAAATAGGAAAGAAACCCCATGAACAAAAATAAAAAAAAAACAATCCTAAAAAAGAAAGTTCTTTTTGGCTCTTTGCTTTCAAGAAGAGAAAACTCTTTGTACTAGTTTTTAGGTGAAAAACAAAAGTAATTTTTCCTTAGAAAGTAACACAAGGATCCCACAATCCTCCTTGTGCCAATAAAGCAATTGTGAAGATTTTGTTGGTTGTGTTCTATTTAGGTTCAAGTTTGTGTACCAAGAATTGATCACACAATCAAAATCAAAATCAGTAGAAGATACACAAAGGATTTCTTCAAGGGTATGCAATTCTTCTCCTACTAATTTAAATTTTACAGCATGCTTACTGTGTTTTCTGTTCTGTAAAATCTCATTTCTGTAACGAAGTTGGGGAAAAGGCGATCAATTGATTCCGCTAAAGGAATTCGATTCCTTCACCAATGACTGAGAGTGGTCCAATTAGAGAGTTTCTTCGGACTCTGTGGGGGAAAAAGGTGATGCACATGATGACAAATGAGTCAAGAGATTCTAGTGTTTTGATCTGAAGAATTTCTGCTCGAAAGCTGAGGTGAATGACCTATTGAATCTTCTTCGTGGTTCCTTAAGTAGTCCTGATCAGGGGGGCAACTCGAGTGCACATAATGAGGATGTGTCAATGATTGGTGGAATTTTGTCTACTTCTCCTTGTTCATTTCCTAGCTGTTTTTTAAGCATTAAGAAAGAGGAAGAAGTAGAATGTGGTGTGGCGGCTGGTTGTTGTTGTTGTCTGTTTACTTCTTTTGGATTTGGTTTGTCTTGTTGTGGTGGTTTGTGATTTGTTGGTATTGTTGTGAATTGTCTTTCAGACTGTTATGTCCTACTTTTATGACATTATGCTTCTATGCTTCTGACTTTATTCTGATAAGTTATGTATTTGTTGATGGGATAAGAACTCATCGCAGCGGAAGACTTACATGGCCACTCACAATTTTAATTTGGGAAAAAATTAAAATACTAATACATTGGAAAAAAAATCTACGGCTAAACATGCTTTTTATAAATAAAATTACAGAGGAAAAAAAACTCACCCTCGTTGAAGACTCTGAATTCTACCAAACTCCAAAGTGTTGTCACCACCACTAGGAACCTCTCCTATTCTCTAAGTAATTGAGGTTGAATGATTGTGGGAACCAACATGGATTTACTTTGGGAATTCTTTTGGAGAAAATATTGAGAGAGTTTATTTTTTCTTTCTGCAAACCTTTTGCAATTCAAACTAGGGTATTTTTTCAGTCATACTGTCATTCCCCTTCTTCAAGATGAAGAACTGAAGAAGGAGAAGTTAGAGATAATATTGGCAGAACGTGGGAGCATTCCACGTTTTCCCAAAAAATAACTCCTGTAAGAGAGTTATTTAATTTCATTTAATTTAATTTAAATAATTAATTAATAAATTAATTAAATCATATTTAATTAATATTTTAAATCATATTCAAATGAATGTATCTCACATAACCTATAGTTTTAATTTAATTAAATCTAATTAAAATAAATTATTAATTAATTGTCTAATTAATTAATTTCTAAATTAAATATCTTATACTTAATTTAATCCATATTTGAATCATATTCAAATATTAAATCCTCTCATAACCTACAGTTTTAATGTGTATCATATACGCATTAAATTTATTCTATAATTTTAATATGAATTTAATTCACATTAATCAATATTTAAACTCATTCAAATATTTTATTCTCACATTAATTAATTTTGAATCACATCCAAAATTAAAACTTATATTATAAAGTTTAATTAAAATATAAACTTTATATTATAATGTATCACCATACATTATATTAATTCCCTTAGTCAATTTGAACATTTCAAATTATATCCAAGATATATTAACCTCATCACCTTTACGAGCTAGGAAGGAGACCTCATGGACCTACAGATCAGAATCTACAACGATATGAGATTAATTGGCTAAACTCATTAACTACATTAATCAATATTTGTTAACTGTGTGTACACTCCACTAAAGACTCACAACTTCACTCTTCTCACTGAAGATATATTTTTGTGTCCACGGATGTAGACCAATAACAACAAGTTAGTCATTCACAAGTGTTCGTAACTTCAACTGGGTCAAACTACCATTTTACCCTTGGGTTACTTCTTGGTCATTAAATATCAATGCTCCTCTAATGAACAACATGCTTATGGTCCAACCAATAAGCAAAAATTCCTCTCGTGTCATAGAGGGGGTAACGCCCTTTGTTCAAGTCCCTAGACACAAATTAAGGGAACACTCATCTACTTACCCTAAAGTCGGGAAGGAGTGAATTCCATCTGGTGTGATTATATTTCCAGCTCCCCTCTCGGTCTTGTCCCCAAAATGGTAGGCTTGTTGAGTCAACAAACTAGCCACTCTCACCCATACAAATCAAAGGACAATTCCTCACGAACAAGAGTTCATAATACACTCAGGATTAAGATTAAGTTGTTTAGGTCATCCTATTTGAAATAGAAATCTAACTAGTCAACGGGGTTACATCTAGTGGTTACTATTTCATGGTCCAGTCTTATGCAAACTCATTGTATAGGATACCCTCACGTGCCTGTTACCTACACGAACGCATTAGATCATTGTGTTTTTATCAAATACAAAGTGGGTCGTATCCATAGTGTTACCAGAATAAGGTACCCAACCTTGTCCTTATACTATAGACTCTTTAAGCTGGATCTCGAACATTGATCCCTGTATGTCTCCACATACTATTCAAGACTCATAAAACGACTTAGGATGTTAGTTGATTGGATTTGGGTTAAAAGACAAAAATAATCAATAACTATTCATTGAAATTGAAATAATAACTGTTTATTAATAATGATCAACGGTTTACATTTACTATCTACGAGTTTTAGGACATAAAACCCAACATTTGTCACTGCTTAAAAAATATTGTCAAAAGAAAAGTTTGTTAGATATCGTGTGGTTGGGAATATTTGTTTGATAGTCACATGTGTTATATGAGATGTCACTACATTGGTGGTTGTCTGACAAAGGGATGCATTTATGAAATTGTGGTTTCTGCAAAATACATTCCTTATAAGAATTGTATTTTTGTGTTACTATTTGTCGACCTCTTTCCTTTTCTATTAGCGATTGATTTGGAAGTTATTAATGCACAATTATGGTCGGTGATGTTCAATTAATGTGTTGAGCTATTCATGAATGACTATAATGTGTAACCATTACAATAAGTACTACGTTGTAATTAACTTGCCATTATATTAGTGAAGTTATCTTTCTTCGGCACACTGTCCTCCAGACGTAGTAGTAATCTTCCTACATTATTTCAAAACTTACAATTGTTTATTAAAATACCATCGCACATACTTTACCCTCTAAATTTTAATAATACTCATTTTTGTCTTTTGGTATTAATTTAAGTTAATTAATTTGAAATAATTATTATATCATTTTTTAAGTGATTTGAACAGTGGCACAAAAAAAATAAATGAATACTAATTTAACTGAAAATTTGATTAACTAATATAATATTAACAAGGATGATTAAACTAAAGTGAGAATTAAAGAAAAAGTAGGGGTAAAAGTGTAAAATATTGAAATCTAGAGCCAAATGAAAAATAAACTTAAAATTTAATGGTAAAAATGTAACATTTTGAAACGTATAAATCAAATGAAAATCATGCGGAGACGAAAAAGTTATTTTCTATTTTGATGAGGTAAAGCAGCAATAATATGTAAAAGGTGGGATAATGTTGGTAATAATTAAAAAGAATACATAATGCTACCATTCTTTATATGTATTCCATACTCAAAATTTAAAAAGATCATTTTGTGAAGTTGTATCTTCTATATTGTTATGATTGAAGTAAATACATTTAAGAAAAGTTAATGTGTTAGGTTCCTCCACATTGCATATGTTATATGACTAATACTACAAAAATACAAAAAACCTTGCAATAGAATTTAAGTCTAGTGAATTGACGCATTCTCCTTGAGACAATTTTATTCATTATAGTACACGAGTTATAAAAGTGATTATCTCAAATAATAAAACAAATTATCTTTCTTATGAAAGCAACACATCATCCACAATATCCAACAAACTCTAACTTTGTGGAATAAACTGATTTTCAACGAATTAATAAAAGTGAGAAAGTTTTATGGAAGAAGTTAATGGAAAAAAAAAATCAAAATCCAATTTAAATAGGATACATATTTATAGATTAATTAGTAGTCATCTGAATAGTCACATATTTTCTTCAAGTTGGTTAAAACATTTAAAAGATATCTTCGTTACTTAAAAAATGCAACCTTACTCAAATAACTACATACAATTTATTCCAACAATCCTCCACGAATGATAAGTTGACAAATTAAGAAGAATAATAAAATAAAATGTTTTGAACTCTTTTTCAAGTTGGTTAGTATTTCTTCAATGAAGGGCCTACATTATGATAAGCACTAAAAAATTTGACCTTTTCCTAGTAAACATCGACCAAGTTTACTTGGTTAATCGACGGACTTGATGCATTTAACTATCATCATTAGTGTTAACTAAGTCAATAGAAGTTACATAATTTCTCATTTTGACAAAGTTGGTTCTCATAATTATGTCCATTTTTCTCTTGAACACCACCTGTTTTTATGAGTGTTATAAAGAACTCGTCTTACAAAATTCTCACAAAAGTGAAACGGCGATTCCTATAAAGAAAACTATGAGAAATGCCTATAATTTGATATTTGATACCTCAAACAACCACGTATGCAAAGTTCCCTAAAGAAGTGCGCTATACAAACTCTCTAACCCTAGTGGTGCATCTAATCTACAATCTAAACT
Organism: Cucumis cinereus; assembly: GCA_037974625.1. NCBI lineage: Eukaryota > Viridiplantae > Streptophyta > Magnoliopsida > Cucurbitales > Cucurbitaceae > Cucumis > Cucumis cinereus. Next base: position 13,644,720 of record JBBPDJ010000008.1, on the reverse strand, counting down.
ATTTTTCCTAATAGTAAATTATTTGTTGTTTTTTTGTCCCTCAATCTCAAAATAATTGATTTCATTAATTAATTAACTAATGTTTTGATGATAACAAACCTACTTTTATTTGTTAATAGTTTAAGTGATTTGAAAAATTTATAGAGTAAAGCTGATCATAATAACAATTCCAATATTTTGAATAACTCAAATCTCAAATGGAGAAGATATAACTAAAACAAGCAACATAAAGTTCTCGAGTTGATGATGTGACATATTTTAAAAGTGGGCCGATTGAAAGGTTATGCTTGGAGTCAAAAATGGAGAGACAAACATGTTTGCTTTGGAATTCAAATTTTATTTTATGTTCAACATTTTGATATTTTTAGTGTATTCAAATTTTGAATTTTAAATTTTAAAGTACAAAATTAGAGTACTTAAAATCTGCGAATGTTTTCAAATATACCAAAAAGAGTAACTTATTTACAAATATAACAAAATTTTACTTTACTGTGATAGATCTAGATAGACATCGATGTTTTTATCATATTTTATCATTGATATAAAGTAAAAGTTTGCAATATTTATAAATATTTTCAACAATTTTGTCATTTAAAATAATTTTCGAAAAACTAAAACCACTAGAAACATAATATTTCATGTTTTAAACTCAATTAATTAATTTTTCTAGAAGGTAGTTACAACTAGTTTTGTGATTTATAAATCTAATATTAGAATTTCTAAATTTGCTGTCAAACATTTTTATGAAAAACAAAGTACAATTCTGTTTTCATTAAATCTCAATAGTTAAATTTATTTTAGAATTTTTTACCAAACAACTTCTAAACTTTTGGTCTCTAAATTGATCGATAATATATGGGTAATCAAATGAGTTATATTCAAATTTAGGAGCAACAAATTAAGTACCGTTGGACATCAATAAAACATATGCTATTAATGTCTGATGCTAGATTTTTAAATCCTCTATTAAACTAAAACAATTATAGGAAAATTATCAAAAAAAAAAAAAAAAAGAAAATTGACAAAATATTTATCGTTTGTAGAAAAAACAAATATAATTAATTTTTGTTTTTAGTTGTTTTTTTTTTCCATTTGAAAAAACCTCAAATTTATATTGAGAGACTTTTAATATATATATTTTTTTAAAAACACATAAATAGGAATATTTATGATTTTTCCAACGGGAAGTGAACGTTGAAGAATGAACTGGACCAGAGCATACGGGCTCCACTCCAGCCCACCTAATATCTATACACTGTATTATTCATAAACCCGGGTCACGTGACCCGTATTTTTTTGAAAAATGAGGTAACACCGATTTGAACCTGAGGAGCCCCCAAAAGCCACAACCCCTCTTCTTCTTCTTCTTCTTCTTCCTCCTTCGTTCTTCTCTCACTGAATCGAAACGCCCATGGAAACCATACTTACGGACTCTGTTCATCACAGTCTTCGTCATTTCATGTACCGGAATGCCATTTTCATGTGCGAGAGACTCTGCTCCGAGTTCCCATCTGAGGTTCTACATCTCTTCTTCTTCTTTTAAAATTCACTAATTCACTTTCATGTTTAGCTCTTCTGTTGCTTAGAAACGCTACCAATTTCTAATTAGGGAAATTATGGGGTGGATTTTCGAAATCCGGCTGGGGTAGGTCTTTCTGTGTACCCATTTTATTTTTTAGTTTTTTTGTCCATTGGTAGTTTGGAGTAAAGTAAGACGTTTACGCTGCTTGTGCAAATTGGATGTGTAGTGCGCCTCATATATTTGTTTTGTTTATTTTTTAGTTTGGTTTAATTTAGAGCTTCCACCTCCTCTTTCCCCCCAAAAATGTATTTTGTGTATTCGTAGCGTCGAAGTATGGAAATCTGTTTTTTTGTTTACCACCTTTATTTTTTGAAGATCAAAGTTTAGGAAATTGGGGCTTTACAACGAACAATTTGAATTGTAACTGACAGTAAATCTCTAGACCTCTGGTTGAGTTTTGTTGGAAAAGATTCAGATATTAAAAGAAAAGTTGAGAACAGGTTTAATGTGGCGGTTAAATGTCCCGATGAATCCCTGAGGGTAACCAATTCCATAGAGTCTTTAATGTATGTATGTGAATAATCAAAGATAATCTCTGCTTTCTCTCCTGTTTTGACTTTGATTTTATTATCTTTTGGTATTTTTCCCCTTCACTTCTTCATTGTTTTTTTAAAAACTGGAATACTTCCTTTCAACATTTGTATGGTTTCTCGTTTTATTTCCACAGACAAATTTGCAGTTACTAGCAGGCTGCTTTTTGCAGAACAATCAGGCTTATGCTGCATACCATATATTAAAAGGTAAGCAGTATTGATGTTCGGTTCTGTATGATCCTTGTTGCAAATTAAGGTTTTTATAGTTGAAAGTATTACATTCCTTTGAAGCTTTAACGACTTCTCTTTTGCACTTCTATTATTAGTTTGCCAAGTATTTCTCATCCATGAACTTTCCCTTTTTTTCTTCTCCATACTGATATGAAGGAACGCAAATGGCTCAATCCCGCTACTTGTTTGCAATATCATGCTTTCAGATGGATCTTCTTCACGAGGCAGAGGCTGCATTATGTCCACCCAACGAGCCTGGTGCTGAGGTATTGAAGAATGAATATTCACTGTAAATTCTTTTGCTTACCTTCTTTCTCATCTTAGAGAGTAAAATTTATTACTGTTGTTATGGTCTTTTGTAACATGAATTGTGTGGGATCGGAATCCCATCCGTATATTTTATTGTACTTTATTTTTCTTGTCCTGAAAATAAAGTCTGTATCTATCATGTGGTACCTAGTTTATATTGTGCGTATTCTGGGTGATAATATGTCTATTGTATGTGATTCTTTGCAGATTCCAAATGGTGCAGCAGGTCATTACCTTCTTGGGCTTATTTACAGGTTCCTATTATATTTTTATCTTTGTTCTATTATGAACTTTCATGCATTAATTTTCCTTCGCTTGAGACATATTTAGACATAGAGATGCTATATATCGTCGGTCTTTTTTTTGTAGGGACTACTTTGTTAGCTGAGCAGATTTTCTTTTCCATAATGATATTATGCTTCAGTTTCCCTTCATAACTATTAGGTGTGTGGATTTTCTCGTTACAGGTACACTGACAGAAGGAGAAGTGCAATTCAACATTTTCAGCAGGCATTATCTTTAGATCCTTTGATGTGGTGTGCTTATGAGGAACTTTGTGTATTAGGTATATACAAATCTCCAAGTTGTAGGAAATGATCTCTCAGATTAAACTGATTTGTTTCGAGTTTGAGTAGATTAGATATGTATAGTTGTCTTTCATGATACTTTAGTTGTGCGCGTAATTTTATTACGAGGTACGTTGTATGTTATTAAGCTATTTCTTTTCTTTTACTACTGATGACGGTTTGTTTGTTGACTAAGATTTATTTTCCTTTTGTTGGAAACAAATATTGAGCTGAGGATAAGTCGATTCTTTTCCTGTTAACTATCTTAGGTGCCGCTGAAGATGCATCTTCAGTTTTTGGTGAAGCGGCTGTTCTTTGCATACAGAAGCAGTGTCTGCATAATAGATTTGAAAACTTGCAGACATTAAATGATGATCTGAACTCAGCTTCTGCTAGGAATAATAATCCAGATGATGTTCGGACAAGGCAATCGAAACAAGCACAAATCAATAATTTAAGAGATATTCCTACAAATTATCACGGGCAGGTTAACTTGGGAGGACCTGCAAGTCAAATTGCAAATGGCAGTTCAAATATATCATTTTATAACACCCCTTCACCTGTAGCTGCGCAGGTATGTAAGAGTGATAATAGATCATGTGAGCTATTATTGAGTTTGTTCCTTGAATGTTGATGGTGATTGTTTGCTAACGTTTATTTGAACTATGCATTAATGAATCTATTGCTTGTTGAGGTGGCAGATTTTTTTCCCTGTTTCCGTTCCTTTCCAAACGTTTAAACGTAGTTTTCTTTTTTGCTTTTTTTGATGTAATAACATACTTTGTAACATAGGTTTTTCCTTTAGCGTCTCTTTTGGTGTCAAAGGATGAATATTGGCATATTGGTGAGATGGTATATTGTGGATATATATTTCTGTTTCTATATTATGTCTCCAGTTTATCTTTTTTCCTTTGCATATTTATCATTTGGTGTCATAGGATGACTATTGGCATGTTGGTGATAACTCACCTTTTACTTATTATCTATGCTCATCTCTTTTGCATCACAGTATGTGACTAATTCCTCATTGGTTAGAACTTGCAGTTATCTGCCATTGCTCCTCCACCTTTATGCAGAAATACACAGCAGAATGGATCTAGTCTGAACTCACTTGGTACAGATAGTTCAAGGTCAACCGTAAACTCTATCATACAAGCCCCTCGAAGGAAATTTGTAGATGAAGGGAAATTACGTAAGGTAAAAATTGTTATAAAAATTTAGAGCAGAATGTAACTCTCCCTCTCTGCTTTGTATATATTGAATTCAGAAGCATATCCATGGTCTTTTTTCCTGTCTTCAGATTTCAGGGAGGTTATTCTCTGATTCTGGCCCTCGAAGAAGTAGCAGACTTGCTGGAGAAGCAGGTGCCAACACAAACACAAGTGGTGCAGGAGCTGCTAATAATGGAACTACCAACTCTACCAAATATCTTGGTGGTTCCAAGTTGAATTCTATTACATTTCGTTCTATGGCAGTTCGCAAAGGACAGTCCTTTGCAAATGAGAATATCGATGAAGGTAACAAATCCTTTTGTCCGCTCTCATCTGCTTTTTGTCAAATATGCACAATCCTTTGTCAGATTGTTGTGTACCCACCTATTGGACAGTAATTTGAGTGCTGAAATCGTTATGATATCCTGCAGTGAAATAATTTTCTTTTCGGGGTTTATTTGATGAAAGTAAATTCCCACAAATTTAACATGTTTTAGCTATTAGGTTACAGTTTGCTCATGTTATCATTCTTTATTTTGTTTTAGCAAATATGGCTGTTATTTTGGCCTTTTGGGATAGAGAATGATGACTGCTTGTGGAGTGCTTAACTTTGGATTGCCTAACCCAGTATAATGTAGAAATATTCTTGAACTGTGTAGTCTGTGTTAGGTTAGGTCAATTTTATGATTTAAACTATTTTCTAGCAACCCATGTCAAATTGTCAATTACTCTCATATTTATATGATTGTGTTCTTTTCTAATTTCTTTTTATTCTATATGAAATATGAAATATAAATCAAATAGTTATGTTCATGGATATTGTGAATAAAGAGTAAATATTTTGAATGCTTTTTGACTTTTGATTGATACGAGTAGATGGTTGCAGGATAGCTAGTACTGAAAATGCTCATCATGTCAAAATAATTTTGCTGCATGGCTCAGAAATTAGTGTTTCCCTGCAGAGTACATGGAAATGATATTATCCTATGTGTATACTTATGTGCTCCAAATCTTGGCTATCTAAGTTTTTATTCATTTATTCAATAATTTTGGCATTTGCTAAATTTTTTTTATTGAAAACACATAGTGTATGATTCAAATTTAACATTGTGCGTCCACCCCATGAGAAGAGTGATATGGATGTTCTAGCAATTGGTTTATTTTTTTCCTCGGTAAGAAGGTGAATTTTTATTGAAAAAATGAATGTATACTAGGGCAAACAAAAAACAAGTCTCAATCCAAGAAGGGTAACTACAAAAAGGACTCCAATTCAATGCGGCTTTTATTGAGAGACATGAAAGAATATACAAGAACGTACAAGAAAAGAAGTTTGAACGTAAGAAGTCCAAGAGTAACTACAAACAAAGGACTCCAATCTACAAGAACAAGACCTAGCTCACAATTATAAAAAGGCCTCTAGTGACCAAAGTTCATCAAGAGGCTTCAAGCCTTGCCACCTCCCAAACCTCCTCATCCAACTCTTAATCTCTCTAAATTTCTATTGTTCATCTCTAGTCGAATACTCCACAAAACATTAAAGAAGCTAACCTTCCATAGAACTTGATTAGAGTTAATGACTATGACGTATGAAAATATTCATTAAGGATCCACTCGTGTTTTAGTAGCTATGCTTGTTTGTCGGTTTTCTACCAATAACATAAACTTAACATTGATTGTGAAGTGCAATTTCTTACAATTGTAAATTCTTGTTTGGTAATGATGTGCATCTTATTTTATTATCTATGACTATTATTCTAGGTATTCAAAATGAGGCTTTTGATGATTCTCGTTCCAATGCCTCATTATCCGTCTCCAGTTCATCACCTTCTAGTGATAATAGAACTCTTGAGCAAGGAGCAACCAAATCAGTTGGAGGAAGTCTCACAAATGATGCTAAAATAATTAATGGCGCATCAGAAATATTAGGCCTCCTGAGAATATTAGGAGAAGGATATAGGCTTTCGTGCCTGTTCAGATGCCAGGTTTCAATTCTAATTGTTGATGAAATAGCTTATACAAATTATTCACCGAAAAGATAGTGGAAAATTATTTTGGACTCTAACTGATGATGTATGCCGTGAACTGTAATGATTATCACAAGACAGCTTCTTGATTGTACAGGAGGCCCTGGATGTCTACCATAAACTTCCTTTCAAGCATTACAGTACAGGCTGGGTGCTTTCACAGGTACTGTATGCAACTTTCATGATCTCTTGACAGGAATGGTCATCTTTGCTTTCCAGATAAAATGGTTGTAGCGCTATTTTCCCACTGTCTAGACAGCTCTTGGTGATTATATCTGTCGAACAAGGATTCAAACAGTTTGCTTCTTCTCTGCATATAACTATCAGAAATATAATCTGGCACTTGATTCATTTCACTTCTGGGTCTATTTGTATAATATTGGTCATCCTTTTCATCGTTATGAAACCTTATTCTGTCGTAATTTTCTATATTCTTACTGACAAATGGTGACCATTGGATTGCATGACCTGTTATTTGTAATAATAATTAGTTTAATTGACTGAGTTGCTAGTTCTAGCCAATGATGCTATACCCTCACTGGCTAATTTGGCATGTCTGAATTGCAGGTCGGAAAAGTCTATTTTGAATTGGTAGATTACTTAGAAGCTGATCGAGCTTTCAGTCTTGCTCGCCATGCTTCACCTCACAGTTTGGAAGGAATGGATGTGTATTCTACAGTTCTTTATGTGAGTGTTCTTTTAATTGGTATCTTAAACAAATTGTCTCTGCAAACCTGCTAGCTTAAGGTTTTAACTTTAAGGGCTTTGGTGGAGGATTGAAGAGAAAGGCATAAAAACCTTTTTGAGTGGCTGCTCTGATGAAGCCACTGGATGGACACAAACTGGGGAATTTATGTTTGTTGATCTTGTTTTCTGTGCCTTATTACTTAGAGCACACTTATCTCCTTTTCATTTGTTTTTATTATGTACTTAAAAATTGAAATGTTAATACTCTAATTTGCACTTTTTAAGTCGTATAAATATGACGTGTGTGTGTGTGTTTTGTGCTTACTGCTTCGAGCTCCAAAACTGCTTTCCTCTTCCCTTGCCTTATGTGAGCGGGTTTCCTTCACTAATTTTCTCCTGATTTTGTTGCAGCATTTAAAGGAAGACATGAAACTAAGCTACCTAGCTCAGGAATTAATATCAACTGACCGCTTAGCTCCTCAATCTTGGTAGATATGCCAATTTCTGTCATACATTTTCTAGTTTTCATCCTGAAATTTTCTAGCTTTTGGTAGATATGCCACTTAGCGCCCCCCCTGGCTGGGGGGTGGGGTGTTAATTGTTATTGTCCTTTTTTTTCAGCTACTATTTTATTATCCATAAAGGAGGTACGCATTATTTTTATCTTGCATGTGTGGAAATGCAGGTGTGCCATGGGAAACTGCTACAGCTTGCAGAAGGATCATGAAACTGCGTTAAAAAATTTCCAACGTGCTGTCCAGCTAAATCCAAGATTTGCCTACGCTCACACCCTTTGTGGACACGAGTACGCACCCTGCTCTTTATGTCATTTTATGGAGTTAGCAGTGGACTTTTGGTCATGTTATTTCAGCTACTTATTTGTTATTGTCAAATCATATTCTTTACTCAGGTATGTGGCGTTGGAAGATTTTGAGAATGGAATCAAGAGCTACCAGAGTGCTCTACGAGTAGATTCTAGACACTATAACTCCTGGTACGGACTTGGTATGATATATCTTCGACAAGAGAAGTTTGAGTTCTCTGAGCACCACTTCCGAATGGCTTTCCAAATAAATCCTCGTTCTTCTGTTGTAATGTCATATCTTGGTACTTCTTTGCACGCTTTAAAGGTTCGTCCATTTGTCTGTCACATTCAGGAGTAGTATGGTTGCTTCATGAAAGAGAGTTTATTTCAATAACCTGATGAAATTGTTCACTGATGTTTTAGAGAAGTGAGGATGCCATGATGATGATGGAGAAGGCCATCCTAGCAGATAAGAAGAACCCACTTCCTATGTATCAGAAAGCTAACATACTCGTAAGTCTGGAACGTTTCGATGAAGCTTTACAAGTTCTAGAGGAGCTTAAAGAGTACGCACCTCGAGAAAGCAGTGTGTATGCTTTGATGGGTAAGATCTACAAAAGACGGTACATGCACGAGAAAGCAATGCTTCATTTTGGTCTTGCCTTGGATTTAAAACCATCTGCCGCTGATGTAGCTACCATTAAGGTGATCCTCTTGCATATCTAACTTGTTTCTATCCTCAGATTTCCACACAAACACGAGGCATGGCAAATTGAAAGTTTTATCTCTTGTTCTGAAGTTTTAGAGGGTGTCGCCTTCTATTTCTAATTTCTCAATTGTTAACAGGCTGCCATCGAGAAGCTGCATGTACCTGATGAAATAGAAGACAACTTATGAGAATTCTCTTTCTTCCAAAGGGAAAAAGGAAATGATGGGAACGCGGTGTAACTTAAACGACACGAAATTTGCTTGGCCACCTCAGGAAGCGAGTTAGGTAATACAAGCATTGGCGCCTTGGGGCGCCCACGATCAGGTTGGCCAATCAATCTAGCACTGGTAAAACCTCAGGTTTGTAGGGGAGTTCACACATAACAGAGTAAACTATGTGAGCAAAAGGTGCAAAAAAGATGGCCCCATTACTTGTACAAAGGGCTGTAATCGTGTCATAACAAGTCAGTAATGTTTGTAACATTAGCCTGCCAATATATTTGATTCACCCATTTGTCGGTATAATTCTGTTCAGAAAATTCTTTCCCTTTGCAATCTGATCAATTGGATAATTGATGTTTGTCTGCAAGGAATGATCAAACCTACGGCATGGCATCAATCCACCTAGGAAAGTAACAATAGATATTCGTTAAACTAGTTAAACTAGTTTTTCTTGGTTCATCCCAGGCGAGATAGTCCATCGATGATATTTAGTTAAAAAAATAATTTCGCTTGAGGGTGATGCACATGATTATTTTATCAGTGAATAAATATCAAGTATAACAAATTAGTCAAGTGTTTCATCAATATAAACACATGCACTACTTTCAAGTTTATTAAATTATATCAGCCAAGTGTGTCAGTAAATATCAACTCTATAAAAAGAGTGCATCATTACCAAATTTATTAGAACATGATTGACAAATTTATCAGCCACATATGCATTGAGGATATCAAATATATAAGTCAACTTGATAAAGTGCATAAGTGTATGAATTCTATATCAATAAAGAGCATTTATGACATTCCACATCTTCTGTATGTGGGTTGAACATGATTTTTGCCATTGATAAATACGTGGTTACATGCCTAATTAGTGTCTTTTAAATTTTTTGTTCATAATTTAACTTCATTTTTGAAAATAATTGCAAAATATAGATAAGAAAGCAAATAATTTAGAGGTGAACTTGACGTTCACAAGCTTAGTTTAAAAAAAAAGAAAATGGAAGATCTATTTGATAACAAAGCAATAAATTTAGAAGAATGTATTACGGTATACACCTTTACTAACCGACCAAATGTAATATTATCTTTCAAACTCTATGCAAAACAAAAAAGAAAAGAAGAAACATAAAAACTGAATTTTGTTTGTAACTTCTCCCAATTTGGCTTCATTTTTAGAAACCATTTCTTAAAATTTAGACAAAAAAAAAATGTGAACGTTTTCAAATGAGTATGTTTCATGAAAATAATAATAATAGAAAATAAAGGAAAACGTTGTGAAATGGTTTTTTGTTTTGTTTTTGTTAATTTTTTTTCAAACGCAAAAAACAGTCACGTCATCCAAATTTCCGAAAAATTTAGGTGGCCCTTGAATGACGGGCTTCGAAGGAAAGCCCATAAAAACAACCCACTATAGCAACAATGGCGGCAACTCCTAGGGTTTCATCACTATAACTCAAGGTTTCATCTGTATCTTATTCTTTCCTCTTTGCCGAACCTTCATCTTCCTGCTCTCTGCTACGCTTCTCTTCATCCCATTCGTCAACGATAATGGCGGACAAGGCAGTCACCATACGAACCCGGAAGTTCATGACCAACCGGCTTCTCTCCAGGAAGCAATTTGTGAGTTTCCTTCTTTTCTTCAACGAAACATTGGTTTGAACTTTGAAGTCTTTCTTGGATTAGTTTGGTCAAGAAGAAATTCAGTATTCGAACCTCAGATCTCTTTTACGCGTTTCATTTGTTTTATAAGTTGGTTTAAAGTATAAGATTCAACAATCCATATTCAAATTAATTAAATCCCGTTGTTTAAGATTTTTTGAGATGATTCCCATTTGACCCCAGTTTTCATATGTAGCCCAGTTTAATCCTCTAGTTTTATGTTCGTTCTCTTTGTCGACATTATCTACTCCGTTCGTATCTGCTAACCTTCTGTTATAAGTAGCTGACAATTGTGTATATGGCTGATATTTTGTACTTTTCCTTTGAATCTTCTTCATTATGTACAAGTTTTATGTAAATGGTGGCTGCCTATCTATGATTTCATATTCTAAGTATCTGCTAAACTTGCTGACTAAAAAGAACAAGCATATTTTATGAACATTCCACGCTTTTCTTTTGTGCTTAGATGAACTGTACGGGTGTTCGTGGTCTTTTTTACTCTACTGGCTGAGAACATCCTGGCACTTCTGCTCTTATAGCCACAACATCATGACTATAGAGTCCAATATTTCCTATTTGTAGGCTTTAGTTCTTACAGTTCCTTTTCCGGTTTGATGCAGATCATTGATGTTCTTCACCCAGGAAGACCAAATGTCTCTAAGGTAAGTCGATTTTACTTACAGAAGTTATTGTTTGTCTGATTTTGCTTAATTGCATTTCAGCTTGTGGAATGCTTTCATAATGAATAAATCCAGCAATTATGTCTTACAGCCATTATCACAGTTCATATTTAGAATTTTTTGCTTTCTTTAATGTTTTATGCCCAGCGCCGGATACATTGTTGAGTTAAATGGTTTTGAGTTTCAAGTATGGTTGCATGTTAAATTGTCTGCTCATTTGATTTCACTTTTGTCTTTTTGATTTGAAGGCAGAGCTGAAGGAAAAGTTAGCAAGAATATATGATGTGAAGGATGCAAATGCAATTTTTGTCTTTAAGTTCCGAACTCACTTTGGAGGTGGAAAATCAACTGGGTTTGGTTTGATTTATGATTCTGTTGAAAATGCCAAAAAATATGAGCCCAAGTACAGGCTCATCAGGGTAAGTTCTTTTCCTTATTAATATTTTATATTTTCGTCTCGTGAGTTGTGATTTGGTAGATCTTGACAACGTTATGAATTAAAGGAAATAATCCTGTTATTGATCCATTATCCATGTTTATCCTCTGTATGCATTATTTGCACCTCTTTTCCCTTTTGTTCCATTGTAGGCTTTTGCCTGCACACATTATATTTAATAAAATTTTTTAATCAGTACTGTTGTTAACTAATGGATTCGATATTGCTGGTTTAAAAACTATGGACACTGCGTTGGGCTCCATTTGTTGAACATGCGTAGTACACATGTTGAGTTCTGATTTGGCAGGGGATGAATAAATGTAGGTGTGGGTGCTGGGGGGGGGGGGGGTGTTAGGATTCCATTGGTTTCTATGGAGGACTTCTGTAGAGAATGAAGTAACTAGACAAAAATTGATAATTTTTTTATGGATAGAGGAATATTGCATTATTTGATTTGGAGAAAAAAAGAACATAGAACCCTATAGGAAGTAAGCATAATGGGGTAGGGGTGGACCTTTCAGTTTCACTTGAATTTATCATAAGGAGTGATGTGGGAAAACATAATGTTGGCTTCAATTTGCTGTTGCAAGACGTCTACTCTTTATAAGAGTCATATTTGATAAAAGGCCATGAATCGTTATATCTTTGCTATTTTGGTTCACTATTTATCAAAATAGTTTCTGTCTGGATGCAAAAGAGTTGGGTTATTTCTGAAATCAAGTGTTATCTTGTATACAGAATGGACTTGACACTAAAGTAGAAAAATCAAGGAAGCAAATGAAGGAGAGGAAGAACCGAGCGAAGAAGATTCGTGGAGTAAAGAAAGTGAGTAAAACTCTTCTCCTTTTTCTTGTTTGAGTTTCTAAAGTTGCAAATAACAGAATGTTTAATATTGGCTGCATTTCTTTTTTGTTTTATCAGACGAAGGCCTCAGATGCTGCCAAGGCTGGAAAGAAGAAATGAGTTTACTGCTGTGTTTTTGTGCCTGTGTTTTTTCTCTATCATGTCTTTTTCATCTCTCTCTAAATTTAAATTCTTAAGTGGTGTTGGGCACTTCCAATGAAATCAATGTCTGGAGAATTATTGACACCAATGTTTTAGCCATTAATGTTGAATTTGGGGAGTTTTTTGCAGGGAACAATTTTGACATTAGTGACCATATATTTTATAGTTATCAAAAGTTTCATTAAAAAAGTGGTAGAAGTTGTGTGGTTACTCTGAAAGACGAGCGAAAGACATTTGAGAATTGGTTAATGTATGAGTGGTGAAATTTGAGAATTGTTTAATGTATGAGTGGTGATGCCTTGATTTCTTGAGCAAGATATCAGGTAGGGGTGTGAAAACCTGAACTAAACCGGTGGGGCAAACCGAATCGAATCAGTTTGGAACCTAGCCGCCCACCACCATTCCTTCTCTCCCTTCCTCTCTTAAACCCTCCATTTCTCACTCATAGAAACGAATTCTTTGCTCTCCCTTCCTCTCTCTCCTGACCTCACTCGACCTCCTAAGTAGGAAGATGAGATTAGAAAAGCGACAGTCTGAGATTGAAGATTTTCTGAGATTTTTTTTCTCAATTGATATGCAATTCCTTTGAAATATGGTGTATTTAGAGAATGACCTGACCCGATCAGAAGGAAGACCCATTTAGAGCCCTAATATTAGTTTGTACCACAAAATTAAACCCGTTTGCTACATTTGCATTTTACTTGGCTTTTAGCAGGAAGGGGCTATTTGAGGTTTTTGTTGGTTTGGGTTAATGTTTGCACACCAATTTGAGAATTTTTTTTCAATTGGTACATAATTCCTTTGAAATATGGTGTATTTAGACACTACCCTTTCCAAAAGAAACAGGGTTGGGTTCTGACTCTTTTACAGCCCTAATATTAGGTTGTACGATAAAATTGAAGCCATTTACTACATTTGATTGATTTATCTATAGCTTCTTTAGAAATTTCATTCAATACCAATTAACTATGAAGTTGATGATTTTTAATGTGGTCTTCTTCTAAGAATGTAGCGTTTGTTGATACACACACCCTATTCTCTTGAGGATCATAAAATAGACCACATTTTGTTTCTTTTTGGTAACCTACAAATAGGCATAACTTTGAACCACATTCCAATTTCTTAGAATTTTACACCAACACATGTGGAGAGCATCTCCAAATGTTAAAGTTGTTGGGTTTTATGTTCTAAACTCATAGATAGTAAATGTAATCCATTGATCGTTATTAATAAAGAGTTATTATTCTAATTTCAATAAAGAGTTATTGATTATTTGAGTATTTTTGTCTTATTAACCCAAATCCAATAAACTAACATCAAAAGTTGATTTATGAATTTTAAACTATACGTGGACAATAATCCTGCCATTTTGGGGACAAGATTGAGTGGGGAGTTGAGAACATAATTACACAAGATGGAATTCACTGTTTTTTGACTTTAGAGTAAGTAAATGAGTGTTCCCTTAAATGGTGTCTCCGAAATTTGAATAAAGGACCATACACTTTTCATGGCATGAGAGGAATTTATGTTTATTGGTTGGACCATAAACAAATTGTTCATTAGAGGAGCACTGGTATTTAAGGACTAAGAAGTAACCTAGGGGTAAAATGGTAATTTGACTCAGCTGATGTTACGAACACTTGTGAAGGACTAACTTGCTGTTATTGGTCTATATCCGTGGACATAGAAATATATTTACAGGGAGAAGAGTTCAACTGTGAGTCTTTAGTGTAGTGTACAAACAATTAACGAATATTGATTAATGTGGTTAATGAGTTTAGCCAATTAATCTCATATCGTTGTAGCTTCTGATCTGTAGGTCCATAATGTCCATTTTCTAGCTCGTAAAGTATAATGTGGTTAATATATTTTGGATATAATTTGAAATGTTCAAATTGACTTAGAGAATTAATATAATGTATGGTGATACATTATACTATTAAGTTTATATTTTAATTAAACATTATAATTTTATATTATTTTGAATGTAATTCAAAACTAGGTTATGAGAGATTAAAATATTTGGATAAGTTCAAATATTATTTTAATGTGAATTAGATTCATATTAAAACTATAAATTAAATTTTATGCATATATGATACACATTAAATTACAGGTTATGAGAGAATATTATATTTGAATATGATTCAAATCAAAACTAAATTAAATATAAGATATTTAATTTAGTAATTAATTAATTACAGAATTAATTAATAGTTTAGTTTAATTAAATTAAATTAAAACTAAATGTTATGAGGAGATTCATGAAATATTAATTAAATATGATTTAATTAATTATTAATTTAATTTTAATTTAATTGAAATTAAATAACTGTAGAAAACGTGAAATTCACCTACGTAATTTCATAGTTCTCTCTAACCTCCTTTTCTTGTGCTACAAGAAAAAGAAGAAGATAATTAAATTTGATTGAATTGAATTAAATTAAAACTAAAGGTTATGAGAGAGATTCATGAAATATTAATTAAATGTGATTTAATTAAATATTAATTTATTTTTAATTTGATTGGAATAAAATAACGGTGAAAAACGTGAGATTCACCTACGTAATCCCAAAGTTCTCTCTAACCTCATTTTCTTGTAGAGGATAAATAGTTTTTTTTTTTTTCTTTCTGTGATTTGAAAAGAACAAGAGGTTCACATACAAAGAATTTTTCTCTCTTTTTTTCTCTACACAATTTTCTGTAAAAAAATTTCCATGTACCAAAAAGATTCCCACAAACCAAATCTCATATACCCAAAGGATAGGAAAGGTTCCAAGTGGTGGTGGCCTCACGATTTGTAGATTCAGAGTCGACAACGAAAGTAAGTTTCAATTTCTTCTCTGTAAACTTATTTTAATGTTAAAGCATGCTTAACCTTGTTAATTTTACAGTAACATTTTGTTTCTTTAATTTTTGCCAATGTATTTGGTATGTCTTATTTTTCCAATTAAATTTGAGTAATGGTTTTGTTAAATCTTCTGCTGCGCAATGACTCTCATCTCTTCAGAAGTGACATAAACTACCTTTACGTCCTCTACAGTATTTGTGAAACACTTTTAGAGAGAACGTTATTCAAGATATATACAACAATCACTTATGCACATCCTCAAAACGAATCAGGTAAATGGACAAAGCTCATCATTGACCGAACCATGTCTAACAGAGTTCTTCTTATTCTTTCCGTTACACCATTCTGATGAGGCGTACTAGGTGCAGTAAGTTGAGTCTAGATTTCATGTTCTATCATAAAGTACTGGAATCTCAAGTTCATATACTCACCACCTCGACCTGATCGAAGTGTCTAAATAGTTTTACCTAATAATTTCTCAACCTCAGTCTTATACTCTTTGAACTTTTCAAGTACTTCGGACTTATGGTGCAGTAGGTAAACATAGCCATATCTTGAATAATCATAAATTAAACTGATAAAATATTTATACCCTCCTTGTGCTCTGATATTCATCGGTCCACAGAGGTCCATATGCAAAAGTTCAAGGGTTCTTTGGCTGTAAGATACTTTTTCCAGTTAAATTTTTTTTGGTCTTTTTACCCTCAAGATAGACTCACATGGACTAGTTTCTTGTAGAGAGAAACAAATATGGTTAGTGACCCTTGAAGCTAATATCTAGGTGGAGTTATGATTCTCCACTAAAGATATTTTAACAACTAGTTAGATCATATTATCTTGTTTAGCTTCGTCCGCTCTAGTCTCCACAAAGTAGTTTGTGAAGGAATGAGAGCCCTTACACAACGAAAAACTTTTTACAGAACCATTCTCAATTTAATTTTAGGAAATAAAAAATACCAAATACATTAACAAATTTAACAAAAACAAAAGTACTATAAAATTTAAGGTAAAGCATGTATCGTCTCTGAATTTACAAAACTCCAATTTTGAGGTCACCATCACTTGAAATCTTTTCTACTCTTTGAGCAATAAACGTTTGGCTTGTGGGAACCAATATCAGATTGAAAATTATTTTTTGGAAAAATTTTTCCATCAAAGAGAAATCAAAGAGAAAGTTTTTTTTTTCCTGTATTCGTTGTTCTACAACAACTCTTCTACCTTTTTCTCTTCTTCATTTTGAATAAGAGGAGGTTAGAGAGAACTGTGGAATTACGTGGGTGCATACCACATTTTCCACAGTTATTTAGTTTAATTTGAATTAAATTACAATTAAAATAAAATAATATTAAAATAAATAAATAAATAAATAAATAATATTTAATTAATATTTCATTTAATTCATTATTTAAATGAATCTATCTCACATGACTTATAGTTTTAATTTAATTTATTTAATTAAATAAAATATAATTAAATATTATTAAACTAAACTATTAATTAATTCTCCAATTAATTAATTACTAAATAAAATATCTTATATTAATTTTTATTCAGATTTGAATCATATTCAAATATAACATTTTCTCATAACCTATAGTTTAATGTGTATGATATACACATTAAATTTAATCTATAGTTTTAATATGAATCTAATTCACATTAAAATAATATTTCAACTTATTCAAATATTTTATTCTCTCATAACCTAATTTTGAACCATATCCAAAATAATATTATATTATAAAGTTTAATTAAAGTCTAAACTTTATATTATTATATATCATCATACATTATATTAATTTCCTAAGTCAATTTGAATATTTCAAATTATATCCAAGATATATTAAACTCATTACCCTTTACGAGCTAGGAAGGAGACCTAACATACCTACAGATCATAAACTACAACGATATAAGATTAATTGGCTAAACTCACTAACCACATTAATCAACATCCGTTAACTGTGTGTACACTTCATTAAAGACTCACAACTGAACTTTTCTCACTGTAGATATATTTTTGTGTCTATGGATATAGACCAATAAGCAAGTTACTCCTTTACAAGTGTTTGTAACACCAATTGAGTCAAATTACCGTTTTACTTTTGGGTTACTTGATATGAACCGACCAAACATCAAATTATTAATTAGATTTTATTTAATAATTGTGATATAATTTTAATATTTTTCCAAGTTTATCCTTTTTTTAATAACATTTATATAAGGTTAATTTAGTCTTTTTACAATGAATTATGGTTTATTGGGAGGTTATTTAATCCTTGCCTTTAGGTTGTTTAAGGGAGGTAGAGTTTTTGATAATTAAAATTTTAGGATTTTCTATGAATGAAAATTCTTTGGTAGATGTCAAAGTCTCATCGCCGCCTTTTTGCAATTCTTGATTTAGGGTTGCAAACCAAGAACATTCAAGTAAGTTTGATCACCTTACTTGTGAAGTGTTTGAACTTGGAGTGAGGAACTAGCTCTCCTTATCTCTTGGTCTTCGATCAAAGGGTAATCTAAATCTAATCCATTTCCTTGGGTTTTTGTCAAATTGATTTGGGAGTTTTAGAATTTGTTATTAGGTGTTCGTCAATCGGGTTCCTAATTTTCAAGTCCTAGGTTTTTCACATCATTAATTCGTAGTCATTAAATACTAGTGCTCCTCTAATGAACAACCCGTTTATAGTCCAATCAATAAACAAAAATCCCTTTCGTGTCATAGATAGGGTAGCGTCCTTTGTTCAAGTCTCGAAGACACCATTTAAGGAAACATTCATCTACTTATCCTAAAGTCAAGAAGGAGTGAATTTCATATTGTGTGATTATGTTTCCAGCTTTCCACTTGGTCTTGTTTCCAACATTGTAGGCTTATTGACTCAGCAATCAGGTCACTCTCATCCATACAAATTAAATGACAATCTCTAATGAACATGAGTTTATAATACACTCAGGATTAAAACTAAGTTGTCTAGGTCATCCTATTGAAATAGAAACCTAACTAGTTAACGGAGTTACATATAGTGGTTACTATTTTGTGGTCCAGCCTTATGCAAACTCATTGCATAGGATACCTTCACTCACGTGTCACCTACACGAACACATTGGATCCTTGTGTTTGTATCAAATACAAAGTGAGTCGTATTCATGGTGTTACCAGGATATGGTATCCAACCTTATCCCTATACTATAGACTCTTTAAGTTGTATCTCGAACATTGATCCCTATATGTCTTTACATACAGTTCAAGACTCATAAATCAACTAAGGATGTTAGTTTATTGGAATTAGGTTAATAAGACAAAAATAATCACTAACACTTTATTGAGATTAGAATAATAACTCTTTATAATGGTCAACGAATTACATTTACTACCTACGAGTTTTTAGGATATAAAATCTAACAAACTCCCACTTGGACTAAAACTCCAGTCTAGTGTGGTAGTCTACGGGATGTACATAATAAAGTAATCCACAAATATCGAAAATGGTAAAATGTACAAGTATATTACATAAAATATATATATACAAATACAATAAACTAGGGCATCCTCATATCCATTACACATCCCCCACTTGCCTTAGATTACCTAATGTACATATTGTTGGATTTTTATGTCCTAAAACTCGTAGATAGTAAATGTAAATCGTTGACCGTTATTAATAAATAGTTATTATTTCAATTTCA
>JBBPDJ010000008.1:13589936-13616840 GCA_037974625.1 Cucumis cinereus | reverse complement strand
GGAAAACCGAATTTTCCTTAATTTTCCTTTTTAAAATAATTATTTTCTACTAAATATATTATTTATAAATATAATTAAAATTACATAATAATAATAATAATAATAATAATAATAATAATAATAATAATTTTAAAAAAAAAGAAAAAAAATCCATCTTCTTCTTCTTCACAGTAACCTTCCCCTTTTAAAGCCCAGTTTTCGGCCACTGCACTTCCTCTACTTCGGCGAGTCAATTCTCTCAATCTACTAATAATTAAAAGCTCTAACCTATGTCAAACGATTTCTGCATAAGTCTATTTGCTTACCTAAAAAATTTAGCTTCAAACTCCTCGTGGATAGCTCAAATTTGCCTCTGGAAGTCACGTTGCTCAGTTTTTTGGCGAGCTTAAAACCGAGAATTGAAACTTCAATTTCTTCCTACACATACCAAATTAACTCAATTTCTTTTACAGAACTCTAAATGAACTAAAAATCTAGCTTACCTCCAAAAATTAGATCTTAATTCGGCCTGTTGATGGAGAATTTGATTTTCAAAGTTTCGGGTTCGTTTTTTTCGCAATTTCCAGCAGCCCGAGTTCTTTTTCTTCAAAATCAGTGGTCTCTTTGGCCAAATTTCTCCAAATTGATATGTGCTTCAGCTTCCTCTCTCTTTGCTAAGCAATTTAGACACAAATTCCGTCCAATTTGGTTGAGAATTGACTTCAATTTCTCATTTCTCCTCAAGGTGTTCAAAAACAAATTTTTCCAGAAAATTCTTTCTCTCTCTCGGGTTTCTTCCCTTTCTTCTCTTCTTCTCCTTCAATTTAGTTAATGAAAGCCTAATTAACAAGCTTTCCCACCAAACACCTCATCCAATTAACAATTTTGGGCATAAAGACCATTCAATTTGAAGATTCTTTCCTTATCCCTTCCTTGGCACACTTTTTTTAAAAAAACAATTTTCCTTCTTTTTTTTAAAAAAAATAAAATTATAAAATAAATAAATAAATAAATAAATTTCTTTTCTTTTTTCTTTTTCCTATTCTTTTTCTTTTTCTTTTATCAACAATATTTTATTTATTTTTAAACAAAACTACAAAATTAAATTTTTACCAATTCTTAACAAAATTACTAAAATATCCTTTATCAAAAAATTAATAAAATACCCTCTGATTATTTTATTAATAAATTTACAACAAACAACTTAAATAAAGAAAAATTCGGGTATTACATGAATTATAAAGGAAGACATGCTGAAAAATTAACAAACAATTGACTGTATTAGTTATCTTTGTTTTAACTCATTAACACAAAATAATCCAATCAATTCAGGAAAAACATACAATCACAGAATTATAATCAAACAATTGATTTAGTTTTTTCAATGATACTTTAGAAGTTTAGAGCAAGAGTCACCGAAGGGTGATCAACTACTCCTCTCCTGAATTGAGACAATCTCAACTAATTACTAATACCAGAATAACTCTTATTCCTATAGCTCTTAGTTACCATTGTTCTGTCATGGATTCATTAACAATCTTAATTAATCCCGTAAGTGTGACCCTACCATTTTCAGATTCCAGAGACACGCTTCAATAGGCTACATTAGAAAAGACAACTGTTAAAGATTAACCTAGGAAATCCTACTCATTTCTGGAGTTTGTGAAGAACGGGAAGAGCAGAACAGTTCTGTGAGTGCACTTGAAACAACCTACGTCTGAATTGCAGAAGGTCTGCAAAAAAAAAAAAAAAAAAACTCTCTCTATTTCTCTCCAAAATTTCCAAAGAAAATCATAATTGGTTCCCACAAGTCAAACCTCCATTATTCAGAGAATATGAGAGGTTCCAGCTAGCGGTGGCTATAATTTGGTGTATTGTAGATTTCAGAAACTACAACGAGGGTGAGTTTTTTTTTCCTCTCTATATTTTGTTTATGAAAAGCATACTTAGCCTATTTTAATTCAGTAAAATGTTTCTGTAAATATTTTCAAATGTATGGTATTTTAAATTTTCTCAAATTAAAATTGTGAATGATTATGTAATTCTTCTGCTGTGAAGGGTTCTTATTCTTTCAAAATCTACGATAAAGCATGAATCGTAAACAAACAAGCAATAAACCTCAACAATCACGATTTTGGAGAAGATGTAATTGATGGGAATAAGTAATCAACGACAAAAAGTTATTGACGTCAAGAATAAGGGTATCAATGTGGCAAGGTGTAGTTGTCGATGACTAGGGTTCTCCGATTTTTGAAGAAGAGGAAAGACATACCACTTAGTTCAATTTCAATTTGGAAAAGGAAAAGGTCAAAACAACGCTGTTGGGTGCAAACAAAATGCTTCCTTGATGTCCTTTGCACGTTAACAATACACCTTTTCTTGATGGGTAATGCCCATCAAGAAATACTATATTAATTGAGCCCAAATCGTGGCCCTTTTCTTGATGGGCTAAACGTATCCTTAAAAAAAGTTTCTTGATGGGCACCAAATCGAAACTATGTTGTTTTAAGGTATGCCCAAACGACATCATTTTTTACCTTTGCTAAAATTTAAAATGCCCATAAATTTTATTTTGGTTTGCGCAAAAAGATTACTTGATATGCAATGTTAGTCAAGTAATGTAACATTCTTGATGTCTATTGTCCATTGAGAAAGGTCCTTGACTTTTTTTACCGTCAACGAAGTCATAAATTGAGAAATCTACAATTTTTTGTGAGACATACGTTTTCGTTTGTCAAAAAAGTAATTTTCTTGATGTACATGCACATCAAAGTAAATATGAACCTTTATTGTATTAAAAAAATATTTTTTTTATGGTTTGTTGCCATGGCCATCAAGAAATCAAAATTTGTGTGCACAAAAAAATGTCAAATTTGTAGTAGTGTTAATTAATTTATGACCAAGTAATGCACAATTTTTGCAGAGGAATGACTCATAATATTTGACCATTATAGATGGGTCACCCAAAACAATCAATCAATCTAAGTCAAATGAACCAAACTGTTAACCAAACTGGTCTGAATAAACCAAACCAGTCTGGTATGAATTAACTGAACCAAGCCAACTTTTGTAATCTGAAATAACTGACCCTAATCGACTTGAATGAATCAATTCGAACCCACTTGGATAAACCTGACCAACTTGAATGATGAGATTAATTCACGTGTGAAGTTGAAGAATTCTAATAATACAAATGAAATTGGAAAATTTGCACACATGGCTTCCTTTGAGGGGGTCAAATGAAAAATGGTCTCACTTCTGGAAGCCAATGCTTTTGGGCCTTATGCTTGTCTAAAATTACTCAAATATCGTTCCTTCAATTTCTCAACCCTTTTAACTTCTTCATCTTCCTCTCCGCACTTCTTCATCTTTCTCGACACACTTCTTCGTCTTTCTCATCCCCCATGTTGTGACCGTCGACATCGTCACTGTCAAGTGGTTTCAATCGGTTGTCTTCATCTACAAAAAAAAAAAAAAACAAAACAAAACAGTGAGAAAAATGAAAAAAATGCAAAGAGAGACCCAAATAATTTTAAAAAATTAATTTTCAGAAAATTAATCTTCTAAATCATGAAGAATAGAAACGTTCTAATTCAATTTTCAGAAAATAAAAAAATAGTTGAAAAATACCAGTATCGAGTCGCATCGCACCAGAAAAGATGTTGTTGGAAGTACCGTGTTCTCCTTCTCTTAGAGTTAATCGTGAAATTGATAATTGAAGATCGAGTAGCGTGTGTCGAGAAATTGAGTAGCGTGCATCGAGGAATCGAGTGTCCAAAATTGAAGAAACTTAGTTTTCAAACATGTGATGAGTGTGGAGTAGTGAGAAGCGTGCTGAGCGCGTAGCGAGGAACGTGCAGTGTGAGGAGCGTGTAGCGTGAAGAGCGCGGAGGGTGCAACCTGTTTTGACTTTGAGATTGTGCATAGCAATGTTCGTTTCTTCTTCGATCTTCTCTTTACGCAATATTCTTCTTGTTATCTTTACACAATATTGGCAAGGGAGGGAGAGTTGAGAAATTAAAGGAAGAAGTTAGGGATGAGGGTTAAAGAAATTAAAGGGAGGATATTTGGGTAATTTAACCTTATGATGATGGAAGTAGAAGGCCAAAAAACATTGGTTTTAAAAAGTGAGGCCAAATTTCATTTTAGCCTAAAAAATTAGGCGATCGATACGAAAAGCCTAATGAAATTAGGAGCAGTGAAAACAGGGCGACATTGAGATACCCAATCGTCAACAGTGGTCTAAGATGTTTTTACGGTGGTGGATCTTGGTTCAACGGAGCGATATGTGTTTGAATCTAATTGATGGAGATCAAAGGAGCTTATTGGTGACTTGGACAAGAGCGGCGTGTGCAGAACGTAGATTTGGATGACAGAGAGCAAAGGAGTTGATCATAATCGTCTGGGTGCTATTAGAAGAGACCGATTATGGACAACAGTTGGGAGAAGGTGCGCATGAGGGCTTATTGAATCTTGGATCTAAGGCAATGCACAACAAAAAGATCGACAAAATTGGTTTGGTCTGGTCAATGACGGAGGACAAACGACAACGTAACTAAACTTGGAGCTATGATACCATGTCAACTTTCTGGTATTTTATTCAGTATAATGATTTATATTACAAAAATGATTCAAGAGATAAATATTCAAAAATGAAATTACATAGATGGAAAGAATAAATTAGACTAAGAGTAGGATTCTAATTTGCATAATTTCAGCATGACAACATATAGTAACAGTAATAAAATTGGGACTCACTTTTTCAATTATCATTGATTTATTATGTTTTACTTGCGTAAACGTGACCTAATTATAATTGAGTATGCAGCAATGAAATCAACGGCTTAGAGTTGTGTCAAAAAAATACAATTTGCTTTGATTAGTTATCGATTTAAGATGAGGAATGAAAACAATGTTGAATTGGGTGCTATAAAAAGAATGCTCAAATGAATAAAAATGGGTTGAGGGACTGCCCAAGAGGAGTATCACTCCTTTTTCTAAAAACCTGAAATATTGTCGATAACATTTGAAAAAGTTAGGTACATGAGTCAAAGGTTTGGTTTTTTGCAAAAATAGCAAAAGTGGGTGTCTACCCAATTTAAAAGAGGAATTGGAATGGAAAAGCCTAGAATACCCTCATTGATTCACGAACCTATGCATGAAATTTGATTACTACCTAACTGTCATCGAATTACCTTCCACGTTTTTTTTCCTAATTTTAGTTAGCCTTGTGAGATAGTCATTTGATTATCTTATGATTGTCATATGATAACCTTATACTATTTTTTTTTTCAATTTTAGTTTGCTTTTTGAGATAATCATTTTAGTATCTTCTGATTGTCATCTGATTACCTTCTACTTTTTTTTTTTCAATTTTAGTTAGCTTTTTAAGATTGTTATTTGATTACCTTCTGATTTTTATCTGATTACTTTTTTTTGTCATAATAATTTTTTATATTGTTTGATTGTCATCTGATAAGATTCTATCCTTTGACACGTCTAATCACTATTTGAAATTTATTGTTATATAATTGCTATCATATGTTTATTTGTTATCTGATGGTATTTGATTGTCATTTGATTGCTATTTGATATAAATTGTATATAAATTTATCTATTTTTTAACTTCATGTGACAACTTCAATTTTCTTTTGCAAACACCGAAGACCAAATCACCATTCTCAAGATTTTACTTTAAACGTTGGGCTTTTTAAGTACGAAACTTTCATGTTTGTTGACTAGAAAATAAGAAGAGGATTCATCGTGCCCGATTCTTAGTATAATAGACAATAACTTCTGATAGTCATTTGATTTTGATCTAATTACCATATGGAAGGCTTTTATTTTTGTCAATGAGTTAGTCATCTGATCGACTTTTGATTGTCATATAATTATCTTATATTCTTTTTCACATGACTTATAGTTTTTAATGAAAAAACACAAAATAAGGTATTAATCACATGACAATCAAATAAAAATCACAAAGGACTTCAAATTACCTAATAAAAATCATCACATGCTAATTAGAGAACAACCACGTGACAATCGAACAGAAATCACAAAGTAAGCCTTAAATCTTAAGTCCACTATCTAATATCTAATTACTAAATAGTAAATAGTTTTCTAATTACCATTTAATTGTCAATTACTAAAGAGTTTGTAGATTGACATATGATTACCTTACATTTTTTTTAGTGTATTACTAAGTGAATTTTTATTGTCATATATGTACCTTACTTTTTTTTTTTTTTGTCAATTAATGAGATGTGTTTCTTTTAGAAATTATTTAAATCTTGATGTTATATTAACTGTTTTGATTGATAATATATTGAACAATGTTATCATATACTTTATGTTAGACTTATGTAATGAAAATCACATGACAATCAAATATCAACCGATATCAATCATATGGTAATCACATGACAATCAAATAGAAATCAGATATCAATCACATATTGATATCATATCTGATTCATTCTTTTTTTAATTTCTGATTTGTCATTCGCTTTCTTACATTTTTTTTTGTTTTTTATATTGTAATATGATTTCTTTTCTAATTGTTATCTACTTGAGCATAATTTATGTATAAAGAATCAAATATGGTTATCTAATTGCATATGATTTCCATCTGATTACTATTCGATTGACATTTGATTACCATCCATGATTGTTAGTTGATACTATATGATTTTTTATTGTTATATGATCACCTAATTGCTATTTGCTACTAAGTAGTTTACCATTGTCATCTTAAATGTGATTTCTATTCAATACTAAATAGTTTGTGATTGACATGACCGTATACAGAAATCATACATATTCCATATAAGTCCATCAATCAAAGCCTTTGTGAAGAATTCCACATCTCAAATCGTATACATATTCCATATAAGTCCATCAACTACTCTATCAATATGCAAACAATCTTAATCTGATTGACATCTGATTATTACGTGATTGCTATTTAATAGAAATCAATATGTAATTAATACTTTGTAAAAATAAAAGCATGCTCACACGTATTTCACTTCTATCATTCAACACTTGCAACTGTATTTCAACACTTGGTAAAGAAAAGAATAATCTCCAACTCTCATAACCTTCCCCCCACACCACACATTACAGGCAACCTAAACCCATAAAAGCTTTCTCCCTTTGGTTGCGAATTGAAGAGAAAATGAAAGATGAAGTTGAAATTATAGAATAATTGAATAGTAGTTTAGGTCTTTGAGGTTACATCCACTCCAAGATCAACCATGGGAGCCTTTATTGAAGATTCATCAAGATCAAATATCACAGAGAGCATTTCTTAGATAAGTTCAACTCTCTATCTTTTTCAATTGAAGACTGCAGAGTAGTTGTGAAAAGATGTGGTTGTATAACAAAATTCAAATTAATACTATGTTTCTAATTTCATTGAATGTAATCAAAGATGTGGTTCCCTGCTTGATTGTTGTCTGATTAAATTCTCAGCAAAATAACCTCCAAAGTATATCCAACTCTACAGATCGTGAATTCAACTTCAAGAAGCATACGAAAACCTAAAATTCAACAATGGTTGGGCACAAAAGCCTTCACAACTCCTTAAGAACTCTAAAGCCTTCATAGCACTTTCAAGACCAGATCTAACCACAAAACTTCAAATACCCTACAAGGATGCTCGATCTTAAAACGTCTTCACGATGACAGTATCGATTTCATAGATGACGACATATGAAAACGAAGGTGGCGATGGCAGGATGCAGTAGCTAAAACTAGAAGAAGCTTGTAGAGAGAGAAATATGATTTTAGAGGGAGAAGGAGAGAAAGAGGGCGAGGTTACGGACAAAGGCAACCGACGAGCGAGCAACAAAAAGATGAAGGATTGGTGGGAGGATTTGAAGAGTGGAATGTGAGAGCTAAAGAGACGGTTGGGAATGGGTTTGAGGGTAAAGGGGGTGTGGAGGAGGAAATATATTAAAGGGTAAAATGGGAATACAAAAATAACTAAAATGAAAGTTTGATTTGTTTGCTATTTCTGCAAAATTTTAAAAACACAAGCTATGTCTTAAATTTGCTTAATAAATTTTGGCACCCATTGTACTTTGTGTAAATAAAACAAGAAAACAACTCTATTTTTGCAAAATGATGTTGTTTTCAAATATTTTTACAAACTAACCTATTTTCATCCTTCATCCAATGGATGGCCATACGCATTTTAACTAGTTTTTTAAAAAACCGGTTGGAGAGAGAGGGGCAATACAAGTTAATGACGAGGATCACAAATATCTGCCACGTCACCATTTCACACAACCACAACAACATGATACATCTCCTCCAGACAAAAGAAAACTCATCGTTCCCACCAAAATTAATTGAAAGGAAAAAAAAAATAAAAATAAAAAATAAATCTCTAATCCATTTCATATTCTCTTCCAAATTCCACCAAATTCCAGTCTCAATCCTCCAAAATCCATGGTTTCAGCTTCTTTGCTCGAACCCCATCCATTCAAATGGAACAAAACATTCCCAGTTCATTTCGCCTCTTCTCCTTCTCCATCAACAACTGGTCGCTGTCATCTCTACCGACCCTTTATCGTACCCAGAAATTTGAAAATACATGATTCTAGCTCTGTCAAATCCGGTGTTAGATGCTTCTTTTCCGACAAAGGGAAGAGTTCAACGACTTCGATTTCCAATTCTTGTTCGGTGGAATTGGTTAATGGAGATAAACCCAAAAGCCCAATGGAGGTAATTGGGAATTTGATTATTAATGCTCTCAAGGCGTTGCGGAAACCTGCAATTGCTGCGGTGTTGTTGGGGTTGCTGTTGATGTACGATCCCAATTCCGCCTTGGCCGCTTCTGGTGGACGAGTTGGAGGAAATGCGTTTTCGTCTCGCTCGTCATCGACTTCGAGGAGTTACTCGACTCCCAGGATGAGTTCGGGGTTTTCGTATTCTGCACCCTACAGTTCTCCGTCGGTGTTTGGCGGCGGCGGGATTTATGTTGGGCCGGCTGTTGGGGTTGGAGTCGGTGCTGGCTCGAGTTTCTTCTTCATATTGGCGGGCTTCGCGGCGTTTCTTTTGGTCTCTGGATTTCTCTCTGATCGTTCCGATAGTAGTGTTCTTACTGCTTCTGAAAAGACTAGCGTACTTAAACTTCAAGTATGACAAACCACAATCTCTTTCTTCTCTGATATATGTGATCTTTTGTTATTGTTTATTTCATTCATCTTAATAATTAACACGCGTAATGTGGAGAAATTTTTTTATCATACAGAGTGAAACTATGTAGAACATACATCAGCCTCCTCATCTGCAAATAAAAGTGGGAAATACCAGAAAATACAGTACCCACTAACAGATTTAACTAATGAATACAACTGAAGAAGATAGTTACAACAAAGTTACTCTCTCAATACTCCCCCTCAAGTTGGAACATGGATGTCAATAATGCCCAACTTGCCCAAAACAAAGCATAAAACAGACAATGGTAATGCCTTGGTGAGGTAATAGCTTGAGAAACCCATCAATGATCTTGTCACAAACGAAATGATTGTTTGTTTCAATATGTTTTGTTTGTTCGTGAAAAGTAGGATTCGGTGCAATGGATATGGTTGCTTTAATTATTATAATAAACAATGACGGGTAACAAGTTTCTTAGTCACAAATAAAAGAAAGCAATATGAAAGTGGATCAACTTTGCTTAGCCCTCACATCATTCTTCCTTGTTGTATTCATGTACTGAGTGATCCTGAACGGTGTAATGATTATACCTATGTTCTTGATATTCTTCACAATCTTGAAGTTTTTGGTGGCTAGGAATCATTGTATTTAATCCCTCTTCCTTGACACTACTATATCTCTCCTGCCTCTCTCATCTGTCACTCCTCACATTCCCGGAGTGTACGCAGTAGCCATGTTCCTTTCTCTTAGCTGCTTCTGCCCAAGTCGATTTGATGGAGTGCAATTTGCTTTATAGGAAGATAGAAAATAAGACCTTCTTTTGTTACGTTGACCCGAGGAAAGAAGGAAGGTGATGTAGAATCAAGGAAAATAATTTAAGAAGCTTTGAACTAGTCTTTGAAGAAGTGGTGGCAATTTGGTTGATTGAGGCCTTTGAGGATTTGTTGCTTGCTTCGCATCTACAAAAGTTCTTTTGAAAGACCGATTGCAATGCAATGATGGGTTTATTTGGATCCAAAAGATCACTAACAAAAAAGGGACCTTTATTGAGATTATTAAGGTCCATAGCTGAAGTGGAAAGAGGAATCTTGTTAAAAAGGGTTCAACAAAAAGAAAGGAGGGTTTTACTAGATCCTATATAGTGGAGGAGTCGGGTTTTCGTCCCATTGAAGTGGATCTAAAAGAGGTTAGGCCATTTAAGTGGGACAAGTTTCTAATGATCACTACAAGGGACTTTGATGAGGATTGGGGGAGAAACATCGAAACCCAAAAAGAAAACAATTGGAATAATCCTTCACTATTAATTCTTTCATCCCTGACAAATCTCTTTTGCTCTGTCACTCAAAGGATCGTGAAGACTATTTGCCATGAATATGGGGTGCGTCACTTTTAGAGCTTGATTGTTTTGGTAGTTTTGAGGATTATTCAGATCAAAATTCTTCCCTCACTGAATGGTTGGAAATTGCGATTAAGGTGCAACAATACTATTGTTGTTTCATTCCTGCTGAAGTAGAATTACGATCCCTCTCTTGAGACTAGTTGAGACTAGGTGAGACTAGTTCAGATAACAGATGTGATGAAAACATAGTCGAAACACAACTAGGTGAGACTAGTTCAGATAACTCAAATAAACCAGGGAGTTACGATCCCTCTCTTGACATGTATATTGCTTTGAGAAAGGGCACGAGGTCGTGCACGAAGCACATATGGAAGAAATGGGAGCCCTTGAGAAAAACAAGACATGGGATCTGTGTAGTCTTCCCAAAGGGCACATGACAGTGGGATGCAAATGGGTTTCCACTCTAAAGTATAAATCAGATGGGACATTAAACTGATACAAGGCCAGGCTAGTTGCTAAAGGGTTCACTCAGACGTATGGAATAGACTACTCAGAGACGTTTTCACTTGTGGCTAAGTTAAACACAATCAGGGTTCTTCTGTTTGTTGTAGTCAATAAGGAGTGACCTCTTCACCAACTTGATGTAAAAAATGCCTTCCTAAATGGTGATTTGGAAGAAGAAGTGTACATGTGTTCCCCTCCAGGATTTGAGGTCCAATTTAACCATCAAATGTGTACACTTTGGAAATCTCTTTATGGCTTGAAACAATCTCCCAGCGTTTGGTTCGATAGATTCACCACATTTGTTAAGTCCCAAGGCTACACTTAGGGATACTCAGATCATACCCTGTTTACGAAGAGTTCTGAATTCGGAAAAATTGTTGTGTTGATTGTCTACGTCGATGATATTGTTTTATCAGGGAATGACATTGCTGAGATTACCAGGTTAAAAAGGAAGATGTGTGATGAGTTTGAGATTAAAGACCTAGGGAATCTATAGTACTTGCTTGGGATGGAGGTTGCACAATCGAGGGAAGGAATTTTAGTTTCACAAAGGAAATATACACTTGACCTATTGAAGGAAACAAGTATGATTGGATGTCGTCCGACTGATACCCCTATGGAGTTCAATGTAAAACTGGGAATTTCTGTTAACTAAGTTCCAGTTGATGAAGAAAAGTATCAGCGATTAGTTGGAAAGTTGATCTATCTATCACATACTAGACCAGATATCTCCTATGCATTTAGTACAGTAAGTCAGTTTATGCAAGCTTCGTGCGAAGAACATGGAAGCTGTGAACCACAATCTAAGATATTTGAAAACTACTCCAGGAAAAGGTTTGATGTTCAGGAAGACTAGCAAAAGGTGCATTGAGGCTTATACTGATTCAGATTGAGCAGGATCAGTGGCTGACAAAAAGTGTACTTCAGGATGTTGTACCTTTTTGTGGGACAACCTTGTATCTTGGAGGAGCAAGAAGCAGGGAGTTTGCTAAGAGTAGTGCGGAAGCTGAATACCGAGCTATGAGTTTGGAATTTGTGAAGAGATTTGGTTAAAGAAGGTCCTGTCTGACCTTCACCAGGACATGAGTTACCTATGAAGCTATTCTGTGATAATAAAGCTGCTATCAACATAGTTAATAACCCCATGCAACATGACAAAACTAAACATGTTGAGATTGACAAACACTTCATTAAGGAAAAACTGGACAATGACAGTATTTTTATTCCGTACATTCTATCAAACCAACAAGTTGCTAATGTTCTTACTAAAGGGTTACTCAAGCAGAATTTTCGACTCATGTATTAGCAAGTTGGGTCTGATTGACATCTACGCCCCAACTTGAGGGGGAGTATTAAAAATAATTGTTCTAAGGGTATTTGTGTAATTGGTAATACCTTTGTTTATTTTCTTTTTTGTCAAGGCCCACTATGACCTATATATATTCATCTCTGGTCTTTTATATTCATTAGAGAAATATACAAAATATTCCTATCGTGGTTTTTTTTTCCTTAAACTACGGTTTTTCACGTACACCGGGTGTTATTCTTTCTTTTCTTCTTTTATTAATTTTTATAGATACAAATATTGATTGTCTGAGCTCTCGGAAATTGAATCTCAAGAACTTGAACAATGTCTTAAAGTTATCAGATTGCAAAATAAGGATTCAGAATAAACATCATGATATAGTATGGTTCTCTCTTTGTTCAAAGAAGATAACTTATAAGACTCAATCTCATCCTTTTTCCAATTTTATTTTCTGGCAGAATCTTCGAAATCATCCTAGCTCTACCAGCTAACTTTAGTGCCCTCATCCCTGTGCTCAGGGAGATCATTC
Source organism: Cucumis cinereus (assembly GCA_037974625.1). NCBI lineage: Eukaryota > Viridiplantae > Streptophyta > Magnoliopsida > Cucurbitales > Cucurbitaceae > Cucumis > Cucumis cinereus. The sequence goes on along the minus strand of JBBPDJ010000008.1, from coordinate 13,604,015 downwards.
TTTTAGAAAAAAGAGGAAGATCTTGAGGTCCGGCTCAATGCTATGCTATCTATTAGATAATATGACATTCCATCACAAAACCAACTGACAATAAACGGAGTAACTCATATATCTTATAAAGATTGACATATCCCTTGATTTTTTCGGCGTTAGATCCTCAATACTATCGCATTTCTTGGGGGGGGGGGGGGGGTGTTTATTGTTGTAAAGAAATACAACCTTCAAAGATGTTGAGACACCCATTTCCTTATCTAACTATAGATTGACCAATTTTTGTCATAATTGCAAAAGATTTTGTAATATTCGTTTCACTTTTGTGGTTTTCAAAAAAAATATTTTAATGAAAGGTTCCTTTGGTTTCTTACAATTCAAAGGGAAAAAAATAAAGGTTATGAAGTTTAGTTTCATGGTTGGTGAAACAAATGTAATTAAGCATTAGCACATTGAATGATGGACTGTAGAAAATTTAGTTTCAGTAGCCATGAAGAATTGATTTTCGTGTTGGATAAATAAATGGAGATTGTAGAGTTGCAATTTACTTTGTAAAACATTTTTTGCTTATGATGTAACTCTCTCTCTCTCCTTAGGTTGGGCTATTGGGCATGGGCCGGGGACTCCAAAGAGATCTAAATAGAATTGCTGAAAGTGCTGATACATCAACTCCTGAGGGTTTGAGCTATGTTTTAACCGGTACAAAATTGTTTTCTTCTTCCTTTGGGAATTAATTACTTGCTTTCTGTTTCCTTTCGGATTTCATAAAAAAGCAGTAAACTGTATTGCTAGTCTTTGCATATGAGAAGGTACTTAGAAATATAGAAGTCCCTAATAGCCGATGATCCCGTCTTATGTTTTCTGAAGTAAGAAATAAAAACTTTCCAGCATGTGCTATAGAATGAACTTCTTAAGTTGATATTCTTATTTGTTTCACAACTGTCTTTAAAACTTTTCCAAAATGGGATACCATTCTTTGTCGTTGTATGGTCACTGTAACATATTCTCAATGTGATTTTTGTTTTCACCTTTTGGTTGCAGAAACGATTCTAGCACTGCTTCGACATCCTGATTATTGCATTTCAGGTTACTCATCTGTAAGTCCCACTATCTTCTTGGAGATACCTGATTTAGATGCACAGTGTTCGCAAATGCATATTAATTGTTTTCCAGGGGTTGCTGGATACATCGGTGATTGTCCATGAATATCCATGAATAAAACCAGGTTGAATAAGGAAAGGGCAAAATAAGATACTTCAATAAGTGAACATGATATACAAGAAACTTAATAGACTACAAACACCTTTACTACCAATAAAAGCTAGGCGAGTTGAATCTTTATATAGTTATTCTGCACTTTCCCTCATAGAAAGAAGATGTTGACGAATAATTTGCAACTCTCCCTTCTCTCTCCATCTCCGTCCATGCCAGTGGCAGATGCAGGAGTTTTATTTTGGGGTGCACAATGTATTAAGAAAACTATAAAGATTAATGTAAATAGGTATTCAGAGCTTCAAAATTAAATAATTTAATACTTATTACAACCGTTCTCTACGTGTTTCTACGTTTACAAATCGATTCATGATAACTTTATTATATAACTTGTCCAATAAATTTTTCTTATGTTATAAAACAATCAATCATCTATTGATCTCTCATTCGCTTATGCAATCGAGTCCTATTGATTTTCGCAAATTGATTCATAAATTTTAGTGCTTAGGCCATGATTTGTGAAAAGTTCTAAATTGATTTATGGATAAGATCTATCAAAATCAGATATATTCTTTTTTTTTTGTGTTTTTTGAAGATGATGTTTCTATAATATTTATTGTTAGAAATAAAGGGCTAGTTGTGTATTTATAACCCAAGGGTATTTTTGTAATTCACTGTACCCTAGTTTTATTTCTTTATTTGTTAGGGCTTATTGTGGCCTATATATACTCTTCCCCCTTGTATATTCTTCCCCCTTGTATTTTTTTTTATATTCGAAAATAATAAGAAAGGCTTCTATTGTGGTTTTTTCTTTCTGTACCAAGGTTTTCCACGTATACATTGTGTTCTCTTCTTCGTTCTTTTCAATATGGTATCAAAGTGAAGTAATGATGAAACTCTAGCCCTTAATGAAAAATCAACCAATGGAAAATGCAACCATAGAGCTCTTAACCGCTCGTGGTGACCTCACTGTCGTCGCTGCTGTTTTTCCTGTCGGAGCTGCCGTTCATACAGGTCGCCGTCGACCAATACCTTCGACGCTACCTTCCACTGCCGATGCTACCCTCAGATCCGTACGACGCTACCATCTGTTAGCTGTCGTCGTTGATTGCTCAAGCTTCGGTTTCCTTTTTTCGTTGATCAAGCTTCAACAGCCGATGCCTTCCCTTCAACAACCGACGGAGTCCCACAGCGCCTTTACCTCCCACCAGTCGGCAGTCCAGCCGACCATCCCTTCCGTAGCCGCCGCTAGCCACACAACCATTGTCAACCACCACGGCGCTGCTTCCTCCCAGCCGTCGGCAGTCCAGGTGGGCCCTTCCACAGTCGCCGCCAGCCACACAACCACCGCCAACCACTCCTCTTTCATTTCGACCGGATTGACAAACTTCCTCAATCCGGCTACCGATTATTATCCCGAGGTTGAAAGTGGTGAGCCTTCTACCCACCACAAAGGTAAATATACTTGTGGCTTATCACCAGACATCTAAGGTCAGAGTTGTATTTTCCTAGTGATGGTTCAACAACAACTGACAAATCTCCAATGAATTTTCAGCAACGAATAGCTGCTCTTGAGGTAGCTCTAGGTGCTTCCACTAACCCAGATTTCACCACCACGAATTTTGCCATACCTTCTGCCTTGCCGATGTATTCAAAGAACCCAGTAACCCTTTCCCCTACGTTAATTACTGCAAATTATTTATATAGCTCCATGGGAAATTCCACAGGTTTAATTGCAGAGGAGAAATTGAATGGCCAAAATTATTTCTCATGGTTTCAATCCATCAAGATAGTCACAAATTTGGGTGCCCTACTATATTAAACTCTCTATTAGCCATGTCCTAGTAAAGATACATTATCATGGCTTGGTATTGAGTTTTGCTTTTCTCTTATATTTTTCGCTTTTGTCCTATTGATATGATGAGGTCGCTAACGGATGTCAACCTAGTTGAGATGTCCTGTACGACTATTGATCCAAATTTTATCTCTTGTATAATCCTCTTGTACGTTGAGATATTTGTGTCTATTTTTCTCTATCAATAAATAGATTTGTATCCGTTTCAAAAAAAAAAAAAAAAATTGGGTACATAATAGGGGAGGTATCCGTTCTCAATGCCTAATTCAGAGGTGAAATTCCTAAGTGGTTTTTCAAGCCATTCTCCCATCATTCAATCCAAAAAGAAGAGCGAGATAACCTTCGATTTTTCTTTCACCATGAGTAGTGAAGAATATGAACGCTTTAAAAAGTCAGACGAAAATGAGGTGCACTTACAAATGGAGCCTTTAGGAACAAACCTAAATGCTTTATTTCAAATTGATGAAGAGTTGGATGACGAATCGAATGTTGATGACAAGTATTTGGCTTGCCCACCATCAATGCAGCCCATTGGACTTCCAGACCATCTAAAATCAATCGTAGCCAATTGCGGTCTAGTGTTTGTTTGATCATCCCCAACAGAATCTGCGTCCTTCAAAGGCTTCTTAGCATTTTTGCCCGAGTGTCAACAGTGAAGGTTTAGAAGTGGGCGTGCTTTAAAGGTTTTTCATCCAAGTTCGCCTCGCTACTTGGCTTGCATTTTTCGACCGAGGTTTAGAAGTTCTCCTCTCAAGATTGTTACCCCAGTTGTGCATCAGAAGTCTTGATAGCAACTTGTTAACTTATGTGTTATTTAAATGTTTTATGAATCAGATGGTTTTTGGTTGGAATCGAGATTGTTCAACTCTTTCGTTTCATCCTCTTGAGATGCATTTTCGGCATCTCAAAGAATTCTTCTCTCATGGTTATGGTTTTTGGTGCTTCTTGTATTCCTTTCCTAGCATTTCATTTGTATTGTTTTTTTCCAGTTGCTGTTGTGGTTGTTTTTTCTGCCTTGGTTGGAGTTTGTTTAGCTTTTGGGTCTTACTCTGTTTTGTCCATGTTTTTGGTTTTCGGTTTTTTTTTTTCCTTTTAGAATTCAAGCTCTTTGTATACTTCTCTTGTACTTTGAGCATTAGTCTCATTTCATTATATTCATGAAGAGGCTCGTTTTCTTTTTTAAAAAAAAGTTTGGTTTGGTTGGTTCGGTCAATCGAGCTCGGTTCAGTTTAATTAGTTTGATTCGCATGTTTAGTTGGTTTAGCTGTTATTAGTATTTTCCATTATTATTTTCTTTTTTTTGGTATTTTCCATTTATGAATTTTCTTTTAGTGGTTTCTTTGAAGTCTGTTTATTCCCTATGGAAAAATCATTATGTACTCTGATTTATTATGATTTATTCAATAATGTATAAATTGAGTGTTCATGTTTAGGGAGTAGGGTTTTTCTCGAGTGTTCTTGTTAGGACTTATCCTAGCAAATTGGTACTAGAGCTGTTCTTTAATGTGTAATTGGTTAGGGCATGAGACTGTGGACAGGAAATGTAACCTTTCTTGCAGGTCGACCTCTGACTGAAAAGCTTGATGAGAGAAAACTTTTTAATCCTAGAAATGGAATTTGAACGTGTGAACTTTTGTAGTCTCCTTTGGATTAGTGAGGTGGACATTGATAATATATGCTCTTAAACAGTGGAGTATCCAATTTTGCGTACATGATAGTGTGCTGCCAAAGTTTCTTTTGATACACACATATACGTATGTATGTATCTGTATAATATGTTTATGTGCATGCTTATTGTCAGTTGTCACACCATTCTTTAAATTCTTTCGTACAATGTATTATTTGCTGTAGTGTAGTTAGCAGCGGATGTTTACACTTTGTTTTTGGAAAACCTAGATGGATGTGAAACGTAGTATAGAAGAAGGAGAGAAACGTTTCAATAAATTATCAATTGAAGAGCGAGGGAAATTTGATGAGGAAACTCTTGTCAATGTGAATAGCATAAAAAGACAGAGTACAAGCAGCCAGAGGACAAGTGGATTTAGCAATGAGTACATTGTGGTTAGTTTCTCTGGGCTTTGAGTTTTATGCAATTTATACAATTCTGCATTACTTTCTGTCCTGATTTTTCTTGATGTCCTGATTTGGAGCATGTTCTTGGTGTATATTTATTCCCTTGATTTTGGTGAGGATTGCGAATGTTTTTTTATGTTGGAGAAACCACTCAGTTTAAAGAAAAATATGATGTTCTGTTTCTTCTGTCACATGTATTTTTAAATTTTCATGGAAGTGTTTCGTTATTTGGTCATGTATATTTAGTATTACTTAATTCCTCAGAAAGACTACAAATAGTTCTTTGATTTGTTAGGAAATAAATCCATTATACAACCAACACACCAAAATTTCTGTGTATATTTGTTGTATAGGTAATACATAGACAGAATTTTGAAAATGTTGTCCTGGAAAAAAAAAATAGTAAACAAACAAATACGAAACTCTCAGTAGAATGTCTAATTTCAAGGTTATACTAATTTTTCTTCATCAAAGTGAGTCCATCCTTGTGTCTAGAAGTTCTTTTTATAAATATTTATTATTTATTTTTCCATTTGTATGATGAAATTATACGAAAAGCCAAACCCATGTAAAGGGAAGCTACGAAAAAACCTCTTCCAGGTTGTGTAGAGAGAAGTTAAGAAGTAGTGATCCAAGTTGACTTGGACATAGTGACATGTCATTTTTTGAAAATCTAAGACACAGACACAACAAGGGCATGCTTATGATTATATTAGTACACTTTTTTAAAAAAAATATATATCATTTTTGTGTAAGGGAATTCAAGTTCAACAAGCTCATGCATTTATATGATAAGAAAATATGTTTTATGTATTTCACTCTGAAATTTATTATTTTTTGTCGTATTTTACCATGTGTCAGTTTACTATTTAGTATGGTAAACAAGGGTCTTATACTTGAGGTGAATATTTTTTCCATGATTTGTCAAAATAGTTCTAATATTGCCAAATAGATGGATAAATTTTACTTATTTATTTAATCATGACAGCCAAAATTTGGAGGAATGAGGAATAAAAGAAGATATTGCTTTTCCTAAATGAAGATACTTAAGGGTATATGTGTTTAGAAAACGTTGGACCTATATTGCCTTTGTACGACTATTATGGTAATAAGTGTCTGATAAAGTGTCCAACTCTTGGAGTCTTTAGCCAAACTAAAGTGCCTGTGTTTCCTAGGAGAGAAGTGGGGTTGTAATTACTCTTATAGTGTATATGTAACTATAGTAATTTATTAGTCTTTTGTCATTTATTGTAATTTACTAGTTTCAGTTAGGGTATCCATGTATGCCTATATATATTGAACTCTATTGCTTAGAATGAAGTAAGAAGTTATTTCATAATTTGCTCTAACTTCAACATGGTATCAGAGCATTAGGAAAAATTAGGGTTTGAGAATTTAGAACCCTTTTGTGTTTCATCCAAGGTTTTGTGGAGGAGTGGATTTATATTTTTAACCACTGCTGCCATCATCGGTTTGCTTGTCATCTGTCAGCTGCTCCCATCGTCGTCCGGTATTCGCCGCCGAAAATTTTATCCTTTTATTGACACCACCCACCTCAAAAGGAGCGTCGCCACTGTTCGCCCCTATCTGAGGTCATCGCTCGCCAGAAAAAACCGCTCGTGAGCTTCACGCGCCGCCAGAGGATTCTGTCTCGTCCCCCACACATCGGTGCGTGGGAGTGTGTGGGACCTTCGATTGGTGCTTCGTCGACTGGGTTTGTCTCCATTTGTGTTTTTCGGTTGGTTTGTGTATTTGGTTCCTTTGAAATCTAATTGAGTGAGAGGTTATTTGGAAAAAACCATTGTGTTTGGATTTGTTACTGTTTTGTTCTATTTGGTGTGGTTGTTAATATCCTATGGCCAAACAAGATCCCACGTTGATGTCTAATTTGGCTCCATCTATCCATGGTTTGACTACGAAATCTCAAAAGTACCAAAACTTGTCGAAAGCATCTTCTTCATCATTAGCATGTGCTCCTATTACAACCATTGTTAATTCAAGTAACATGAATCATCGTCTCTTTTCCTCCTCTACACACGGGTCATAGACTGTGGTGCTACCGCTCATATGACAGGTAATCCCAAATTATTTTCTACATCTTTGTTATCTACATCCATTATTAGTGTTACCCTCGCAGATGAATCCAAGTCTTCTGTTATTGGATCCGACACTGTAAATCTCACCCCATCCCTTTCTCTATCATCTGTTCTCCATTTACCTCAATTGTCATTTAACTTAATCTCTATTAGTCGAATCACTCGTGACCTTAATTGTTGTGTCACATTCTATCCTAGCTATTCCTTGTTTCAGGATCTTGTATCAAAGAAGATTATTGGGAATGGACATGAATCTTGAGGACTTTACAGTTTTGATCACCGAGTATCGACATCAACAACCGTTGCTTGTTCTTGAACTGTTTCTTCTTTTGATGCCAATTGTCGTCTTGGTAATCCATCCCTCTCAGTCTTAAGAAATCTTTGTCCTCAATTTCATAACTTGTCTTCATTGAATTGTGACTCATGTCAGTTTGCCAAATTTCATCGTCTTAGCTCCAGTTCTAGAGTTGATAAACGGAACAAATTTTCTCTTTGAGTTAGTTCATTCTGATATTTGGGGTTCGTGTCCAGTTGTGTCCAAAATTGGATTTCGATATTTTGTTACCTTTGTTGATGATTACTCTTGCATCACTTGGTTATATTTTATGAAAAATCGTTCTGAGTTACTTTCTCGTTTTTGCAATTCCATGCTGAATATTCGAACACAGTTTGATGTGTGCCTTAAAACCTTGAGAAGTGACAATGTTTGTGAGTTTTTTTAGAAGCACTAAATTTGTACCTTTGTACACATTGCATCATTCAGCAATCATCTTGTGCTGATACTCCATCCCAATATGGGGTTGCGAAACGAAAAAATAAGCATCTTCTTGAAACTTTACGGGTAATATGCTTTCAAATGCACGTTCCAAATCATTTTGTGGGTTGATGCAATTTCCACAGCTTGTTTTCTTATAAACCGCATGCCTTCATCTATTCTTCAAGGTCAGATTCCTTATAACATTATCTTTTCAACAAAACCATTGTTTTCTATTGAGCCTAAAATATTTTGTTATACTTGTTTTGTTCGAGATGTTCGCCCTAATTTGACAAAATTAGATCGCAAGTCTTTGAAGTGCATTTTCTTTGGCTATTCTTGTGTTAAAAAAGGATACAAATGTTATTGCCCCAGTTTGAATAGATATTTTGTCTCTCAAGACATTACTTTCTTTGAGGATAAGCCTTTCACTACCCCTTTGCCTCGTACGAGTCAGGGGGAGGAGGATGATCTTTTCCTTTATACTCTCCCGTCTCCAACTCCCTCCCTTGATCTGACTCTTCCAGCGTTTGCCCCTAATCATCCACCAATACTTAAAGTCTACTCTCTTCGGCAGCAACCTCCAGGTGAATGTTCTGTCTCGAAAGACTCTTTGTTATTAGATCTAGGACCAAGTGATGAGCTTCCCATTGCTCTTCGTAAAGGTAAACGTTCTTGCACTTATCCTATTGCGTCTTGTGTATCTTATGACCAATTATCATCTCTTACATGTTCATTTGTTAAATCTCTGACTCTGTCTCGATACCTAAGACCGTTCATGAAGTTTTACCTCATTCTGGGTGGCGCAGTGCGATGATTGAAGAGGTGAATGCCTTAGATGATAATGGTACTTAGGATTTAGTGTCTCTTCCGGTAGGAAGGAAGACTATTGGGTGCAAATGGGTGTTTGCAATTAAAGTTAATCTCGAGAGATCAATTGCTCATTTTAAAGCATGCCTTGTGGCTAAAGGTTATGCTCAGACGTATGGGGTTGACTATTTTGATACATTTTCTCCTATTGCTAAGTTTACTTCTGTCAGGTTATTCATTTCTATGGTAGCATCTCAAGATTGGCCTTTACATCAGCTTGATAATTAAAAATGCCTTTCTCCACGGTGATCTTCAGGAGGAAGTCTGTATGGAGCAACCACCTGGGTTTGTTGCTTAGAGGGAGAATGATAAAGTGTGTCGCCTTCGCAAATCCTTGTATGGATTGAAGCAGAGTCCACGTGCATGGTTTAGAGAATTTAGTAAAGCACTTGAGCAGTTTGGAATGAAGGAAAACAAATCGGATCATTCGGTTTTCTACCGAAGATTTATTAATGGAATTATTCTACTGGTTCTATATGTTGATGATATTGTTATAACCGGTAGTGATACATCATATATATTGTCCCTCAAATCTTTCCTCCAAATTCAATTTCGCACTAAAGATTTGGGAGTGCTAAAGTACTTTTTGGGCATTGAAGTAATGAGAAGCAAGAAGGGTATTTTTATGTCACTGAGAAAATATGTGCTTGACTTGCTATCTGAGACAACAAAATTGGGAGCCAAACCATGTAGTACTCTAATGATGTCTGGTCTACAACTGGTAAAAGATGGAGAACCATTTAAGGTCCTGAGAGATACAAAAGACTGGTTGGGAAGTTAAATTACCTTATAGTAACACATCCAGACATAGCTTATTCGGTAAGCATTGTGGGTAAGTTTATGACCTCACCCACAGTGGAACATTGGGATGCACCTGGACGTGGGATCTTATATAAAGATTATGGTCATATGAACATTGAATGTTTTTCAGATGCTGGTTGAGCAAGATCAAAAGAAAACAGAAGATCAACTTCTGGGTATTGTGTTTTTGTTGGAGGAAATTTGGTTTCGTGGAAGAGTAAGAAGCAAAACGTAGTTTCACGATCTAGTACCGAGTCAGAATATAGAGCAATGGCACAAGCAGTGTGTTAAATAATGTGGTTACATCAACTCTTGATTGAGTTGGGTTTTAATACTACAATTCCGACTAAGTGGTGGTGTGACGATCAAGCTGCTCTCCATATTGCATCTAACCAAGTATTTTATGAGCGTATTGAAATTGATTGTCATTTTATTCATGAAAAAACACAAGGTTTGGTGACTACAGGATATGTGAAGACTGGAGAACAATTAGGGGATATCTTTACAAAAGCATTGAATGAAGTTCGAATAGAGTACCTATGTAACAAGTTAGGCATGATTAATATATATGCTCCAGCTTTAGGGGGAGTGTTATAGTATATATGTAACTATAGTAGGTTATTAGTCTTTTGTCGTTTATTGTAATTTACTAGTATTCAGTTAGGGTCCATGTATACTTATATACACTAGACTCTATTGCATAGAATGAAGTAAGAAGTTATTTCATAATTTGCTCTAACTTCAACACAACTGGGGGATGCTTTGTCGTAAGCTAAGAAGCACAAATACGAATACGAGACACAAATATGATACGACATGGATACGGCATGAAACTTTTCGAGATATATGGGATATTTAGTGCAAGTTCTAGTACCTTTTCTCAAAGCAATAGGGATATCAAGATTGGAAGCAACAGGCAAGGTATATTCCATGGGTGGAGAGGCATTAGCCAAGGAATTTTCAACAATAGGAGAAACAAGAGTAGAAAGTTGGTTACTTGGATTTTTAGAATCATTCCTCGGAGTATGGGATTGGATTTGCGACGAGTCATCTATTAGTCCTTGTTCAGTTGGTTGAACCTTTTTCTAGAAAGTTCTATACTTGGCATTGAGGAACTAGCGGAATTATGACAATCATATTTGGAAGAGAGACAAACATCCCCAAAATTATCATCCTCTAAATGTGGTGTTTTCTCCCCCTGAAGTTAATTTTTGGGTGAAAAATGTTGGTTTTCTAAAAACGACACATTCATACTCGCATAAAGTTTTTTTTGTTTGGGGATCAAAACATTTATACCCATTTTGGTTAGAAGCAAAGCCTAGAAAAATACATTTAATAGCTCGATGATCTAGTTTTAATCGAAATTGACTAGGAAGATACACATAACAAATACATTAAAAAACTCTATTATATAAATCAGAGAACAAACGATTAGTTTAAAAAAAGTCTTTCAAAACAAGTGGAGGTTTAAAATTCAAAACTTTAGAAGACATTCAATTTATCAAGTTAGTAGCCGTAAGAATTGCTTCTCCCCATGAGTACTGAGGAACTGCCAAAATATTTAATTTTGTGTCTTATTTGACTTAGAAAGAATGGATTTCTTATACAGAAGAAATACTCATCACAAATAAGGAAAAATTAAATTTAGCATATAGTACAATAAATATAATCAAATATTAATTGATAAGGAAATAGTCAACATCCCCCCTCAAGCTCATTAGAAGATATCATTCATGGTCAGCTTGTCAATCAACTTGTTGAATTGCCACTTTGGAAGACCTTTAGTTAACACATCAACAATTTGTTATGTTGTCGAAAGGTAGCAAATGCATATTACTCCTGCATCCATCTTCTCCTTTACAAAATGTTTATCAACTTCAATATGTTTCATCCTATCATGAAGGATTGGATTGTGGCAATGGAAATTGCCACCTTGTTATCACAATAAGTACGCACGGGCGTCGGTTCTTTCAACAGTCTTCTTGTCCATATGCTCTCACAAATACCATGGGCTAAATCTTTAGTTTTATGACAATAATGTTTGCTGGACACTTTGCACCCTAGCATGATCTTTAGTTTTTTATTTCTAATTTATTTTTAAATTTGCAAAATGATGTACTTCTCTCCATCAAAATTGAAACCATCTTGAATGTAAATAAAAAAATTAGTGTTATTTATAGTATGATGATTGGTTACTGAATTCTGTAGTCTCAACTCTTGACCAGCTTAAAGTTCTTGTTCAACCGGTTGTAAGTTTCCTAATTTTGACCAAGTATATAAGCTGGTCTCTTTAGTAATAAACCTCAGATGTCATTCATTTTCAAAATTAAAAAATTCCACCTTTTTGACTTCATCGAATTTTCTTGAAAGATGCATTCATTTTGCTGGAATGATAATCTGATTAGATGAGAGAGAAAAGACTTTGATTTCCAATTTCCTCCCCTTTGATCACAATATCTTGAATTTTAGGTAACAATATTGGTGGCTGCTGAGGGAGTTCATAAGCTGCCCACTATCAATGGCAGCAGGGACTTGAAGGAAGCTTTGCAAAAACTTGCATCCATTCCTTCCAGCAAAATATTGGTAAGTTGGTATTGTATTTCATTTCTTGTTTGTTTTATTCTTCATGTCTGAAAATCGATTCTGTCTGCATGCAGGCTGTTGAAGTTTTGTGGACACCACAGAATGAAAATGACACATTGTCCGAGCGCGAACTCCTTGAAGATTACCCACTTTTAAGGCCTTTATAAGTATGTGCCAAAACATTACTTTTATCATGCTTTACTGATTACATAAAGATATAATGATTAGAATATAGAGCTGTCTTGACATAGAAAATGTGTATATAATATTCGGAAATTGGACAGGAAATTCAAATTTAGTTTTCATTTACTACTTAACTATTATAGAATAGTTATAGCTTGTTGTGCCATGGAGGAAAACTAAAAAAGGTAAGTATGGTCTCTCCTCCCCTACATCTTCTCAACTCATCTGTAACACAGGTGGTTTGATTCAACATCTACTGTCATCTTCTACTTTCTTCCACATCACTTCATGCGTTTGCATAATTCATCATGGAAACCAAGAGCTGCGGCATTAATAATCAGTATTTATGCATATGACAAGATTTCTGCTTCTCTGTAGAAGCTTTGAGGACAGGTCAGAGAACTACTCTCAGTCAAGAGTCGATGCTTTGGCTTGAAGAACTACACAAGTTCTTAAAGGATCTGATTCACGTATATTTTTGCAAGAAGACCAAATTGTAGCAGGGTTTTGTACGTTTGGCAAACTTTAGAACATAGGGTGGTTTTCAGATATAGCATGCTGGCCTCCTACTAGTGGACGAAAAAATCTGTATGTTCCTGCTGGCTCCAAAAAAAAAGGATAGCATTCTTGGGCTGAAATGATCAGAGCAAATTTGAAGATGTCCAATGGTCAGTTTCTGCCAGAGGATATAGTAGAAGATGGAAGTTTCAATATGGATATTGTTCATTCAAAAAGATCGTTTGTGGAAGTTGTTAAGGCAACGAAGATCACAGGACATCATCAAATAGACCATGATTGGCCATCTTATTGGGATAAAAACGAAAATGAGATGCTGGATTTGAATCTAAATTCCTTGTTAGGTAGTCACAATACTAATGGAATTTTACTCTTGGTTTGCTGTTAATAAGACTTAAGAAGATTTCTTTTAAGAGTTCATCTCCATTAACCTGTTTTTTTTTTTTAAGATAAAGCTTTTTTGAAGTTTAACAAAGAAATCCTGGGAAAATGGTACGAATATGGAAGGATGCATTTAAAGGTCGAGCGCTGAAGAAGCATCATTCTCTCTGATAATGCTGATTTTTCCAATTAACTTACTGACCCTTACCATTCGTAAAATCCAACTGTTTGGATTAAAGTGTCTAGCATGACCCCATCATATTTACAAAAAAAAAGAAAAAAAAAATTGTAATACAAACAAATAGATCTTATCTTTCCTAACCAAGAACTTTTCAAATAACCCATTTTCATGAATATGAGAAATCAAAGCTCCAAAAACTTCACCTTGACGAATTCCAAGAGAAGCAATGATGGCGGCTAAACTTCTGTTGATTCAGGCTTCCAACAATATGACCCTTCCCTTTTTACAGATGGCCTCAGAAGCTATGAGTTCACGACCTACCGAACCAAACAGTGGGTACCGATTACTTAGTACAGACTTGCGAAGTAAATGAAGAAAATACTTCTTCTACATGGTTGCTATGAACTAAAAAGACTTTGGATTTCCTTAAAATGATAATACATTTCATACTTACCTTCTAATTAGGACAAACAACTTCTCGGTGCCTATGACGTACATATTCACATCTTTGGGGAACAAAATGACATGCAACGATTTCCCTTTGTACTTTCGTCCTACACCCCGTAGTTTAGGGATTTTTGCC
>JBBPDJ010000008.1:13577858-13589836 GCA_037974625.1 Cucumis cinereus | reverse complement strand
TTCTTTTTTTTGGTTCTTTTCCTCAAAGTTGTAATGTTTGACAAAGATTCCAACTCATCACCACTCAATACTGCTGTCTATTTACAATTTCTTTTCCTTTTTTTTTTTTAGAAAAAAAAATCTCTCCTATTTGTATTTCTTTCTAATAAATTCTTTTCCTCATATAATCCAACAACTTAGAGCATTTGGTAACCATTTCATTTGTTTAAGAATAGTTTGTATCTTTTGTAAAAGAGTTTGAAATTTTAGCCAAATCTTAAAAACAGAAACAATTTTTTAAAAATTACTTTTTAATTTCAAATTTTGACTTGCTATTGAAAACAGTGGCAAAAGTAGATAACCAAGCAAAAAATTTAGAGATAAAAAGAATTTTTATAGACTTGATTTTCAAAAATAGAAAACTAAAAACGAAATAGTTACCAAATTATTTTCAACTTGGTTACCAATGAGAAGTTTTGGACCCCAAAGTTTGAAAGAATACTCATTATAACTAGTTGTGTGAAGTCAATACTATTTGGAGAAAGAAGTGAACACATTTTTAATGTATAATGTTTTGTTTCATAGAAAATGTTATTAAAAACAATTTTGAGAAGAAGCCAAAATTAACTTAGCTCCACAATAATTGACACGATTTTCGATCCTAGAGGTGGAAGATTCAATTCTCGTCCCATAATTATTGTATTAAAAAAAGACAATTTTGAAAAGAAAATATACTTAGTTTTCATACCAATATAGTAGCTTTACGACTTAAAATATTTTCACTTCTAAGAAGCTACAAAACTCAAAATATTTACCAAGATAATGACATAAGTAACTTCTTTTCTCCACTGTCTATACAAGAGAATAACCAATACAATTCAAATAACTTTGTCAACTATAAAACAATGATCAGGAAAAGAAAAGGAAAAAAAAGAAAAGAAGATGACATTGTAGGTGTAAAAAGTTCAATCAGTGCTGTGAGTAACTTAACATATTTCTGTACAACAAAAAAGCGGCAACTGGTAGAGTAGAGAGTTGTTCTGTCGCTTGAAGGCAATTTGCCTGTAAGCTTTGATTCTTGAAATATACTCTGCAATTAAAGAATCTAGCTAACGCCACGCAATTTCGGACCCTTTGGGTATCCGAACGGGGCAGCTCTAGCGAAATGACCTCAAACCAACTATGATTTCAATCTTCACAATCTTCTCTGATAAAAACTGCATATCTAAATTTTCTCAATTCCATAGCCATCTAATTTCCCAATGGATTTGAGAGGAAAATTTATCTCCGTAATAGGATGAAACCGTGGACAGGGATCGGGAACCCAATAAGCTTCTTTGTGAAGTGTCAATGACAGTGGCTTTGTTATCTGGTAGCCTTTCTTTATTATACCCAACAGTGAGTGATTGGTCAGTTTTCTTGTAATTATCATCAGAATGTCTTTGCCTAAGACTATGAGAACTAAGAGCTCGGTTTTCATGGAGGACAGAATCTGGCTGACAGTGCTGGCTTGACACATTTGGTATGCTCTCTACCACAGACTGTGTAGGCTGATCTGCTTTGAGCGAGAACTGCTCTTGCTCAAAATGTTCGTGTACCAAAGCATGTCCATCTGTGCTTAAGTTTAAAATCTGGTAGAGTTTTATTCCATTTCCTTTATTCTCTATCAAAATATTATCAGATGGTTGATTAGAAGCGCTGTAGCTTTGAGAGCCACCATCGTAAGAGATGCGAGGTGTTTCGTCTATGCCAGGCCCTGGCTTCCACTCAGGTACCAAGGAAGAAATTTCCCCATCAATTTTTTCAGCTATCTTGATCACATCTTGGTCAGTAATATCAAGTTCTGCTATCATTTCGGTGGCTACTGTTAATGCTGTATCATTCTTGGTGTCAAATGGGAAATATATGTTCCGAATAAGCCCTGCACAGATATTGCATTCTTCAGGTGAACATTTCTGTAACTATTAATAGAAAGCAAGCATCCATAACCTAAAACGAGAGGAGGAAAATAAATGCGATCTACCTTCTTTATCCGCAATCCTGAGTCTTAAAACAATACTGCCATCTTCACGTATCTTCCCCTTAATATTGTTATCAAGATTTTCCAATTGGTCATTATCATTATCCTCAAAAAGTTCAATCCCATCAGGTTCCTTCTGGACTGAACGGTACCTCCATTCATCTGAGGCCTCCAAACTGTAACTAATTGAGCTAAATCTTTTTTCTCGTTCAAGGTAAGGGCGTGCTATAGTGGAAGAAAAATCGTCCAGTTCTCCCTGAGAATCTGAAATTTTCAACTTGCTTTCACAACTATCAATTTCGAGAAAAGGGTCACTCAAAAGCTCCCTTGCTGAAAGTCTACAAGAGACCGGTGCCAAGCATTTCTCAACGAATTGTCGCATGCTTGGATCCTTCACTTTATACAAGGCAGCTGGTTTTTTCCCCTACAAGTAGAAAGCATGTTAAGCAATCAACTTTTTCTTCTCTCACATAGAAAATTAAAGAAAAGCGTAGGACTGTTGAGAGACGGAGATCTTACAGAGATTACTTTCTTATAGATTTGAACAGGATGATTACATTCACTATATGGATATTCAAACGTAACCATCTCCAAAACACACATCCCAAAAGAATAAATGTCTACCAATTCATTATATGCCTCTTCATATACTTCAGGAGCCATGAACTCCGGTGTCCCTGCAATGTAACGACAATAATAATAAACTAATCTGACAAAATGATTTATCTCTCGCAAAAATCACCACCAACTCAAGGAAAGTGATTCATCGTAAGGGCATTAAGGATCAGAGAGCCAAAAATGAAATGTTAAAAGAACTGTAACGCTATCTCCACCTGATCCTTCATTCCAAAAACTGAATCTATTGCCAAAATTTCAAATGATTTGAAGAAGATAAACATACCAACACAATGATCAGCATGTGATTTCCGGAGGATAGCAGCAAGACCAAGGTCTCCAATTTTAATTTCTCCTTGGTTACCATTAACAAAAATGTTGTCACACTTGAGATCTCTGTGGATAACAGGGGGGTGTTGGCTATGGAGATAGTGAAGACCCCTCAAAATTTGTCTACACCATCGCTTCACTGCTCTAAGGTTAACTCTCCTGTGCTTTAGCCTATACCTGAGAAACCAGAACAAACCAGAAATTAGGCAGAAATGTAAAAGAAAGAATGCAACAATTACCAGAATGGAAATGGAAGAGTGTAAGATTGAATGTTGAAAAGCATTCTTACTGCCTCAAAGTCCCAGAAGTGAACATTTCAGTTACAAAGTTGATATTCTTATTTGCAGTATCGACCCAAGAAGTATAGAATTTCATAATGTTCTTATGCTTCAATGTTTTTAAGAGATGAATCTCAGAGTATAGCCTCTCAAGATCTTCAGGACATTGAAGGAAGTTACAGAGTTTGACCTGATTCCAAGCAACTTCAATCCCTTCATACTCATCAAATGCTCTGTAACTATAAAGTGGGAAAAAAAACAAAGAACACAGGGAAATGCTCATTTCCAAAAACTGAATAAAATTAACAACATCAATCATAAGCCATGAAAAGAAATCGAAAAAGAGAACCAAGTATACAAAAATCAAACACGAAGAAGAGATCGAATTCTCAAAATAAATAGAAAAATGTATGTGAAAGGGAATCAAATATTGACAAAAGAAAAAACGTTGAAACTACAAGGGAATCCAATAATTACAAAAATGGAAAGGAAACAAAGGGGAAGCAAAATTGGTTCATACACTATCTTGGAAGCTCCTTTGCCGAGGACTTCATCATACTGCAAGCAAAACAGAAAAGAAAGGAATAAAAATCATGGGGAATAGGCAGGATAATGAGAGAGGTAGAGAGAGAAGAGTACTCTTCCATATCTGCGAGTGGGATCAATTTCAACATAGTGAGAGAAATCTGGAGGTTGAAGAAGATGAGAGGAAGAATTGATTGAATCGGTTATGTCCATCTGATAGGAAGGGATTTGAGCTGTTGGTAAGCAGAGGAAATCCTTGGTTCCTCCTCAGTTTTTGGGGAGAGAAGTATTCGGAAAGCACATACTATTGGGGAAGAAAAAGAGAAAAGAGAAAAGAGAAAAAGGTGTGCAATGAAAGTGACGGCCCCTTTTCAGTTTTCATACTGTTTGGGGCTAAAACTTTTCATCTCATTTCTCATTTCTCATTTCTCATTTCTCTATTTCTAATTGCAAATAAATACAATCCCATAATTCCCTCCACATTTTTCATTTTAATACCCAATCTACTTTTAAACAACTTTCCATTTAACACATCTATGTAAGTTTGAATATTTACGTAAATTAAAAAATTTTGAGTGCATCTCGATACTACTTCTTCTTTCCTCCCACACAAAAAGAAGATTAAAAGTTTTTTTACAAAAAATCATTTTTAATTTTATTTTTGTGTGGTGGAGTGATTGAGAGTATGTAGATAAGTGCATCCTAGAATGTACCTAATCATTACTCGAAAAAGAAAAAACTTTGGTACTCTATTAGATGCGCATATCTTGGGAAATTTCAAGTGTAGCTCAATAAAATATTGTGATATTTAAAAAAAAACAATAATCTTTTTCCTGATTACCTTTTTTGAATAGTAGAGAAATGTGGAGCATCGTTGCACCTAATCGTTGCACTTCTAGGAATTGATGTCCAAAATTATACCTGATCGATGTCTTTAGATACTTATGTTTGTTTTTTTATATATATATTTTTCCATAGATTTGGAAACTTTTTGTTTCTAAAATTTTAAGTTTAACATTTTGATATACCGTAATATCATTACGACTATTCACAAGTTTATAGTAATTTAATATAATTTAAACTTATATAAAGTATTCTCTTTTATTAATTTGTTTTTTCTTTTACCTTAATAAAAAAATTTATATATTAATTTAAGAATTTTTTTATAAGAACAAACGTAATTTAAGTTTGATTTTGAATATCTTGCTAAGAAAATAACCATGAGATATACATATATAAAAAACAGGAACGTAAAATAGGGATGCAACAAGACATCAAAAACTCTCAAAATCCCTTCAATAAGATAATGTATTAATTTTTATTTTTCAAAAAGTATTTTAGAAAAAATAAAAATGTCGATCCACCGCTCATGTCAATGTCCAACTCATAAAAATACAAAAATGTCAAGATATCGATAAAAATTTAATACCATAAAAAAACTTGGGTTTGAGAGGTATGCAAAGAGTACATTGAGCCGAATCAAGTGATCCTAATCTCAATTTCTCATTAGTTTATTGCACAAATCTGAACCATTTGATTATAAAATTAAATTTGAGCGTTGTTTTTTCACAAATCCATGTTCTCTTGTTTTTTTTTTTTTTTTTTATTCACATAGCTTATTTGTCAAAATGGAATAAATGGAAAGGCAAATCAATCACAATCATTATTTCTCTTTTGAATAATTGTATCATCATCATTCAAAAATATAATCATTCTTCTAAAAAAATTTACTTCAACCATCTCCTAAACCCTAAATTTTCAATTCTTATTTATAAATAAAACATTTTGAGGAATTTAAGCAAAAATTGAAATTTTCATTTTCTATGACATTACCATATTTGATCAATATATATATATATATACACACACACACATACTATATTACCATATATTTATTTATTAGTTTTTTGTTTTATATGGATTATATGTTCTAATACCATATTTCTACCATTATTAAATAACACACCACCTAGCACAGTTGTAGGAATATAAATATACAAATCTATGTAAAAATGATTAAAAGAGATGGAAAAATCCTAAAATATTATTGTTGCTGCTATTAGTTAAACAATGTACGGCACGAAGAATCGCATATTTAGATTTGTGGTTGATAGTACAAAAAAAAATTATACGAGTTAGAATTATGAAACATTGATGTGATTATTTTTAAATTAAAGGAGATAGACCAATTATATAAAATGGCATTAGTAAAGTTAGGTTGGATATTTGGTAGATCTCCTTCTTTAAAAGTCACTATTATAGATAACATGTTTTTATTTATATTTTTTAATATTTAAATGCTCATATATAATCAATAAATCAAACAAAATTCAATCATCTACTTAAATGCCCAACTAAACCATGAAAATACTTTATTTAAAAAAAACTATTAAAAAAAAAGAGAAAAGAATACTTGGGCCTATCAACAAAGTTAGGAAAAAAGGAGTCAAAGTCAACTATAAATTATTTAGACCAAAAAAAAAAAAAGCTTCTTACCTAATAAGAATAATAAGTATAGAGAGTAATGTAGTCAAAATCTTAGAAGTATAAATGTTTTACAAAATTCTTTGGAAAAAAGAAAGTTCAAATTTAATTAATTAAAATAAAAATATTTGAAAATTATCAAAAAATAGAAAAATAAACAAGATATTTACCCTTAGAAAAATCAAGTGTAATGCAATTTTTTTATTTTAGTGGTTTTTTCGTGTAAATAATTTGTTTTTTTTTAAAATATCTTAAAATATTTTATTTAATAGAATGAAATAAAAGTAAAAAACTATAATATTCTCAAAAACAACTTCCATCTCCTTTTCGTATGGTTGTGAATTCTAGACAAGAATGAAAAACAATTATTTATAGTTATTACAATGACATTGTTTATTACCTTCATCAATTTCTTTGCTCATAGCACCCAAAAGTTTAGATTGAAGGCAATTTTGGATAAACACAAAGAGCGCCTCTATAGTTTAGGGAGTTAGTTAACTTTGAAAAGAATCTATCACACATCTACTAGTCCTAAAAGTTGATTCAGTTGCCATTGTAGCTATAGGAATATTATTGATATACCTTACTTACTTGGTTAATAATCTTAAATCGGAAAGAGTTCAACTTTCATCTATTTAGCATATCTAAATTTTCATCTTCCATACGAACCTCAACTAGATAACGAGTCACCTCTATTTTATTATCATTTTGATACTTCTTATTACTTTGTTTAAATCTATCATAAACTGAGCATATACCTTACGAGTTCCCCTTAATGCATTATTAAGCTTGATAGTATTCAACTATGATTTTGGCAATTAGATGCTTAGATAAATGTATATGATTTTATTATGGATATTGTTTTCTTGGTATTTACATACTTATATAATAATCATCCCACAAACGATGAAATGCTTATTCAATATTATTTGTCCTTTTTTCGCACATTCTTCCTCTAAAAGTTCAATAAAGAAATTACTCACATCAACTTGTATCTAGGGTTAAGAACTACAACAACTAACATACAACAATAAATTGGTCTTCTCACCTTGCAGTCATACCCCAATACTTATTAAATATTGTATGCGTGCATGCTTGAGTCATTTTACTCGATAGTGCATTCTCGTACAATGAAAGTAGTATTCCTGAATTATTTTTTCAAACAAACACATTTCATGAAAAATACACTCAATCTTCAATAGTAGAAATATCGTGCATCTTTTGGCAAATAACTCGGGTCATAATCCTCTAATCTTTCAAATATCTTTTGACACTTAATTAATTGGGACATCCAACATAGTAAAAGTTGAATTTCATCATGTCGGAACATTCATCCTAAGTCAATTTTTTTCTCAAACTACTTATCTTCTATAGAAAAATCTTTACATGTAAATAGTTATTGTACAAAATGACCAAATATAGTTCCAAAACATTTGCAATACGAATAATAGATACATGCAAATCTTTTAAAGTGTCACACGCACAAGAACGCCTTCAAATTCTGTCTTTTCCTGCTATCCTCTAGCAACTAGGCCAGTTTGTGGGAACCTCTTGTTGAAAGAGAAAAGAGAATAGTTGTATGGAACTCTCTCTATGTTTTCTTTAAAAGAAGTCATGAGAAGGGATAGAAAGTGTGTGCTTCCTCTGTAGAATGCCCCCGAGTTAAAAAACATCAACTAACTTTATTATTTTAAATTAAATAATAATTGCTTTCTATTATTTTAACTTAAAATTTTTTGTGTCTACTTATGAAGGAATGGAATTCAATTTTAGGGATTTATGGATGCTTAATCACTATTATAAAAAAAAATTAATGAGTGAAGGATGAAGCAACATGATGAGTTGCTGACAACGAAACATCATACCACAAGGTAGACTAGGATGTATTGCATCTCGATTGGATCATCATGTGGTGAAAGCCCAAGGGTTTCTATCCGTTGGAAAGTGGAATCGTGCACTGCCCAAAGGTTAGATCACATTAATTGCCCATCATGACACAAACACAAGTAATAGTCTATAAAAGCCCTCCTCTCACATTCTTCTTCCCTCATTTGCATCCTTTGCGTTCCTTAAGCATTCGACATTCTCTCTAGCTTCGTCAGTTTTTGGGCGAACCTCCAAACAAGTTTTCTCGTCCTCCTTCCTCTTCAATCATCAATAGCTGACCAAAAAGCATCCATCCCAACCAAACCCTCTCCTCTGATGAAGAGGAAAAGTCCTTCTGCTTCTTCTTCCGCCCCACTGAAAGCTCACCCTTCACATTCTCACCGAAGTGTTTAAGATCCTCAAGTGCGAACCTCCTTGAACACTCAAATGCCTTAGAGGCAAGGAACCAAACCCTTTTCAACGAAGCCAAAACAAAATCCAAAACCCACATCCCAAACACCTAAAGATTCCTCCATTACCAAGAGAATTGTGCATCTTGATGGACATGAATCAGGCAAAGGCATAATGCCCACTGCAACACACGAGAAGCAAAACAACAACTCCTATTGAGGCGCAAACAATAGATGACGAATAAGTATTTGGAGAATTGAGAAGTTTGTATCACGTTAAGACACGAGGAATGGAAGAGGGTGTGGTGAATCAACCACACAAGGCCTTGGCCAAGAGTACTAAGGATGAAGAGGCCAAAAAGGGCCAGACGGACAAAATGAGTGATAAAAATGCGAAGAAGCAAGACATAATGGAGTAGAGTCTGGAAATTGAAGATTCCTGGTAACTTGTAGAAATACTAGTTATAATAGCCTTTTATGTGGAACAATAAAGTTATATTGTGATAAAAATAAGATACTGCACAATAATTCGTGTGAAACTATGAATTATGGATCAGTGAGCTAAAAAAATATAAAATGCCTGTTTATCACAGTTTTTCCTTGTCTTAACGCAGAATTTTAGCAAAAAGAAGATAGAAGCAAAAAGAAGAAGTTGTCATAGGCAGTTTATCCTCGCGTCAACCAACTAGGCGATGAACAAAAAGAGACCAGGTGATACAAATCACTAGAAGACAAAGAAGTGGGTGAGTATGTCAGCAAAGTACCATGAGAAGTTGTGCATCAACACCATCACCTGAATTGGCAAAGTACCTCTAGACTCCCATTCGAGGGAGATTAACACTAACAGCTTTGAATTGCACAATCACCCTCTACCAATGCAAGGAGGAAGACAAACGTCAGAAGATCATTGCAAAGGTCAACGCGGTAGCTGAAGAAGAAGAAGAAGAAAACACTCATTCCCTTTCGCCAACAAAGAGTCAAAAGATAGTAAAAGATGGTGCGTCTGGATCAAAATCTTAAGAAGCTAAACCCACCAAGCACGTGACCATTAATGCTCTCCCCTTGGCCATCTTTCTCCCCATTGCACAAAAATCCAAATTGTCTAGCTCCTCACCTAGAAATCCAAATCAACACACCTCTTCCATCAAGAAAAATCCAAACTCCACCTCTACCGCACCAAGGCAAGATTATCCCCCCTTGTCGCCTACCAAAAGCAAACCAATTTAGGGTTCTATTCCACGGAAACCCCCAGTCCGTATTACCCCACCTGACGTCAATCATTCCCTACTTGATCAAAGAGATAAAGAAAAGAGTTCTTCGAACCCCTGGATAATCTGCCACGCGATCCTACTCTCTCACCTCCAATCATTGATCTACTTGAAGGGGAGGAAGACGAGAAAATTGTGACCAAAAGTCCTGAAAGGTTGCAATCCAAAGATGCTCCCATGGAGCTTTTTAATAACCCACGCGTCAAAGACGAAGTTGTGCTTGTTGACGAAGATGGTGAGACAAGCTCCCATCCACTTGATGACAATGAAGAACCACACGACGAAACGACAAGTGAGACTAAGGAATGAATAAATTTGGGGGTGTCATTGTAGTTCTTTTTTTTTTTTTAATATCGGTTCATCTTTTGTAGTTTGTAATCCCATTTTAAAATTTTCAATACATGAGGCATTACAAATTTCTCCTAATTTTTATCGCGCATTTATTTTTTCCTTGTTGCTTGTTTACTTTTATGCGTTATTGTTGTGTTAGGTATACGGTGATGATTTGATGCTTATGCGATGGAATAGTTATGCGTTATAAGTTTTTCTAACCTAGTCAAAGTATAAACTAAATTAGGTAACTAAGTTGTTACTTACAATAGTAAATTTATTACTGCTCTTTTGGATGAACAAATAAAGAAAAGAGTGAGTTAAAATAACTGTAAATAACACAACATAAAAGAGAGACTCTCAGTCACAATTTCTTGCTTTTCAAGAGGGAGTTTCTTCTTGCAATGCTTCTCGGAATTGGAAAGCAAATGGATGGTGGAAGAAAATCTTGGCAGAGTTATGTATTACGACAACTCTCTGAAATTCTATCTTCGTCTATGTACGTATGTTTGTATGTATATATGTCTCTTATCTTCGAGTGAAGTATTTTTATGCTTTTAACACTAGTCGTCCACTAGTACGTCCCATGTTTTTCGGCATATGTTTCTACGCGTAGTGCGTCTTAGACAAGTTTTGGAAGTCTTGAATTGCCTAGGACCTTCGACGCCTACTCTGCTACACACAATGGACTGTGGTTTACTCTTAACGCCTCTTTGAATGTTCGACTATGCTTCAAAAGATACATTTCCTGTAGCATTGCTTCTGATTAGCATTGAGAGGTTTTCAAGTCATTTGATCCATCTTTTGATACAATCCTGCGATGAACAACACCAAGAGATCAAAGTATCCAAATAATTCTGCATTGTAAACATTGAACGCATAACAGGCACAAAATATAAATTTCAAGTGTATTTGATACAATTTCTATGTGTTTCTCACTGTAATCTTAAGACATGGGTACACAATAATACGTATTTCAACATGGTATCACTTACAGTAATCTTTCTTTCTTTCTTTCTTTCTTTTTCTTTTTCTTTTTTTTTTTTGTGCCTCGCAAGGATAACTTCAATGATATTAATGAAAGGATGAGAGCTCTTGTGCAGAAGAAAACTTTACAGAACAATTACTCAAATTTCATTTGAGGAATTAAAAATAGCAAATACATTGGCAATAAAATACAGAGAACCTACTCTATAAATAATAAGGCTAAACATGCTTAAAAATTACAATAAAACTAGAAATACATAGAAGAGAAACCTTACTTTTGTTGTTGTCTCTTAATTCTACAATACACTAAATTGGAGTCACCTCCACTTGGAACCTTTTCTATCCTCTAAATAAAATGAGGTTTGGCTTGTGGGAACCAATATTGGACTGGAAATCTTTGGAGAGAAATTGAGCAAAAAATAGAGAGAACTTTTTTCTTCTCTTTTTCTTTTTTTACAGATGTTCTACAAAAATCGTTATCTTCAGGAACCGTTCTATCTTTTTCGTTTCTTCACGATGAAGAAGAGAAGGTTAGAGTGAATGTTGGATTACGTGGGTGCATCTTCCGTTTTCTACAGTTATTTAATTTAATTTTTATTAAATTAAATTAATATTAAAATGATTAATTAAATTAATAGTTAACTAAAACATATTTAATTAATATTTCATTTAAATATGATTTAAATGAATATCTTTCACATAACATATAGTTTATTTTAATTAAATATAATTAAACCAAACTATTAATTAATTTTCCAATTAATTAATTACTAAAATAAATATCTTATATTTAATTTAATTCAAATTTGAATCATATTCAAATATAGCATTCTCTCATAACATATAGTTTAATGTGTATCATATGCGCATTAAGTTTAATCTATAG
>JBBPDJ010000008.1:13556952-13577758 GCA_037974625.1 Cucumis cinereus | reverse complement strand
TTTTAATATGAATCTAATTCACATTAAAATAATATTTGAACTTATTCAAATATTTTATTATCTCATAACCTAATTTTAATCTATAGTTTTAATATGAATCTAATTCACATTAAAATAATATTTGAACTTATTCAAATATTTTATTATCTCATAACCTAATTTTGAATCACCATACATTATATTAATTCTCTAAGTAAATTTAAACATTTCAAATTATATCCAAGATATATTAACCTCGTTACCCTCTACGAGTTAGGAAGGGGACTTAGTGGAGCTACAGATCAGAAGCTAAAACGATATGAGATTAATTGGCTAAACTTATTAACCACATCAATCAATATTCGTTAATTGTGTGTACACTCCACTAAAGACTCATAGTTGAACTCTTCTCACTATAGATATATTTATGTGTCCACGAATATAAACCAATAACAACAAGTTAGTCATTCACAAGTTTTCGTAACACAAGATGGATCAAATTACCATTTTATCCCTAAGTTACTTCTTAGTTCTTAAATATCAGTGCTTCTTTAATGAACAACTTGTTTATGGTCCAACCAATAAACATAAATCTCTCTCGTACAACAGAGAGGGTAGGACCCTTTGTTCAACTCCAAGAGGAACCATTTAAGAGAACACTCATCTACTTACCCAAAATCGGGAAGGAGTGAATTTCATCTTGTGTGATTATGTTTTCAGCTCTTCAAGATTTTGTTTCTAGCTTTCCATTCGGTCATGTCTCCAAAATGGTAGGCTTATTGAGTCGACAATCTAGTCACTCTCACCCATATAATTCAAAGGACAATCCCTCGTGAATAGGAGTTTATAATACACTCAGGATTAAGACTAAGTTGCCTAGGTATTCCAATTGAAATTGAAACCTAACTAGTTAACAGAGTTACATCTAGTAGTTACTCTTTTGTGAGGTCCAGTCTTATGCAAACTCATTGCATAGGATACCCCCACTTGGGTGTCACCTACACAAACACGTTAGGTCATTTTGTTTATATCCAATACAAAGTGGACCTTATCCATAGTGTTACCAGGATAAGGTACCAAACTTTATCCCTATAGTATAGACCCTTTAAGCTGTATATCGAACATATGATCCTTGCATGTCTTCACATACAGTTCAAGACTCATAAAGCTAATTAGGATGTTAGTTTATTGAATTTGGGTTAATAAAACAAAAATAATAACTAATACTTTATAGAAATTAGAATAAGAACTCTTTCTTAATGACGGTCAACGGATTACATTTACAATCTACAAGTTTTAGGAAATAAAACTCAACAAACTTCCACTTGGACTAAAACTCTAGTCTAGTATGATAGTCTATTGGATGTACATAATAAATTAATCCACAAACATCGAAAATGGTAAGTGTACAAGTATATTACATAAAATGTATATATACAAATACAATAAACTAGGGCATTCTCATAGCCATTACATATCTCCCACTTGCCCTAGATTATCTAATGTACATATCTCAAAAACCTAGACTTTTTAGATGATCCTTAAACACTTTAGTCGTGAGAGTCTTCGTAAATGGATAAACAATGTTGGGTTTCGAAGCGATCTTGGTTGCGATCTCATCCCCTCGTTGCATAATCTCCCGTATCAGGTGATATTTTCTCTCTATGTGTTTTCCTTGTTTGTGGTTGCGAGAAGAATTAGATATTTCCCCACTGTTGTCACAATATAGAATGATGGACAAGTTCATGCTTGGAACAACTTCCAAATCATGCAGAAACTTCTTGAGCCAAACTGCTTCTTTTGCTGCTTTGCAAGTAAGGGCATATTCAGCCTCTATAGTGGAGTCTTCGATGCATAATTGCTTGATCCTACGCCATACTATTGCTTTTTCGTTTAGGGTGAACACTAATCCCCATGTAGATTTCCTAGAATCCTTGTCAATTTTGAAATCAGAGTCAGTGTATCCTGTATGAATCAAATCCTTGAAATCATACACAAGCATGTAGTCTCTCGTTCTCCTAAGATACTTTAGGATAATTTTAACCGTCGTCTAGTGGTCTAACCCTTGATTCGACTGATACCTACTTACTATTCTCGCTGCATAACAAATGTCTGGCTTAATGCAAAGCTTAACATACATTAAGCTGCCCACAACTGAGACATAAGGAATACATCTCATATCCTCAACTTCTTGAGGTGTCTTAGGACACTGTTCCTGAGAAAAATGAACCTCATGCCTGAAAGATAATAAATTCTTCTTAGAGATTGCATCGAATATCAAACCAACATTTTGTCTAGGATTGCTTGAGACAGTGCTAGCGTTTTGTCCTTACGATCCCTAATGATTTGGATCCCAAGTATAAAATGCACCTCTCCCAAATCTTTCATTTGGAATTGGACTACTAGCCAAGTTTTAACGGTAGTTAGTTATCATATGTCATTTCCAATAAGAAGGATATCGTCGATATAAAGTACTAAGAAAGCTACTTTACCTTTGTTGATTTTCTTGTATACATAAGACTAATCAACGTTTTGGTCAAAACCATAAGATTTAATCATAGTATCAAACGTAATGTTCCAAGATCTGGATGATTGTTTCAACCCATAAATGGATCAATTCAGATTACAAACTTTTTTCTCGTGACGTTGAGTTATGAACCCCTCGGGCTGAGACATAAAGATACTCTCTTCAAGATTGTCATTTAGAAAAGCAGTCTTGACATCCATTTTTCATATTCAATAAGCATAAAATGTGGTTATGGACAAGAAACTTTTTGTAGACTTTAACATTGCAACTGGAGAAAAGTTTCCGCATACTCAACCTCTTCCCTCTGGGTATAACCTTTTGCTACACGTCTAGCTTTGAAGGTCTGTACATTTCTAGCTGAATCTCTTTTTCTCTTATAAATCCATTTGAACTCTATAAGTTTTACTCCTTTAGGTAGATCTACAAGCACTCACACTGAATTGAAGTACATCGACTCCATTTAAAGGTCCATGGCTTTGACCCATTAGTCCTTGTCTACATCATTCATTGCGTTTTTAAAAGACAATGGATCTTCAATGCCATCATCTGGTATGACAACCTGAGTTTCAGTTAAATCCAAGTAACGGTTAGGTTGTGATACAATTCTTCCACTACGTCGAGGCACTTTCTTTGATCGAAAATGATGGAACTGACCTGATGTGTTTAAACAACTCTTGTTAATTAATCAGTAGCTTCATTTAATACTATTTCGCTTCGTGGTTTATGATCTCTCATGTGGTCTTCTTCCAAGAACGTGACATTTGTCGATATAAACACTCTATTTTCTTGTGGATCAAAGAATAGACTACTTTTCATTTCTTTAGGGTAACCAACAAATTGGTATAACCTTGAACGAGGTTCCAACTTCTTGGAATTTGAAACTAACACGTGTGCTGGACAACTCCTTATTCTAAAGTGCCTTAAACTAGGTTTACGTCCTCTTCATAACTCGAAAGGTATTTCAGAAAAACTTTTCTAGGGAACATTATTTAAGATATGAACTGCAGTCTCTACTGCATACCCCAAAACAAGCTAGACAATTGAGTATGACTCATCATAGAACGAACCATGTCTAGCAAGGTTCTATTTTTCCTTTATGATACACCATTTTGTTGAGGTGTACTAGGTACTGAGTATTGGAATTGGATTTCATGTTCTATCATATAGTCCTGGAATCTCAAGTTCATATACTCTCCACCTCGATTAGATTGAAGTATTTCAATCCTTTTACCTAATAGATTTTCAACCTCAGCCTTATACTTCTTGTACTTTTCAAGAGCTTCAGACTTATGTTCCATTAAGTATAAATAACCGTACCTTGAATAATCATCTATAAAAGAGATGAAATATTTAAAACCTCCTCTAGCTTTTACATTCATCGGACCACAGAGGTCTGAATGTACAAGTTCTAGGGACTCTTTGGCTCTATAACCTTTTCCAGTAAAAGGTCTTTTAGTCATTTTGCCTTCAAGACAAGATTCACATGGACGTAATAAATCATCTTCTAACTCATTTAGAAGTCCATTCTTTACCAATCTCCTGATCCTATCGAGATTAATGTGACCTAATCTTAAATGCCAAAGATAAGTATTGTTATTAAGAGAAACTCTTTGCCTTTTATTTTGAGTATTAACAGTTTTAAACATCTCATGATTTTAAATGGCTTTCGCTTCATTTGGTCTTAATACATACAAGTTGTTTTCTAATTTAGTTGAACAAATATGCATACCAATTTTCAAAATGAACACTTCATTAATTGAAAAAGAGATAGAATATGATTATCCAAGAAGACAAGAAATAGATACAAGATTCCTTTTAATCTTAGGAACCATGAATAAGTTTTCTAAAAATAATTATCTATTTCTAAAAAAATAACTTAGTATCTCCCATTGCACGAGCTAAAATGAAGTCTCTCATTCCAACCTTGAGCGTCATCTCACCTTCCTCGAGCTGTTGGAAGGAATTAGTTTTTTATAAAGAAGAACAAACATGGTTAGTGGCTTCTAAATCTAGTATCCAAGTATTTTGGTCATTTTTCATTAAACAAGTTGCTAAGACAAGTAAATCATATTTACCTTTCTTCTTCTTCTCAGCAAGGTACTTGGTTGGAGCAAGTCCTCTTCCAATGACCATCGATATTGCAATAGAAACACTTCCCCTTGGCAGCTTACATTAGCTATCTCCTTGCCTTTTGCAGTAGCAGCAGGACCCCTTTCTCTTCCCTCCTTTCTTCTTCTGGATTTTCTTAGTTCTAGAAGTTGAAGGTGCAAACTTTATTCTAGAGGATGAACCCTTCTGAAAACTCTTGAAATGGACAACATTTGCCTCACCTTCATTATGTCCTTTATTTTTTCATAATAGACTGAAAAATTTGCATCTTGTTAATGAGGGTTGTTAAGTTGTACTCTATCTTGTTCATTACCGCATTGCTGCAGAATTGAAGAAAACTGAGATTTCATGATAAAAGACACTTGACTCTGCTCGTCAATAATCGTTGCATTCATCTATGCTACATTGAAGTGGACCATCATGTCGAGAACATGTTCTCAAACAAATTGGCCTTCTGTCATACAGGCATTATAAACGTATTTAATGGTCTCGTGATGGATCTGAAAGGACTGTTGTCCAAACATGTCTCTTAGGAAATCCATGATTTGACGTGCATTGATCATGGACTCATGCTTCTTGCTTAGTAGGTCACACATAGTGGCAAGGATATAGATTCAGGCCTTCTCATTAGCCTTTGTCCAGCGGTCATATGCATCTCTGATAGTCTGTGATGCATTTCGAGCAGGAAAAGGAGAACATTCCTCCATTAAGATGAAGCATAGATCATCAACAATAGAATCTTATTCAGGTTAGATTTCCACGTCGTATAATTTTCATTAGTTAATTTTTCATTCTTTAGCAGTTGAATTATAGAGGAAGACATGTTTACAAATAACAAACAATTGATCGTATTAGTTATCTTTGTCTTAACTCATTACACAAAGTATCTAATCAATTCAACAAAAATAAACAATCAAAGAACCCTAATCAAACAAATGATTTAGTTTTTGCAATGATACTTCAGAAGTTTAGAGCAATAGTCACTGAAGAGTGATCAATTACTCCTCTCCTAAATTAAGACAATCTTAGCTAATAACTAATATCATAATAACTTTTATTCCTATAGTTATTAGCTATCGTTGTTCGGTTAAGGATTCATTAATTAACTTAATTCATCATGTAAGTGTGATCCTACCATTTTCAAATCCCAGAGGTACGCTTCAACAGGCTACTGTTAGAAAAGACAACTGTTGAAGATTAACCTAAAAAATCCTATCCATTTCTAGAGTTTGCTGTGTTCCAATTCCTATGATTAGGCCCTCCGAAGGGATGGTCGCTCCAGGACAACACGCATGCGGATCATATAAATCTCACTGTGCAACCTAATGGAGGAGACCATAGGATACGTTAACATGCGTCGAGACTCATAAAGCAGCTTAGGATATTAGTTTATTGGATTTGGGTTAATAAAATCAAAATATTCAATAACACTTTATTGCAATTAGAATAATATCTCTTTATTAATGATGGTCAACATATTACATTTACTATCTATGAGTTTTAGGACATAAAACCCAACAATTAACAATGTTAGACTAATTGTAACTTAGTAGTTAAAACGTTCAAACTTTACTCGAAAATATTTTTGGAACTCTATTCGACGAGCAAGCTTTACCTCAAGCCTCTTTTATAAATTTTTCTAGGTTCATCTTATCATCCACTTTTAGCAATCAGGACATTGTTGCACTCTTAAATTTGTGGGTGTACGAATTTCAAGCTAAAGCAGTCAAAAATAAAAAATAATCTACCATGACGCTTTCAATATAAAAACAAAACTAACTTATTATTATAACACAATTCTTTAAAAAGGAAGAACTCCAATAATTTTTGCATCCAAACCAAGAATATGGAGAACAACTTCAAATTTGGGAATGAAAGTAAATAAGCAACAATGAGAGTTATAGTTGTGAAGAGGAACAGATTCATAGAATACCCATGATTTCTCGATCAACGCCTTGTGTATAACTAATAAAGACTTTCTAGAAGAACCTAGTATTTTTTAAACAATGCACATTTCTAAAAATGAAGATAAGATCTTCTTGAAATGAACAAGAGTATTTTGAGACTTAAGCTTGCCGCGTTTAGAAACCAGAAATATCTTTATCGATAGATAGTACGCGGCCATAGAATGAAAATTAAAGCCTAAATGCTAGTTAGAATTAGGAGTATGATGAGAAGTTTAGTGATCACATAAAATTTTCGAAATTCTCACTTTATCCATAGAGTTATGCTTGAGGACAAACATTGTTTTAATTTTGGGGATGTGATAACTTGTAGAAATACAAGTTATTGTAGCCTTCTATATAAGATAATGGAGTAATATTATGGTAAAAGTGAATAACGCGTAGTAAATCTGGTGAAAATAAGAACTATGCGATTTATGGATTGCAAAAGCCAAAACGCCTCTTTATTACGTTTTACTTGTCTTAACACATGTTTGTTTATAAAAGAAGATAAGTAAAATGAAGAAGTTGTTCTAGGTGATTCAAGTTGCTTGCATCAACCTATCAGGTGATGAGCGAAAAGATACCCAACGATCAAATCACTAAATGACAAATAAGTTGGTGAGAATGTCAGCAAAGTCCCACACGACATTCAAAATGATGCAAATCAGAAATAGAGGCAGGTTTGCAGTGTCTCAGAGAGTGAAAGGAATATATTGAAAGTTCCACCAAGAAACACCTATAAATAGTTGGCCAAGCGTTATTTGCGTATAGTGTGATATTGTGTGAAAGAACGGAGTAAGCAAAAAATTTGAACTTCTTGTATCCTTGCCCATCTACCATTGGCATCCTTAACCTACTTCTTTGTATGTTTAGATGAGAGCTTAGAGTGTGAGAGTAGGAGAGAAAACCTTCGTATTCCACCCCCTAACATTGTATAAAGACACCAATGAAGCCAAGGAATGCAAGAGATTGCATTCCACGTCTCGACGTATCTCCTTATCTCTTCAATTGTAATTTTTACTTTAGTTTCATTTTTAATATGAACTCCATGGCTGATAGCCTTAAGCTTTTACTATCAATGTAATGCACTTTCGATTTCATTATCCCATCTCTTTACTTATCGTTTATAATAGTTCTCTATGCTATGATTGAAATAAAGAGTTTGATTATTTCTTTGAAAAAATCTAAAAGTTTGCAAAGTCTAGTTTGTTTAATCAGAGCTATAATCAACGTCTAATTCTATTAGAGAGAATGAATTAAGTATTGGAAGTTAACTACTCGAAAGAGCAAGTAACTAACACCTCATTAAATAAACACATAAGGGATTTTAGAAATAAAATCAACGATGTAAATTTCTCCTAAACATACATATCAGAATAAGGGATTTTAGAAATAAAATCAACGATGTAAATTTCTCCTAAACATACATATCAGAAATGCGATTGTGTGTGGCCTAAAAGCGTCGAGAGGTTGCTTGCCTTAAATAAAGGATGAAACATAAGTTTTGCATTTTAAAGGATTTAGATATAGACTAAACATTCATTTCAGCTTGTGCATCTCAAAGGCTTGCATGTGTAGCGAAGGGCCGAGAGGTTGCTCGCCTTAATTTGAAATTGAATGAATAATTTATATCAACTCAAAGAAATGATTCTTCTTTCTATATTGCGTTATAGTATAGTCATGTCCGACATTACTTCCAGTCTCTGCACAAAATTTAGTTCAATAGAATCCATAATCATCCACAACCATATCATCTTTCTTACCACACCAGCAGTGTAAATAATAATGGTACTTTAGATATTTGATACTGTGAATATTAAATATCGTGTATAGATACCGCACGAGTCCTTAATAGGAGTTATGATCCAAATTACTTTGAAATCCTGTGTTTAACCCTGACTTACCTAGAAAACATCCTTTTTCACTTACACTTGGACAAAAGAGAGGAAAACTTGTACGCAACATGACATACCATTAGATTTAAGCAACAAAGTAAGATTATGTTGATTGCTCCTTTTATCACACGTCTATATTCTTGTCGCCTAGCTTAGTCACACACTTAGAACGTCATGAAAAATCTACAATATAACAAAGCATGAATCACAAACAAACAAGCACCTTTCTTATGGAATCAACAACTCATCCAAAATATCCAGCAAACTCTACCTTGTGGAAATAAACCGATCTTCAAAGACGTTATAAAAGGAGAGGAAGCTTCATTGGAGAAAAGTATTTATGAAAAATTGTTCTAAGATGCAATTTGAAAAAGAGACATTTATAGACTATTAGTGGCTATTTGAATTATCATGTCTCTTCTTCAAGTTGGTTAATTATGAAAGAAAATGTTCTTTCACGAAACAATGCAACTCTACACAAATGGTCAGATATCCTTTATTCCAATAGCAAGAAGCATATTATACAATCTAATGTCAGAAAAAAGCCTATTTCCATCGATCCTTCAATCATTTAGAGAACAATAGAAACCACATTATAAACATTTTTTTCTTGAAACACTTCCATAAGAATTATTTTAAAATAAGTAATGAAAATGAAATCGAAGAAAGAAGAAAGAAGAAACCTAAGCAAAGTATCACAAACAAAACAATGCAACCATTTTTCTTTTTTACTAATAGTTATATTAGAAAGAAAATAAAACTCACAATTATTGCAGACTAACAACCTTAAACTACAAACTTTATTGTTGACGAAATGCAACTATTCTCTGAAGCCTAACGAACTCTTGAAAAATACAAAACAAAGGTTGACTTCTTGAAATATGAACCTCTAAGCCCTGAAATACCGAAGTGTTGATGAAAACTTGTTTGCAAAAATAAATATTATTATTTTATTCGAATAAGCATTCCCACATTGCTTAGAAAGCAAAGTGGAAGCCCCATTAAATACCCATAACTTTGGTTATGGGTTTGGACCCCAAGGGAAACCCATGTTTTAGAGGGGGTGAGGCGATAGACAAATGCAAGTTTGTTAATATCTCCATGTGCGTGTCGTTCAGTCGAAAAGGCGTGTCATGGTGAGGTAAGGTGAGGAATAATAGTTATTAACTATTTATTTAATTTTTTTTGTAATGTTTACCGTTCAGATCCATTTGACCGTAACGTTCGTCTGTTACAACCGTTGAGAAATTATGACTGTTAACATGGACCATTATGTTTCTCAAACTCTCCACCTCTTCTCATTTCAATTATCAAAATCTAAGAATCTTCTTTTCTCCTTTCTCACTATTTTTTCACATAAATTATTTCTCAGTTTTTCGAGCAAGTCTTTCAGCAGTGTATGTTTTCTAATTGGTTCTAGTGCAACTTCAATCGAGTTTTAGGCTATTTTATCATGAGGACGACGTGGTAATTCCAAATTGTTTGCACTTCAAGCATAGTCGTGAAACGTCTTAAAGAGAGCGTGATTCGCGACTCAGCCATTTTATTTAACCAGTTTTTATTTTGCAGTTGAGCATTCTGTCTAGGCGTTCTGTCAAATAGCTCAATTTCACCACATTTTGTTCCAACAATTTTAAGACGATATTTCTACAGCGTGATGGCCAGTTCAAACCAAGATGATTTTCTCTTCTCTGATCTCAACTGTCCATTCCAGGTGGAAACAAAAGATGTTGTTTTTCCTAACCATCAAGAAGGTTGTCGCCACCTGCACCATCGAGAGGTCAGAAGTCCCAAAATCTTATTCAATCCAGGAGCAACTAAAAAACTTTGTAGCATGAAAAGTAAACGATTTTATTTGTAAAAATCTCATTTTAAATGGTTTGACTAATGAGTTGTATGATTATTACAGTACAAAGTCCACGACAAAAGAAGTTTGGGATGCCTACAAAAGAAGTATGATATCGAAGAGGCTGGTTCAAAAAAATATACAGTTAGTCGATACTTACGGTTTTGAGATAACAGATGAAATATTTGTAGAGGTCCAATTCTATAAACTACAGAAAATTGTCCATGAGATAATAAGTGAAGTTATAGCTTTAGATTAACAATTCCAAGTTGCTGTTATATTGATAAGTTACCTCTTATGAGGAAAGAATTTAAAAATACCCTGAGGCACAAGACCAAAAAGCTCTATCTGAAAAGTCGGATAACACGCTTAAGGATTGAAGAGGAAGCTCGAAAACATGACCAGAAGAAGAAGGTGAACATCATTCCCAGAAGAAATTTCACTATCATTCTGAAATCTGGATTGAAGCTAAAGGAGAATAAGTTGAAGGTCCAAAACCGATGTCCCAACAACCAGAGAAACTAGAAAAATCAAAAACCACTATTCGAAAGTACAGTACAAATTCTCTGCTACAATTGTAATAAGCATGGTCATTTAGCTAAAAATTGTATGAATAGGAATCGTCCTACTGCACTAGCAAACCTGACTGAGGCAGAATTTTGTTCCATGATCACAGAAATAAATGTGATCGGGAGTTTTGAAGGTTGGTGGCTAGACAATGGTGCCACACACCATGTCTGTCATGACCTTAGTCTCTTTAATAAATATAATGAACTAGCGATATAAAAATACTTATAGAGAATACCCATACAAAGGTTGCTAGAGTCGACAAAGTGGAGTTGAAGTTCACCTCTGCCAAGACGGTCATTCTGAAGGAAGTTCTGAACACTCCAAAAATAAAGAAGAATTTGATCTCGGGCTATCTCTTCAATAAGGCGAACTTCACTCAAACTATAGAGGAAGAATAATTTACTCTTACTAAAAATAACTTGTTTGTGGAAAAGAGTTATGCAACTGATGGAATGTTTAAACTAAACCTTGAAATGAATAAAATTCAGTCTTCTTCTTACATGTTGCGTCTTTTAATACTTAACATGCTAGGCTCTGTCATGTTAGTAAACGAATAATTAGCAACATGTGTAGGTGGAACATGATTCCTAAGTTATCAATAAAAGAATTTGATAAATGTGAACACTGTAGTCAAGCTAAAATAACTAAGACTTCGCATAAATCTGTAATTAGAAATTTTGAGCCTCTAGATTTAATTCATTCATATTTATGTGAATTTGATGGTGTTTTGACTAGGAACAGTAAAAGATATTTTATAACTTTTATTGATGATTGTTCTGATTACACTTTTATTTATCTGCTAATAAAATAAAAGTGATGCTTTTGACATGTTTAAGTTATTTGTAACTAAAATAGAAAATTAGTTTAATCGAAAAATTAAGAGACTTCGTAGTGATAGTAAAACTGAATATGATTTAGTTGCCTTTAACAACTTCTATAACACACATGGAATAATCCATGAAAAGACAACATCTTAGTCTCCTGAAATGAACGGTAAAGGCCAAAGGAAAAATAGAACTCTATCTGAATAAGTAGTTGCTATTTACTTGATTCAAGAGCTGCACCATATTTGTGGGATGAAATTATTCAAACTGTGTGTTATGTTCTTAATAGAATTCCAAAATCTAACAATACAACTTCACCTTACGAAGTCTTTAAGAATAAGAAACCAAAATTGTCATACTTCAGAATTTGGGGGTGTCTAGCCTTTGTTAGAATTCTATATCCTAAAAGAAAAAAGCTTGCTAGTAGAGCCTATGAGTGTGTCTTTATCAGATATGCAATCAATAGTAAAGTCTATAGGCTCTATGACTTAGTAAACCAAGTGATTATAGAATCAAATGACGCTAATTTATTTGAGGATAAATTTTCTTTTAAATCAATAAATAGTGGGGGATTGAGCTCTAATAGTCTAACTAGTGGGGACTCGAGTTCTAGTAGTTCTAACAAAAATTCAAATGAGAAAGTAGATCATGAGCCTAAGAGAAGCAAGAGAATTTGAACTCTTAAATACTTTAGAGATAACTTTGAAACCTACAACGTAAAAGATTCTAAAGATCTAACAGAAGCACTATCCTCAGTAGATGCCAACTTATGGCAAGAAGCTATTAACGATGACATGGATTCTCTTGAGTCAAATAGGACTTGGCATTTAATAGACCTACCCCCTAGCTGCAAAGCCATAGAATGTAAATGGGTTCTAAGGAAGAAACTAAAACCTGATGGAACAGTAGACAATTTTGAGGCTGGACTTGTAGCTAAAGGTTTTAGACAGAGAAAACATAGATTTCTTTGATACCTTCTCCTTAGTGACTAGAATCACCTCAACTAGATTGTTGATTTCTATAGCATGCCTTAATAATCTTTTAGTACATCAAATGGATGTCAAAATCGCTTACCTAAATGATGAATTAGAAGAAGAGATTTATATGGACAACCTAAAGGCTTCATAGTTAATGGTCGAGAAAACAAAGTTTGTAAATTAGATAAATCTCTCTATTGATTAAAACAAGCTCCTAAACAATGGAATGAGAAATTTAATAATCTTATCATTTCTAAGTGATTTAAAGTTAATGAAAGTGATAAACACATGCACTATAAGTCTGAAAAATAGCATATGCACTCTTATATGCTTATATGCAGATGATATGTTAATATTTGGATTCAAATTTGCACATCATAAATGATGTAAAATCAATGTTAAGTAAAAACTTTGACATGAAAGATTTAGGAGAAGCTAATGTAATGTTAGATATAAAAATCATTAGGTTCGAAAATGAAATTTCTTTAGGCCAATCTCACTATATAGAAAAGATTCTAAAGAAGTATAATTACTTTTATAGTAAACCATCATGTACTCCTTACGATTCTAGTGTAAAATTGTTCAAGAACACTGGTGATAGTTTTAACTAATCTCAGTATGCGAGCATTATCGACAGTCGTAGGTATGCTGCTGATTGCACTAGACCAGACATAACCCAAAACCTAAGGTTACATTATCAAAAGTTCTTCGCTGTCCTAGAAGGTTAAGCGATGCAAATTGGAACTCCCTCTCGGATGACTCTAAAAGCAGGTGGAGTTGTTGCTTGAAAACCCAACAAATAAACTATTTTAGTCCAGCCAACGATGGAGTCCGAGATGATAGCACTAGTTATAGCTAGTGAAGAAGCAAGTTGGCTTCGAAAGTTACTATCTGAGATTCATGTATGTGATAAACCGATATGATCTATACTGATCCATTGCGATAGTACTGCATTAATCGTAAAAGTTCAAAACCGTAATTACAACGACAAGAGACGACAAATACGTCGTAAGCACAATACCATTAGAGACTTTCTCACTACTGGTGCAGTTATAGTGGATCACGTACGAACTGATGAAAACTTGGTACATCATTTGACGAAAGGACTGACCATAACCTAAAAAACGAATAGGACTCAAGCCTATAGAAAAATTAATCGTTAGTGAGGTTAACCCAACTTGTAAACTAGAGATCCCAAGAAACAAGTTCAAAGGGTAATAACGGATCACAAGTGATATGGAGAGAATCATGCTAAAATAATTAAGAGTTCTATTCTTATGATTAGCGTGATATCCTGAAGTGAATGAAAAGGTTGAACATCCTTCTTAATGAAAATGTTGAAAAGGTTGAATATCTCGTTGTCAAGTGGAGTACCTAGCTATAGGAATACTTTTGATAGACTCACCTTTGTGGATGTGGAAGTGAGGGCATCTTTCGATGAAAATTTAGGCAAATTCTCTAAAGTCATCCACAAAATTGGGATAGACGTGTTAAGCCTTAGACCACGAGCTTTTCGAACTACACTTGAATAATGTTGTGTGTAAGATGTTGTTAGAGATAGAGCTTAAAACGAAGAGTTACTCTATCATATTCTAAATCATCTTCACTACATAAATGTTCAAGTCGATAGACACCTTTGCTTATGCACAGTATTATATAGATTGACACTACTCGATGAAAAAGTGTTAAAAACTTTCAAGTGGGTGACTGTTAGTAAAACAATTTCAAGTGGGGGATTGTTGATGAAAAATTGTTTGCAAAAATAAATATTATTATTTTATTCAAAGAGGCATTTCCACATTGGTTAGAAGGCAAAGTGGAAGCCCCTTTAAACACTCATACCTTTGGTTATGGGTTTGGGCTCCAAGTTGTACCTATGTTTTAGAGGGGGTGAGGAGATAGGCAAATGTAGGTTTGTTGATATCTCCACATGCACGCATCGTCGTCTGGTCGGACAGAAGTGTAGGGCATGATGAAGGGAGATGAGAAATAAAAAAAATAATTTTATTAACTATTTATTTAATTATTTAATTATTTAATTTATTTTTTGAAGTTTAGCATTTTGTCCAGGCATTTTGTCCAGCAGCTCAGTTCCACCACATTTTGTTCCAAGAGAAAGTGAAGTTTTGAAATTAAGAAAACAAAAGCTAGGAGTAAGGAAACAAAACCTTGAGCTTGGGCGGCAGTGGCGTGAATGCTTTGATAAGGCCAAGATTGACGAGACAAAACAAAGCTCTGCATTAAACAAGAATGCTTTAGTAGTAGAGCGACAACAAGAGAACGCAACAACAACAAAGTAGTTAAGGTGACAACTACGGCGATTGAACTCTTGGGCAGCAACAAGGCACAAGGGTTCATTTGAGAGGGAAGCTGTGGGCGGCAAGGATCAATGTCGAAATTTCACGCATGAACAGTTATGTTAATTTGGGGAAAAAACAATCCAAAAAAAATGTTCTCTTTTCCTTTTAATTAAAATGTCACATTAGTCTAAGCACATTAATTGTATTTTTTCTATGCAAAATTAACCTCAATGCTCGCAACTAGTTTACTTTCTTTTTTCCTTTTTTTTATACAACAATTGAAGTTGGAGGATTCAATCCTTTCAATTCTAGAACAAAAAATCATGCTAATTACCGTTCAGTCAAGCTCACTTTATCTATAAAAATAAAAATTCATGGTTAGAATTCAACAATTATTAAAATACAAGGCTCATGGATGGGAAGTTCAATGAATACCTCAATTATTATACATGTCAAAGTAATCCCAATTAATTAATTACAAGTAAAAGTAACTAAAGGGTTACAAGAGAGAGAGAGTTACAAAGCATAAAAGAATGGATACATTAACTAAATAGTTTAGGTTTGATTTCAAATTGTGAGATTTTGTTATTATTATTGTCGTTGTTATTATTATTATTTGCAATATAATTTAATATATTTGAAAAAAAAAACAATAACATTTGTACCAAGTTATTGATTATTTATTTATTTATTTATTTATTAAAATAGAATAAAATAAAAGGAAGGAGCTATTCCGCTGTCATTGAAACAACTAACATAAGATTGACTCTTAATGAGTGTTTATTTGTTGGCAAATGTGCATTTCAATTTCAATAATTAAAAAAGAAGTCAAATGCTTGTTTTAAAAATATAATAGAAGTCAAAATTCCAACTGTATCCATCTGTATGAAAATGGACATGTGGCAAAGGCATAATTCAATTCTTGTTCAACTGAAATAAAATTAATATTATTAATTTCAACATCAAAGATTCGATTCTCTAATTTTACATATTGTAAAAAAGAAAAAAAAGTATAAAATATAGTCCCAACTTTAACGTTAAAGATTTGAAAGTTCAAAATCTCTATACAAACTCATGTTGTACTAAAAAATATATATATATTTTCTATTAAATTGATCCATCAACTTTGAAAATCTCCTTAATTAGTTGGAGGCCATTACTACTTTTTTTTTCTTCTTCTAGATTTAATGGTTTGGTTTTTTTTAGTTTCGATACATTTAGATGAGGGAAGATCCTATTCTTACAACATTTAAAGACTTTTTTGGGTTTGTTTGATTTAACTTTTCAACGGTTTAATTCTGACGATAATATTTATTTGGAAAAAATATTGTTTTGGTCCTTGAGTTTGGTGCATTTAGTCCTTCAAATTCGTCATTTTAATTTTCGAGTTTTCAAGAATAGATTTAAAAGGTCCTCCAAAAATAATTCATTAAATCTAATATAATAAATTAAATTTAAGTTTTTTTTAATCTTTATCCTTTCTCTCTTCTTCTCTCTTTTTCTCTCTTCTTCTCTCTTTTTCTCTCTTCCATCTCCATTACATATATTTATATGTAGGGTTTAGAGTTTATATGTAATGAAGATGGAAGAGAGAAGGAGAGATAAATGACAAAGAAGAAGGAGAGAGAACTATGAAGAGGAGAGAGAAAAGATAAAGATTAAAAAATCTTAATTTTAATTTTTTATATTAATTTTAATTTTTTTTTTTGTTGACATTTTAAACATATTCTTAAAAACTCAGGGTCTAAAATGACTAATTTGAAAACTCAGAAACTAGATGCACATATTCACCAAAATTTAAGGACCAAAAGGGTATTTTTTTTTCTATTTATTTTTTAAAATTTTAAGTGCTTGTCACCGGTCAAAAACAATTTTGCAACACTTTCAAAGTTTCTTTTAAGTACAAATGATTTATTAAACATATTGTTTTAATCAATCCATTAGAACGTTTGTTTTTCTATAGTCATGGGAAGTCCTTAAAAGAATTAATTTTCTTCTAAATAATATATGGTAAGATGTTTAGTTTTGAATAAAAATCAATTGTGCTCTAAACTTTTAATTTATCATAATATAACTCATCAATTTAGGTAAGTGTTAAAATGTTAACAATTCTAATTTTGGATTATTAATCTTAAATTAGTAAAAATGTTCCAATTTTAAATTTTAGACGGTTGCAAATACAACTATCAAACTTAAAGTATTAAATTTAAATTAGATTGCAGAGTTTATTCGATGAAATCTATCAACAATATGAATCTATCATTGAATTGAAAGATTTTGAGTCCAAGGTATATTCCACATAAAATAAGGATAGAATTAACGAATTCAAAAAAATGTTTGAGCCAAAAATAGCATTCTAAGCCCATTGGGGTAGGGGAGATGATCAGTTCATGCAAAAGCCCAAATTAAGGTGTTCAACCAAGTGCAAGCCCGACCCCAAGGCAAACGCAAAACAAGCGCAAAACAAGGCATGTCATTCGGTCCGACAACTTGTATGATTATCCTAAAACAACTCAAAAATTCTATCG
This sequence comes from Cucumis cinereus, assembly GCA_037974625.1. Classification (NCBI taxonomy): domain Eukaryota; kingdom Viridiplantae; phylum Streptophyta; class Magnoliopsida; order Cucurbitales; family Cucurbitaceae; genus Cucumis; species Cucumis cinereus. The sequence continues at coordinate 13,560,257 of JBBPDJ010000008.1, read as the reverse complement.
GAACAACCTAGGTCAATCACCATTATAAATACTAGTTTCATAAGTGTGGTAACTTGAATCTTACTCTAAATTTCCTAGCTTCTCACACTCTTTCAAAGTACATGTGGAAACTACCACATAGTGGGTTCTTTTTTTTTTTTTTTTCTTTTCCAAGTCACGTTCTACTCGCCTTCAAACAAATTCATTTGCAGGTGTCACTTGAAAGTCAAGTGTGATTTTCATATCCAAATTTTTTAGAATGAAAATCCCAAAATTTAAATTTAAGATATTTAATATTAATACTCACAAAACATAATAGGTATATACAACCTAAATCAGCAGCAATAAATATAAGAAAACATAAAATAGAATACCCAAAAGTAAAATTGTAATGAAGGGCCCTTAACATTTTAAATATTTGTGAAGTTTAATTGTTGGAGTGTGGCACCGTGAATTTAGATTTGAATAAGGAGAGAGCGATGGCAACAAATAATGAAGACAACAACAATCATACAAACTAACTATTAGAGCGGCTGATCAATCATTTAGAAATCACCTAAATATAGCGCAAAAAAGTAATGTATTTAAAATACACTAATACCATCAATCAAACCAACACCAATATTCTTTCTTACTCTTCTTTCTCTTCACAAAATGAGTGTGGCTTTTCTTAATGATACAACTGTTACAAATTTCATCAATGACACCAAGATATTTGACCATTGTGTCAAGGAAAGTTTTAAGAAACTCGACAGGGACAATGATGGGTTCCTCAACATGAACGAACTTCGGGTTGGGTTTCGAAGTCAGCCATTAGAATATGAATTAATGGATCCTGTGAATGATCTTTCTGAGGTTGTTTGTCATAAGTTTCATGTGGACAAAAATGGTGGGATTGATGAAAAAGAGTTTAAGTCTGTAATAAGGGATATTCTTCTTGCTATGGCCCAAGGGATTGGGAACTTTCCTCTCCAAATCGCACTTCAACAAGATAGCTTTCTCATGAAGGCTGTTGAACTTGAAAAGGCCAAAGAACAAAAATAGGAAATAGAATTCCAACAAAAGAAGAATTTTCTTTTTCATGTATAGATTATTAAAACAATTTTGAATTAATAAGTACTTCAATTTTTGTGTCGGTTGGTTGGATGTGGATGTTGGGAGTGTACACATTTGATTATCAAAATGTATAATATATGCATTATTTCCTGATTGAGAATAAATGTATAACAAGATGCAAGTTAGATTCAAACAATAACTTTGACCAAAATGGTTAGAGGTTTGAATTCTCATTCACTCATGAAGAAAAAAAGTTTAGAAATTCAAGGCATCATTACTTGATATTATAAGGAAAGAGGTAGGAGAATCATTTTCGACAAACACAAGTCTTAGGTATGAAAAAAAACATGTGTTTGAGGTTTGCCAGCAAAAGTTGTTGTAGCCTTAAATCATTTTCTTTAGCTCCTTATCTTTGGGAAGGGAAGCTGGACAGAGTTGGTTAGGTAAAGGTTACTTGGCATTATGTTTGTGGTTGTGTAGGTGTGATTTAGGGTTTCTGTCCTATTCTTTCATAGCATGTTGGTGCTATCCTGAAGTTGTTGTGAGTTACCTTGATTTGTTAGATCCTCGTGGGTTGCCTAGATGGAGGCCTATATTTTGTATGGTCATAGTATCTGGGTAGTTTGTTCCTCTAGTTCTTCGTCTTTGTGTTGACAGACTATACTTCATGTTCTAAATAGTTTTCTGCATTTGGTACATTTTTCTATAGGAGATGGGTGACGCTATTCTGCTTGATTTGATCGATATTAGTTTGATCGGGCCATAGTTTAGCCAAAAATATAAGAAAATAAAAAATAACTTTTTGAAAAATATTCTTTTCTCAATCCAAACATAATTCGACATTTTTAATGTTAAAAACAATCAAAATAAAAGTAAGATGAAAATTCTCATTCTCCATTTTTTTAACCCTAATACATTAGGGTAATTATAATGGATAATAATTTTAGAGATAATAATTAAGTATATAACAACCGTAATTTCAATATAATTTAGTGAGTACAATTTTTAATACTTTCTCCTTTCATGTTTTCTCTCAAATGTAAAGTAAAATATAAAACTTCTAATTCTTCGATCTTCAATAGTTATGGATATAAATCAATTCGAGCTTCAATCTTTCTCTCAAATATAAAGTAAAATATAAAACTTCTAATTCTTCGATCGATATAAATCAATTCGAGTTTCAATCTTCTGGAATTCAAAGATTTGTTAGAAGATGGTGATGAACTTTCACGTATGGAGAGAAGCTTCAACACTTTCTTCTTCTGAAAATCCTTCCTCAAATCAGTGGAAATGCCTCTATTTTATTTCTTTCTTATTTCTTTTCTCTTATTTTTCTTTTCCTCTTCTTTATTTTTCTCTCCTTTTTCTTTTCTTCACGACTGATATGAACCAGCCAAGCATCAAATTATTAATTGGACTTTATTTAATAATTATGATGTATTTTAATATTTTTCAGTTTTATCATTTTTAATAATATTTAAATAGGGATAATTTAGTCTTTTCACAATGAATTAGGGTTTTATTGGGAGGCTATTTAAATCTTGCCTTTAGGTTGTTTTAGGGAGAGTTTTTTGATAATTAAAGTTTTAAGGTTTTCTTTGAATGAAAATTCTTTGGTAGATGACAAAGTCTCATCGCCGCCTTTTTGCAATTCTTGATTTAGGGTTGCAAGCCAAGAACATTCAGGTAAGTTTGATCACCTTGCTTGTGGAGTGTTCGAACTTGGAGTGAGGAACTAGTTCTCCTTATCTCTTGGTCTTCGATCAAAGGGTAATCCAAATCTAATCCATTCCCTTGGGTTTTTGTCAAATTGATTTGGAGGTTTTAGAATTTGTTATTAGGGGTTCGCAAATTGGATTCCAAATTTTCAAATCCTAGGATTTTCATATCATTTGGTATCAGAGCCTAGGCTCTAGATTGAGTATATGTTAATCGCTTTATAGATTAAAGTCTAATTTTTAACTTGTTTTATTCTTGATTGAATTAAAAAAAAAAAACAAGAAGAAGAAGAAAAGCTCATTGCATTACAGTAGGAAGAAGAAGAAGAAGAAGAGAAAAAGAAAGAAAACGTAAAAAAAAAAAAAAAAAAATCAAAGTTGTGGTGTCTTTCAAAGAAAGAAAATATTTTATGCACGTCAAGTAGGTGTTAGGTTATATGTCCTAAAACTCGTAAATAGTAAATGTAAACCATTAACTGTTATTAATAAACAGTTATTATTTCAATTTCAATGAATAGTAATTGATTATTTTTGTCTAATTAACCCAAATCC
>JBBPDJ010000008.1:13510308-13549450 GCA_037974625.1 Cucumis cinereus | reverse complement strand
TACTATTCAAGACTCATAAAACAGCTTAGGATGTTAGTTTATTGGATTTGGGTTAATTAAACAAAAATAATCAATTATTATTCATTGAAATTGAAATAATAACTGTTTATTAATAACGATCAACAATTTACATTTACTATCTACGAGTTTTAGGACATAAAATCCAACATCAACATCAAACACTAATGAAGAAGGATTCTCGTTGGATGAAGAGTCATCACATAGTGAGAAACGAAAGATGAAAAGAGGAGTGAAAGGAAAAAATGACATTCTCAATTAAAAATAACAAAATGTGTGTATATTATAAAGGTCTACCTGCTAACGTAAATTTCATACTTATATGTATCAAGAAGGACTGATAAAACAAAGAAAAAAGTCCAAAAGTATATGAGACAAAAGATGTTAGATTATTACAATACATGGTATATGGATATCATGACACTGCTTTAGTATGAACAATAACATACAGAGTATTCGATTTTTTCTGTATTACTGAAATTTCATATTTCCTATTATGCCATTTACATTCATGTGTTCTATGATCTGTATAATTGTAAGTGGCTCTATGACTTTCACTTGTATTTGTGAATCCTTAGTATTTAAACTGTAACTAAACCCTTCATTTTCGTTAAATAGTATTCAACTATATTACTTGACTTGTCTGCTTTTGATTTTCATACTAAAGCAGTCTCATGACACCCTAAACTCTAAACCCTAAACCCTATTACTTGACTTGTCTGCTTTGGATTACATGCTTTGAAACCTACATTAAAATTGAACCTTCTCACATCTGGGAGATGATAATTTCTAAAACCTTTATTATCATACATATCTTGTGATATGTAATTGCTTATGCTTGTCTACTGGTATACTATGTATTTGTTAGTGTTTTGTGTTCTCCTACAATATACACTGATATAGTATGTATCTACTTGTGTTTGTGTTCTAATATAGTACATACTATTATATTTTTTTATGACTATTTGTATCTAATATCCTCTTTCATAAGAAATGAACCACTCAAAGTCAATTTACAAATACGTAGTGGTGTAATAGAGAAAATAAAAAAAAATCTAGGAGAACAAATAACTGAAAGATTTAGGAAAGGAAAATTCGACCATTTCTTGGACTTTTCCATAGTAAATCAATCATCCCAGCTCTTGTTGCATCTTATCCAAAGGTTGTGCAAACCAAAACTTGTAAACCAACTAAACTTTCTTATAGGTGGTAGGGTCTTAAATTTTGGATTACGTGTGTTTGCACTAATCACAAAACTCAACTGTGGAGAGATCCTAACCCTAGAAAAAGAAAAAATAAAAGGAGGGGGTATTCTGAAAAAAAAAAAAAAAGTATTTTGAAAGCCTGAAATTTGTTAATAGACAATACCCAAAATGTTATATTCAATATTAACACAACAGGAACAGATGATGATCGAATTAAACTGGCCAAGTTATACTTTCTTGAAATTTTTTTGATAAAAAAACAAGAGGATTTACACCTTGACTGGAAACATATACTTATGGCCGATGATGATGAGCTATTCGATAGTTATCCAGGGGCGGGTTTCATTTGAACTCCTAGTAGAATACATTAACCGCGTAGTGTCTAGCAAGGGGCAGACAGGGATATCCTTAGAAGGATTTGTATTTTTCCTCCTGGCTTGGGCATATAAGGTTATTCCTACTCTCAGCTCTCCGACAAATTTCTTTGCACAGAAGGTATCAAATAAGGTGCAATGAATCATCAATTAGGCTGCAGACTTTGATTCAACAGAGGTATGAACAGATTTACAACCATACCTACCTATACTATTAATTTTGAAATTTTATCTCACATAATGTTTTGGAATATTGTAACAGCTTGAAATCTGTCCCCTATTAGCTTTAGAGGAGGAAAAGAATGTCATACTTTGGGTCATTCATTGATGATGAGAAACACATATTAAAAGAGGTCGAAGAAGAGATGAAAAAGAATCGACCTTCTGAAAGGTTTGTGCAATTCTCAATGAATAAAAGCATGCCCTCCACCTCCCAATCTGATGGACTAATGAAAGTATTAGAGAGAATGGAATGTTGTCAACAGACAACAAATAAGAAAATACAGAAAATTTTAGAGTACATAAAGACTGTTGAAGAAGGGATGAATCAGAAGATAGAAAACTTGACCATAACAATAAAAACCATGATGGAAACAATGAAACCAAATAGGCAGGGGCTTCTTCAAGTACCCCATATATGGTATGTATCGAACCTATTTTATTTAAGTATTTGTAAATAATGTGTAGTTAACAGTTGTTTTTGTAAATAGCAGGCAAAAGAGTTTGAACAAAAATTAGATGATTTAGAAAAAAAATAGGAAGAAAAAGAAGAAGAAAAAGAAGATGTTGAAACTGATCTTCAGCCAACGGTTTACAAAAGAGACAACGATGAAGATGGACCAGAAAATGGCAACCAAAACATGAATGGATGACAGAGAAAAAAATAGAGAAATGGATAAACAAGATACAAGTGCATCAACGAAGAAACAAAGTGAAACAAGCACCTGCCAGGTAATTAACAATGATGCGAATTATTGACTATAAATTACATTATTTTAACTTGTTAGCTTAATATGCATAGGAAGCTGAAGATACAGATGATGCAATCAATAATGTCATACTGACAATTGACGAAGATAAAATATATGAAAGCTTGGGGAAGTCGAAAAAACAAAAATTGGAGAAAATGGTATGTTACTATATTCAATTATGTTTATTTGAATTGTTTAGATAGTGAGTATTATATACTGAGTAATTTATAAACACAAATTGTCCCCTTACAGACAATTGGTCAAACCAATACAACTATGATGGTTATGAATAAAATCAGACCATCATGGTCCACGACCAAACAAGTACTCAACAACCCTCATGTATTAAATTATTATCCTAATATGATTCTTGTTAAAAGCATAAGATTCCTAACACATTAATATTGTCTCTGATTATACATAACAAGTAAATAGAAAATTGAAAATGACTGATAGATTGTCGAACACCGATGAGAACAATCCTGCTACAAAAGTCATCCTAAAACATGTAAGACACAATCTTACTTGCAATCTGTCAATACTCTCACTAATTCATTGATGCAACTAATGATTGTTTCCATTACATTTTTAGCTGAACATAACTAAATCTGAACTGGTAGAAATGTGCATTGAAAGTGGCACAACAGGCAATGACAAATGTGAAAAAGGTCAAACTCAAAATGAATGTTGATGCACAACCTGTAATACTAGGTATATGGATAGATGCGGCAAATGGGATAGTAAGAACTTCGAAAATAACTTATGAAAATTCTCCTCTTTTAATCTGCATCTAAGCGAAGCATGGACTGGTTGTAAATGGCTACAGTGTTTAATAGTTGTTTCATGAAGTCCTAGATCTTTAGACTGTTTGGATCCTTCGTTTAGTTTTCTAGAAACTCATTGACCTACTGAGGTTATTGACTTACTGATAATGTTATTTTCAGACATATGGAGTTAAATTTGATTTCACAACAAATAATTCTGCAAAAATTTGGGAGTTTGTCAATATTGATATGTTGTATCATAATTCATATACACAATATTTCCTTCACAACCTCAATTACTTAATTGTTAACTTCCAAAAATAACAGAATTCTGAACAAGTTGATATAAAGTTTGATAGAATAAATGTGTGTTTCTAGATATTTATGCACATATGAAGTTATTGACCAATTTTCTTTCGTAACACAGAATCTTGGAATTTATTCAAAGTTTTACAATATTCATTTGTCGCATTACACTTCATATATATAGTATTTGGTTGTTATCTTCAACAATCAACGGACTCATGATGAAGTTGATATATAGTTTGATGGAGTAAATGTTTGTTTTACAAAGATTGATGTATTGTACCAACTTTTTCATATACAAAGTATTTTCCTCAAACATTCATTAAATAATTCTACACTCCGATAATCAACATAATCATGACCAAGTTTATATACAATGGGATACAGTAGATGTAGTAGATAAAAATATAATTCATTCAGTATTGATAGACCTATCTGTCTATGAATTAACCATGGACTTTGACAATATATGTGCAAGAACATATACAGCTTGAATAGGTGATAGTAATAAGTGATAAACAATTTCACATATTGTTTGATTTTATGAAGTACATTATAATTCCATTGAAGCGAGTGCAATTTCATAATAAATTACCTGTTGAACTCGACCAATAAATTTATTATTTGTCATTACATGTGAGCAAATACATTGTACTTGATCATAAAACATAATAACTCAACGACTTAAAGGTTCCTTACAAGACCTACAATTGTGTCCCAACCTACCACACATACTACAACGAACTGGTTATTTCTTTTCTGAATAAGAAGTAATTCTTTTTTTCTTAGGCCTCCCAGCAGGATGTTTGACTTGAGTAGGAAGAACTGGACCTTCAACACGGTGTTCATACTTGTAAATTGTTCTACATTGCCAACAGAACGTGTTTTCTTTCTATATAATTGAGCCAAATTGGAAACATGATAGAATTAATGTGTGTACATATGAAGATCAAGCATCCTTGAACATAATGCAATACACGCATGTGCGCATGGAATCAAATCAAGGTCCCAACGTCGACAAGAGAAAGTCTGGTCCAGAATGTCCACAAGGAACTGTTGTGTCTCAGGATGAACTTTAAACTCGTGCTGATTTATGGGGTAAATCTAGCAATAGGTATGAAAAATATTAATTGTCAAAATATCATCTTAAGAATAAAAAATACAACTTCTCAACACAAAAATAATCACTTACATTCATTGCACGACTATCTTTCAATGCTTCTCTGATAATACTTTCTGCATATGTGGAGAGTTGTGTATGTTGGAAACTTCCATGAGTACGACGTTCAGAAAATCATTTTTTTAACCAAACTTCTAATCAATTAAAGTAAAGCAATGACAGGTAATTCACTGGCTTCTTTCAACTATGAATTCAAGCTTTCTGATATGTTGGTTGTCATTAATGAAAATCTTTTCCTTTCCAAAAAAGCCCTAGCCCACCTCTGTTTCTCAAGACACTCTAATTCATGCCTAATCCTTGGACAAATGTCATCCAACTTCCTAATGTGATACTCATACTCTATAACAGTATATGCTCTAAACTATGAAAAGCCCCATCAATCAAGCTTGACTTGTGATTCTTCTTTAGATTTTTTAACAAATGAAATACACATAACTCATGCTCAACTGAATGATACACCGAGCTAAACCCACTAGCTATACTTTTGTGAACATCTGATACAATAACAAGTTCATTTGGTTTTCCAAATGGAACCTTTAGGTTATGAAAAAACCAAGACCATGATGCATCATTCTCTAAGTCAACAACAACAAACGCCAAAGGGACAGTCTTTGCATCACCATCAAGTGTGCATGCAGTCAATACAGTACCCAAGTATTTATTCTTCATAGACGCACCGTCAACTGGTATTATAGGTAAACAATAAGTTCAAACGTCTAAAGAAGCAGCAAGGGCCATAAAATAATATTTAAACCTTCATTTTTCGCCAGCTTCTTCTGATGTATATGTTCCTGCAATAGATATAGTGAACTGTAAATATCTTGGCATTTCAACATCTACTAATAACACAAATATATTGTATTTCACTATATTATACTGTGTTACTCAGTATTTGACAAAAACTTAAATACCTGGATTTTTCTCAATAAGTGCACGTGACAATGATGACAAAAGAGCATACGATGACTTGAGAGTACCATAGATAGAATTCAATACAATTTTACGATCTCTTCAAGCTTTGTCATAACTTACATTTACACCATGATGCCTTTTCATATAGGTAATGACATCACGTGGACGAAATGAGAGTTTGTCATTCATTTTGAAGAAGGATTTGGTACATTCAGCAACCATCCAGGATGTTGCTTGTCTATGGTCATCTTTTACAATATCAACCGCACATTGGTGGCTATTCGAAAACTTACGAATAACCCAAACGTTAATCTTCTTATACATCGATGCACGTAAGTACCAAGAACAAGTCAAATTCTTACATCTAATATCAAAAGAAGTATGATTTGAACGAACTGTAGTTAGTTCAAAACTATTATTGAGAGCATTCAAATAAACAACTTTCTTTAAAACAACTTTGCTTCTAAATAGTGCACCTTTTTAAATAAGGACATCAGAATGTATTGATTCAAAATTATCAAAATCAATTATTCTGGAGTCCAATTTTGACGATTGGGTAGAAGGATCTGCTGAAGCTTTATCCAAATTCAAATACCCTGTATTCTCCGGCGTGCCATACATCACAGTATCAACAACAACACACAAATAATTTTGAGAGAATTTTAACAAAACTGTCATAAGCCACATAATGTCCTTATCATCGACAATTCTAATAAGATTAGAATTGTTAGAGCCAGCCCGATACACAGTCAACCGAGAAACCAAATTATTGGAAGAAGGAAACAACTTGCCTTGGATGCAATCAACAAACTGTTGGAACGAAGAACCAGTTGAATTCTCTATCTCAACAACACGATAATCATTGTACTGTGAGTCGTCATTCCATTTACCATAAAAAAATCATCTTTACTTGTTGTAAGCCATTGCAACCAAAGATCGATGAAAGTTGACAGCATTACGAAGAAGTGTAGTCTATAGAAAAAATATCTTCTAATTTTTTAGTTAAAATAAGTCGGCACAAATACTATAATTTTTCCACAACATATCTAAAAAATAAAATATTTAATATCTTCCCTAATCTTCATGAATCAATATTTTGTCAAAACAAATAAAATGGTAAATATAAAAATAAATTGAATAATTAAATCATAGAAAACCTACATTCTAAACTAATATGCCGTTTTTTTAAGTTGATAAATTATTAATATGTATATAATATATAATAATGTCATGAGTTATATCTATAGATATATTTCAAAATATAAATCAGTAGAAAATCCTCCAATGAGTTCTCTACAAAACAAAATAATATTATAATTGAAAATATAAAGAAATCTGCAAATCCTAAAAACCAGTGAAGGATTCGGTGCCCTATAACAACCCTTTTGCACGTTTACCTCCAAAAAAGTTGGATCACAATCGATGAGAATTTACATAATAACTATCCGAAATTTATCCCACCGTTGAATATCAAATACTTTGTATGTGAAACAAACGAAATTCCACGCACTGGAGGGCAAATCTGAAAACTGAAAAACGTGATTCACGTGTGTCCAGTGCTTTTTGTCATAAATCTTATGATTTTCGTTTTCTGCTATAAATTAAAATGCCCCCCCCCCCCCCTCCCCCCAATTCGTCATTTCCTACAATTCCCCTTTAATTTAGCCCAAATGCTAAAAAATGTCTGAATCCATATAGTTAGGCACAAGGATCAGGTTTTTTAGTCAACCAAGCTCAAGCCCACAAAGTCAATGAGAGTGCTGTATAAATAAGGGAGTCTCTACATTTGCGGGGTTTAGAAATTTAGACTTCATAGAGCCTAGAGAGAATTCTCTCAACGACCAGAAGACTCTCTAGCTCCTGAAACTAAACTACATCTAAAGACTCAAATCCTTATATGGAACAAATATTCTTTCAAGACTCTGACTTTAGATGCATCCACGTGCTCTGTTTCCATACATTAAGCATATATATTCGACCAAGAGAGAATTAGAGGACCAAGTACTAGAGATCAAACCACAGTTGCATAAACTAACGTAAACACAAATTCAACTCCGCGAAACACATTTCCTCTGAAAACCTCGTGTGAACAAATTGGCATGTCCAGTGGGACATCTTTACCTCTCATCTCTTTTAATTCATCCAAGTCAACAAACTAACTAATGGCACCAAAAAAAAAAAGTTGCATCCAAATCTGCTACTACAAGCAACACTTACACAGGACATATCACCAAACAGTCGTTCAAATGAGATCACCAAGAAACTAGGAAAAGGTTCTAACATCGCACATACCATCCAAAAATAGTTGATTAAGTCTCCTAGAGGTGAGATTGTCACATCAAAGTCGATTGTTTGATAACTTTAATTCTGCCTCTAGCAATTCAAAGAGGGAATCACACCCTAGCGTGATGTCTGTCATGATGGCTGATGTAACAGCTGAGGCAGCCATGGCAGAGATGGAGAGAAAAATTAATCTCCTGATGAAAGTTGACGATGAATGAGACCATAAAATCGGAGCCTTGAGAGATTAGATGCGATCTTGTGAAACCACTGAGTCGAATCGAACTGCTGCTGTCAAAGCCAACGATAAAGGAAAGAATGTAGTGTAGGAAAATCAACCACAACAATCAGCTTTGTTACCTCACTGTCAGTCCAACACCTGCAAGATATAATCACAATCTCCATCAGAGCTCAGTATAGAGACTCGTCTCAGACTTCTTTTATGTACCCTATGTCATACACTAAAAGAATTGACAACTTGAGAATGTCTATTGAGTACCAACCTCAAAAGTTTCAGCAATTCGATAAAAAGGGCAACCCGAAGCATTGCGCACTTTGTCAAAACATGTGAGAACGCCTTCTTTGGCTGGCCCCCGCCCCTTGCAACAAGGGCAACCCGTACGTGCTTTTTCCTTTCATTTAGCGAGATAGCTTACCAGCTCTTTCGGCTCATAGCAGCATTATTCAAAGCAGAATCCTCATCCTGAGTCGAGTGCGCATTGCCATATGAATCGACATCGGCCAAACCAAGAGCTCCTATTTTTTCTTTAACGTGATAAAAAAAAGATCAACTAGTCAGGCAGTTCATTTGAAGTTTGAAAAGGAATGCTTTAGAGTGGTACACTCTTCTGGAGCCCAAAGTGATTGACAGCTAGGAACAATTAGAAAGAGAGTTCTTGAACCACTTCTACAGCACCAGACATACTATAAGCATGATGGAAACTGACGAATATTAAACAACGAACGGGAGAGTCAGTCATCAACTACATTAAATGATGGAGAGCTCTGAGTCTTGAGTACAAAGAACGACCCACTGAACTATCTGTAATGCACCCAAGGTACTGAGGAGTTCTCTACATTTTGCACGGAATGGCTCCTCATACGTTTGAAGCGTTGGCAACTCATGCTCATGATATGGAACTGAACATTGGCAACAGAGTAACTAAGGACTTTTTGGTTCATTAAGTTAAAAAAAAAAAAAGGAAAGAAGTGAAAGGCGCTGGAAAGATTGTGAAAAGCACCACAAAAGAATCCATGGTCGCTAATATGAGCTCGTTGAAGTTTTCTTACAGAAAGGAAAAAGAAGCAGGAGCATAAAAGAAAGACGATGGAGATGGGAGACGTCCCCTAACTTTGAAGGACAGACAGGAAAAAATCAATCCATTTCCTTACTCAAATGTTGTAGACATGCTGGAGCAATTACTAAAAAAGCAGCTTATCCAATTGTTAGAATGCAAACGGCCAGAATAAGTCAAAAGTCGATCCAAGTAAATTAACATGACAAGTCGCCAAAGGCTAATCCAAATCAATCAACAAGCTAGAAGTCGATCCAAGTAGATAAACAAGCTAGAGGCCGATCCAAGTCGATTAACAAGCCAAAAGCCGATCCACGTTGATCAACAAGCATATCAGTGACATTGATACTTGATAGACACTTATAGAAGTGTATCAGTGTCTATCATTAATAGAATCTAAAATTTTACTATATTTTATAAATAATTTTAATTTGTTTGCTATTCATAACCATTTTCCAATAATATATCTTTACGTTTTAGAAAGAAGAAAAATTACGAAAACGTCAACAAATTTTATGACAAGCTTTTTTTTAAATATCCTTTATGGTTCGACCAAAACTTACTGAACTCGTGTCATTTGCTTGGTTTAGTTCAGTAAGATCTGCGTTGGTTTTTCAAAGTGCAAAACCAATAGCTTGTTCAATGGGTTCAAAAGGCATTTTTTCTTTTAAACTAAAAAATAAAAATAAAATCACAAGGTGCATATTATTTTTAAAAAATAATAAGAAGAATTAACTTTATTTATTTTTTAATTCGATGTATTATCTTCTTCCTTCTTCTCCCACTCCATCCCTTTTTCTTCTCCTCCCTTTTTTGTTTCTGTTTTCAATTTATATATGATTACAAGGGAGATGTGCCTGTTCTTCACTCGCTCTCCTCTGTGTCTCTCCTATGTGTACAATCTGCGACTGCGTTCTTTCAATTCAAACACCAACCCATATCCCATCATATGTTTAAACCTTTAAATATAATAATAATTGCTACAAAAGCTCAAGACTAAGACAAGATGGGCCATTTCATTTAGAGATGGAGAGAGAGCTGTTCATGGGATTACAAGAGAATTAGCTGGCCCTAGCATTATAATTTTACTACGATTTGATTATTACGCTATGCCTCTTTGTTTACATCATAAAAAGTGAATCCTCATGAGCTAAACTAGACTTAGCTCATCACTCGATTTGGCAGTTTCAGATTCAATGTCACCAATCTTCTCTCTTAGCATCATCAATTCCTCACCAGAATCACATATATATGCAGAAGCTTGCCTCCCTGACAACGTTGCTCCTTCCATGCTATCTATGTAATCCTAAATATAATAGAGAACAAAATTTTGGAGTTACTTTTGGTCTTTCACATATGACCTTTGCCATGAAGTTAGTTTTCTGATAATATAACCAATGTCTAAAAAGGTCTTTCAAGTAGAGGCTTAAATTGATAATAGGATTAGGTGAATAAATTTCATCTTAACTTGGCCTTCTGGATTTGGAATTAAATGAAGAAATATAGAAATACCTGTTTTGTGTATGACCCAGCAAGGAAGAAGTTTTTAATTGGGGTTTTCTGATCTGGTCTAAAGGGATCTTTGCCGGGTGCCTCGCGATATAGAGACTGCCCAATCTTGACGACAGATGACCATATTACTTCTAAACCTTGTGATGATGGGAATAAATCCAAGACCTGTAAATGATATTAACTTAAGATCTTCATAGCCAAGTTTGGAGAAGTCAACATGGAAAAAATATATAGCTTTGTTCTTTGAGTAAAGTTGTTTAGGGTGAGTTTAAACCTAACTTTCGAATAAGATTTCAAGATGACATTCAAAACGGTGAAAAGTGTTCATGGATACATAATTAAATCGAATTTTGGCTACAATTGAGAGTCCTTTTGGCTGTGCTTCCCACCCAACTTCATAATACTTAAAAGTATCGTTTGAAAAGTCAAAAGCATTTGTAAAGTGTTGGTTGAAGTTGTGATTTTAGAGAGATTTAGATACATTTGATTTTGCAAAATTGAATTTCATAAATTGTTTCTAATTATTATATTCAGTTTCAAAAGTGATTATAGAATTACTGAGCATTTTTTATTTAAAAAATATCAATACAAAAGCGGAGCAACTTTTAGTCGAAAAACAAATAAAGAAAAAAAAAAGTGACCCGATTTTTGTGAGGTGATTCCTGGTGAATCCCACTAAAGTACATCCCAACAAATTGTTGAAAAAATAATTTTAAGAGATTTTAAATTTATCTAAAATTAATTTAACATTTTTCAAGCATCAATCTGGAAGGAAAAAACAAAGATTTTCACAATGGCCTAGCTATACAAAAGTCACTCTCAAAACATACCCTATAAATAAAAATACATCTTACCCTATAAATTATAATACTCTGAAAAAGCAAATTGAAATACTTCTATAAGAGGGTCTAAATAAAAATAACACCTGTTTTGCAACTCTTGCTATAATCTCATCATTTAGCAATGGCATGTAAGGATCCCCGGGCGTCAGGACACATCTGAAATGAGTTCAAGTGATTTTGAAATCCAAACATAACATGCAAAATGACATTTAACTGACTATGTTTCTGCACAAATATTTTTTGATGTGTTGATTTTTCCTGATTAGAAAGCAAACACAGGAATATTACCAGCCTTGATTGGTACAGTGGGAGGCGTTAGCAGTCACAAATCTAGTATATGCAAATGAAAATAATGGCACAAAGGGAAAGCATAACCGACATCAGTGTTAAAAGTAAAAGTTGTCTTACTGAAGCAATGATCCCTGTCCTTCGATGTAATAATCCTCGGGAGAGGTTAGTGCTAGATCGGCAAAGCATGAGAAATCTGCGTCCGGAGTGTAGAGGAGATTATCCAACCCCACAGCTTGCCTTAACTGCCTACAGTTAATAGTGAAGAAAATCCATGAAAATATATTACTCTAGAATTAATAGAATAAAATATTTGCTTTCCAGTGATTTTAATGTAAGAAACAGCCTTCTTATATAGAAGAAATTCTTGAAACATAAAAGGAAAGAATCATAAAATAAAATTATTAATTACTTTACAGCCAATTAATACAACAAGAACAACCTTAACTTTTGCACAATCTCACAATAATTTTTTTCTTTTTAATAGAATCAACAGAAAAAATAAAAGAATACAAGCGCAAATAAATGTAAAAATAATAATAATTATTATTATTATTAAAAAAAATTAAATAAATAAAAACCAACCCCTAAAGAAAGGGTTTCCTGTTACCTAGAGAATAATTTTTTTAAAAAATAAGCTTCAGGATCTTATTTTAAATTTTGTAATTATTTAATTATTTTGGTCATAAACAAAACTTAACTTAATTCAGTTATTAATTAAAAAGAAACATTTCACTGATAAAAGAAACAAAACTTTCATTGAAAATTTGTGATAGATGAAAGGATATATAAGGGCATAAAAAACAAGGTTTGAAAACAAAAGAAACTTATTCCCAATTACAGAAATGGGCCCAATCCAAAAGAATAAACCAATCTTGATAATAACAAAAACGTTGTTTAAATAAGAGTAGAAAGAAAAAGTAAATAAGAATGATTTTCTAGAAGTAGAAATTGGAAACAAAAATGTCATAAAGGAGGACCTTAATGATTTTGTCAACAAGACAAGAACACGTAAATCATTGAGAATCACCTCGAACGTTCTAGATCTTGCAATTCTGTCACCCATCCATTGTACCGAAGTTGGACGGTGACAACAGGAACTCCTATTAGCTTATAAATATTATCAAAGAACTCCCATTCTCTCCATTGTGATGGAATCAACCTTTTAATTCCAGGGACATCACATGCTGTCATCAATGTATACTTTATTTTTAAAATAAAAAAGAAGAAAAAAGTGGAAGACATATATTTAAGCACAAACCTGCTACATAAGCATCAGCTTTCACAATTTTCTTATTTGTGGCCTGAGACAACAGAATCATCAACCGTTCAATATCTATCCCATGACAAATTTTGGATCAAAAATTAATATTGACCAACTTTTGACATCCAGTGTATACTTACTTTTCTGATTTTAAACTAAAATAATTTTTACTCTCTGCGATCTGCCTATATTTCTAATTTGAAATCCAATCATTATTATATTCCTCATTGAGGCCTAGAAATCAAAATAGTGAACATGAAGCTTACTGCTTAAGTACCTAACATCTAACGAGTGGCATATCTGACCAAACTAATGTTATATACTTAAGTTTTGAAAATTATATGATAACTAAATCCATCCATATGATACAATATTTCGATTTTGCATTGTTCAGGGAAAAGAATATCACAGAAAATAAAAATATGCAAAAGGAAGCATTCCACCTTAGACATTGCCAGTCCTGCAATATAAGTTTCTCCATCTGCGAATTTGTCATAAAGTACCTCCCTGCATCCCCACCTTAGATGGAATCTGCTCTAGTCAAGAAACGAAGTCAAAATGATTGGCAAAGAGAAAACTAGCCACGAGTACTGAATCAAAACCTAAATAAAGTAATAGATACCTGCCCCCTCTGTCTGTGATATACTTCCTTATGGGCCCGCTTAAAAAAACGTCCGGAGAACCTTTCAGCATGCGTAACAAAGAAGCCTCCGTCTTAGTAGCGAACAACGAGAAGATAGTAAGCATACAGCGGGCACTGATGTTGTCACAATCAATAAATCCAAGAGCATAGGCAACTGGGTCCCACATTCTCTGGATGCTGGCACGCGTGCCACCTTTAGACAAGAACCACTCTGAAAAACTTATCTGTATGATTGTAAAGGCAAGAATTTAGAAAACTGGAGTTGCAATGGAGTTTATCTTCATACCATCACTAATCATACATATAAAAGAAATTAAGACACTAATCAGGCCAATATGATGAAAGACTCCAGGAAAACTGTTTCTCCCCGAGACCTGAAAATAGGATTTTTCCCCCATTTTTATAATAATTAAACAAAGATATACATCACATCAACTCAATCTTCGGCACACACCCCTTTCCTTTCAAATTCTAGCCTTTTTAATCACAATGCCGACAACCTACACAGTGGCAACGGAGAATGTGATGCCCGAG
This sequence comes from Cucumis cinereus, assembly GCA_037974625.1. Classification (NCBI taxonomy): domain Eukaryota; kingdom Viridiplantae; phylum Streptophyta; class Magnoliopsida; order Cucurbitales; family Cucurbitaceae; genus Cucumis; species Cucumis cinereus. Next base: position 13,535,062 of record JBBPDJ010000008.1, on the reverse strand, counting down.
AGCAGTAGAAGACTGTTGCGGGGTTGGTCTACCGGGCATCTACGCAAAGGATGGGCTTCTGCAATTACCGGCTGCGCTTGCATCTCCATGGAAGTTATTCAGTGAATTTTGTCAAGAGGAATGCCGGCACCGCATGCTCGGTTATCAGCAAACCAACGGAGACTCCAAGGTGGGCTCCTATGCGTGCCTCACATATCAAGAAGCATACAACACTGCAATTAGAATGAGATCTGCAATTCGAAAGCACTAGAGGTCGTGGTGGTATATCTGGTTCCAATTGCTCAGAATAGATATTTCGATGGAGACTTTTTCCATGCCTTCCCGGGTGTTCGAATCAATAAAGAACTATTGTCAGTTTTTCTTTTATCGACGTTTCAAGCGTACATAAGAAGGAAGCTGAAGAACTGGGAGTATCTTGCTTTTCTTGGGAGGAGTCAATCAGTTGGGAAGCTTGGACTATGAACTTTCTTCCAAATGGAAAACCAATATCTGCACGATAATGTATAAAAATGGAACCACGTAGGAACCTAGAGGTTGTCGTCCTCAATAATGCACTAAATAGCTGAAGTCTAGTCTGTGGACCACCTAATTTTATTGAAAGATATAGCGGGGGCAGGATAAGATTCATATTTATCATTTCTTCCTCTAGCCCATGTATACAATCAGATAGTGGAAACCTATTGCATCCAGGTGTTCATCTCTTGGGTTGTCTTCGGTATATCAGCCTCACTCATTCTAATTTGATGACCAAGCATAAGTCCAACTGCAAGAACGCATAAGACCCATAAAACTCATCTAAAAGCTCTTCAATAACTGGATTGGGAACTTGTCACCCATGGTTTCTTGATTGACCTTACAGTAATCCATACAAAATTTTTGACCCCCTATCTTTTTTCTTCACCACAGGACTTGGAAATGGGCTTCTCTTGGGTCTTGTAAGCTCAGCAGTTAGCATTTCAGTTACCAATTTTTCAACCTTATTCTATTGGGTCAAATTCATCACTGCGCATACTAACCACTGACTCGTCATCATTACAAAAAAAAATCTGAAAAATTCTTAATAGATGAATTAGGATAAATACCTCAAATAAAATTGGTTGATGAACCTGGAGGAGTAACAGTTGAATGATCTAAAATCCTCCAATCTTGAAAACCTTTAGAAATTACCGACAAACTAGGTCTGGAGGCAAAGAAGAGACAACAATGTTGCCACAATTTTCTTCTAATACATTAGAACCATAAATTGCTCAGCCGAAAAAGTAGGATCAATTTTTTTGAGAATAGTGAAGAGGTAAGCCAGCAAAATTCGTTCATTTACAGCTAAATTCAAATCCTTTGACTTGGAGAATTCCGGCGAAAACCTTGTATCTGACTTTTCCACATCTAATTCTTCCTCTTCCATATTGGAAAATAAGGCTTCATCATTGAAGAATGAATTCGCATTAAGAGGGTGGATTGAATAGTTGTCTTAGCCTGATGCATACCCGAAAAACCTTTCTCATTCTCGATGGAAAATGGTTGAGATGGAGTTGAATGCTCTTTGGAACCATGAATATCCAAATTCAATGAATTATTCTCTTTTTGCCTCCTCAATGTGCATAGAACAACAAAAATTCTATGAATTAAATGATGAGTCTCTCTCCTAGCCATCTGGAACCACAATAGTCGGGACCTCCTCGGTTGAGCTAGATTTTTTTAAAAAAAAGAATACAAAACTTTTCATCAACTAAATGAAAAGAGACTATTGCTCAAAATACACCAGAATTATCCTCGGTTGAGATATCAAAAGAAATTCATTTGGAACCCCCCTTTGGCATGGAGAGGGATATGATATCTCCAACATTTAAGTTGAAGAGACCACAACTACTACAAGGAGCGAATTAACCAACTATATGAAGAGGCAAAGGAGGCAAAGAAATAAAAACATCAAAAGATATACATTAAGCTAGATATACAAATTATTAGGAGTCGGCCTATAACTTATTGTAGCATCTTTTGAAATCTTTATAAAAGAAAAGTAGTACGTATTTTTCTTTATTTTAATGAAAATCACGATTTTCATTAGGAAAGAATGAAATCTTTATAAGAGAAAAGTAGTTTGTTAACTTATGACACAAATAGCAAGCAGCGGTGATTTTGTCAAACAATAAAAAAAAAAGATATTATACATGAGAATTTATAATATTTGTTCGTTAAGTAAGAATATAAAAAACCATGTGAGTGATATAAAACAAGAAAAAAAAAGAAAAAAAAAAGGAAGAGAGCATTCTCACACTATCCAAATTTCGAATATCCTTCATTGCAGCATCTGGATCAACAAGAGCCTTAACAACTGGACTTAAGGCAAGAGCCAAAGCATTTCTTGCTTTATCATAAGTCTGCATTTGACAATTGTTTTGGGAAAAAAGTCAGAAAAATATCTATGAATCTAGAACAATAAGATCATCTGTTTTATTATTGAAGAGCTAAAAATAACAGAAGGATGATTTAACTGTCAACTACCATCACCTAAGAAGCATGAGCATGGACACAACAAAGGCATTGCGAGATGCCAATTTCTAAAAATGTAGGACACAAACACATTGAGGATACTATTTTTAAAAATATATATATAATCTATATGTATGTATTGTTGTAGTAATGCTTAGTAATGCTTTTAAATAAATTAACCATACGTATTAAACATAACAGTTCTTCATTCATACTTAAACAACAAGTACAATAATAAGAGATTAGTCGTCTAAGTCAAACAAAAAATTACAACAAATATATAGTACTCGATAGAAATTACATCTTTCGTACAAAACAAAAATTAAAAACCAAAAACTCTCATCTCAAACTTCTTAATTGTCTTCATCTTGATCACAATTGTCAACCTCATAGCCACTACCATGATCAGAGAAAACTACAGCCTTTACATTTGGTTCATCAAACGACAATTTAGCTACTTCAGGCGTCCCAACATCTTCAAGTGCTTTTATTCAAAGAGTTCCAAAATCTTTGTCAATCGAGAAAAAGGGGGTAGAGAGTGAAGCTTTGAGTAGCCATATTATGTCCAAAAAGAGAGGCGCTAGTGTGAAGGAAGTGGAGATTGATAATAATGGGTAGGAACAGTAAGTGGTGCACTTTTAGGGTTTTGTTTTTATTTAAAAAGCATAAAAAAACAAATGCAGGGCCTAAATAGAATATTATTTAAAGATAATCATATTTTCTTTGAATGTTGGTTGTCAATAGAATTTTGGAGGAAGATTTTCTCCTTTTCTATTCTTCAATGGGCTTTAATTGTTGTTTTCAAGTCCAATGTTATCCAGATTTAGTAGGTTTAGTCTTATTTTTCTTGTTTTATACTGGCAAGTTCAAGTTTTATGCTCTGTTTCCTCTAATGTATAATGTTAAGCAAAAAAGAAAAATCCCAGCAACTCCTTTCATAAAGAAAAATAGAAGTCCTACATAGCATTAGAAAAACCGTACACAAAATTATTAATTAAAAAAATTAAAAAGAGGTTCAAGGCTAGTGTCAATGAGAAACATCACCCCAAGCTGATTTGTGGCCAAGAAAGCTCGAATACCATGTATGGGAGCTCCAACCGGAAAGCGGAAATCAAGTTCTGAGGTTGTATAAATTCATTAGAAATGGAGTCAAAATAATACCTATATTGTCTTAAAAATAAAGATAATGTTCATAACCCCAAGAAAGCAAAAACCATCCATGGTTATAATTAGATGAAGTGGTAACTTGAACTCATGGCCTGAAGAAAATTTTGTTAAGAATAAGAAATGCACTCTACCTCCAATTTCACCTCCCTTGTTTACAAACGTATGAGTATGATCCTTCACAAGTAGATTTTTCTCTGCGCCAACCTAATCTCAAATAATTCAGATTAATATGTACAACTAGCTCTGTCTTGAATTATAATATAAAATAAGGTTGTCAGAAAGAAAAAGTGCATCTAATATCATCGGCAACAAGCTAGAGAAAATGCTACTAAATATGTTCTAGAAGCAGCCATTGACACCAAATAGCCAGTCCTAATTTCAAGTTCTACATCTACATTGGACAAATAAACATTATACAATTCAAAATCTTCAATATGTATGTTAATTACTTCAAAACAGCTCTACCATCATTATTTCAAAACAGCTTTACCATCAATTCTTGACCATTACCTACTAAAGGACCCAGCGGCAATCCAAATGCTGACTGTTATATTTGTTACGAGAACCAATGGAAACTAATATAATTTTTACTTTCTTAGTACACGGCATCGCTATCTCTAGCTAAGCATTATACAAGGACATAAAACCTCCTTGATCAGCAAAGAATACATAGAGACTGTGCCCAGGCTTGACATGTTAAGTTTCTAGTAATTTTCTTTTATTACTTCGTTGTGGAGTTCGAATCCTTGAACATTAAGTCTCTTTCCATAAATTCAATAAAAATATTCACTTCTTGTAAATGTGTGCATGTATATATAATAAAGAAAAAAAAAGTCTGTTAAGTCAATGTTTAAGAGAGAAAAGGAACTATAGATATTCAAATGTTATATTTGTTTATCAATAAGGCGCACAGTCTTCACCTTTTTCATTAAACGAAAGAGATTGTTGTAACAACCAAAGAATACATGTAGCCCCATTTCAATATGGTTTCCACGTTTATCAACAAATGATCCCACTTTCCCACCAATGAAGGTCCTTGATTCATATATATCAACCTGAAATCATAAAAAGCACGTGTGAGTGTGACATTGTTGAATTGCATAATCAGTACAAAAATGAAAACCATAAATAGTTCGTCTTTTGTTCACTTTCCGAAAATGCTAAATTAAAAAGTAAACACATATATACAGATGGGTGAGTTTGGTGAGACTTTTAGAAGGATAATTCCAACAGTAATCATCAAAATTCTCATAATATGTACATAATAAACAAAACCAACTTCGAAAATTATAAAGATACTGGAAAGGAACACTTGAAAGTGGTTTTAGGAGAACCAAATAGAGTTTCTTCCAAAAATTGATTTTAGAAGAAAAGATGGCACTTAAAAGCATCTTTCAAAACTCACCCTTGCTATGAAGCAGTAGTTATTATTAAGACACCGTATAGTTTCTTACAAGGTACTGAAGAAAACAGTGAAAGGCTAGGTGATAAACTGAACCTCATGGCCTTGATCCAAAAGCTCAACAGCGGTCGACATCCCAGCAAGCCCAGCTCCAACAATAGCAACTTTCAATTTGGGTCCTCGATAACGCTCAGGTTCAGGGGGAAATAATCCTTTGGGAGCTGTAAGGTAACCCATTAACTTGATTATACTAAAAACCTACACAATCAAATGACTAAACATCTAACATCAATTTCATGTCCAACCCTAATCTGAATTTCAAAAAAAAAAAAAATCAGCAGTTTGCATGAACCGCCCAATTGTTACTTCAAAAACAGAGTGCACTGCAATCGAGCATATGCTCCTAGATAAAATATCGAAAAGCACAATCCCCCCTCAAAAATAATAACAACAGTTAAATTAAAATAGAACATACCATTGACACTCATATCAGAAACATCTTTGTCCAAAGAGGATTTAACCAAAAACTTTTGACCCTTTAGAAGAAGCAGCGAATTACGAGCAGGAAGTCTAAAATCGCGACAGTTGGCATGCTTCCCATAGAAGGAAACAGGAGGAAAAAGAATCCCAGAAGCCATAATTGTAAAACAAAGAACAAAGAAATGGATAAAATGAGCTTCTGGGAGCTCAACTCTAGAAAACTGAAGCCACTTTCCAAGTAATATAGTTTAAAGGCTGAAATTTGGTTAATGGAATTTGTAAGAGAAGAGGGTATCAGGAAAGTAAAGATGCGTTGGGTGAGAATTTGTCTTGTAGCTGAGGTAGGCAAAGGAGGTGTTAATGCCAAAAACAAAAAAAAAGATAGTGGGTTTGGAAATGTTGCATAAAAAGAAAAATGCAAATGCGTGAGAATGTAAGAAACAGAGTGAGACACCGAGGGAAGTGCTTCTCCTAGTGATGATGCGCCACCAAACGAGAGAACAGGCTGAGATAAGGCAAAAAATTCTGGCTAAAATTTAGGGGCTGTTTGGTGTTTGGCTAAAAGAAATGGGAGTTCGAAGATACTTCCTTTGGTTCAAGTCATGCGATTGTGGTAACGGAGCGCGTTTCATTTTCTGAGTAAGCTCAAGTTGCAAGTGGGTGCTGAATAACACCTTTAAAAAAATTCAGAAAATTAGCTCAATAAAATCACCTTGTCTTCCTAAACCATTTTAGTATAAACCCTAAATCCTAAACCAATCTTGAACAAATTTACAAAACAAAGAAATGTTTTATGAGAGAAAATGATAGTGAAAAAGTTCTCAAAAAAGAGATGTATTTATAGACTATTCGTGGTCATTCAAATAGTCACATCTTTTATTCAAGTTGGTTATTTTCGAGAAGACACGTTCATTTATGAGACATTACAACTCTACACGAATGATCACATACCATTTATTCTACCAATTCCTCCACATAAATGGAAAGTTGACAATTAAGATCAAAGGAATAAATACATTTGGTATTTCTCAATGAAGAATATGCATTGACATAAGTAGTGAACACTTTTAACTTTTCCTAGTAAACATCAATTGAGTTTACGTGGTTAATCAATGGACTTGATGCCTTAAACTGTTAATTGTTTTAGAGTAAACTAATACAATTGATGTCACACTATTTCTCATTATAACAAAGTTTGTCTCATAACAGTGTTCATTTTCGCCTTGAATATCGTCTAGTTTCATGAGTGTTTTAGAGAATTTGCCTTCAAAATTCTGAATAGAAGCGATCAGTTCACACTCATAGAGATGATTCCTATAAAGAACATCATATATGCTCTTTTCATAAATAATTATTCAACCACGTATATAGAAATTCTTAAAAGCATAATGCTTAATTTAAAAACCAAACTTGCACTGTCTCATCATCCTTAGAATGGGTAGAAAGAAAAAAAAAATTAACACAGTGTTCACTAATTTATCTAGAGGTCGGTTTGTTCGTTGAACTTAGATCTTGAGCTTTACTATTATGCCACACCTCCTCTTTCAGCACCTTCTCTGGTTCGAGAAGGAGGCGTGAATCTAACAAGCATCGACTCTCTTACGACACTTACTGACATATTATACCGTGTGTATCTAGTCCACTCAAAAAGTGGCTCTTGTATAAACATTTTGCAATATGTTTCTATCTCTCAAGTGCAAACAACATTCTTTGTTGGCTTCTCCTTCAACTTAAGATATTCTTTTTCCCAAAAAAAAAAAAAAAAATTATATCTTCTTGTCATCATTTAAAATCATTTAGTTAAATTTGTCATAATTTTCCTTCATTATTTTCACCAAATATGGTTCAACAATTTTGTATTGTTGATGAAAATTATGTGATGAGACTGATTACTCTAAATAAACTTAAGACATTATTCATTACCTTTGAAACGTAAAATGTCATGAAAACATTATACTTAAAGCCCATTATCCATTATAGTAAGAATGAACCAAAATAAAGCAATTAAAAAAAAAACATAAATAGTGGAATACTCATGGCTTAAATCATCATATACACATAATTGTATCAATACATAACTAGTGTAGAACATCCAACAATAATCCATTACCCATATGCCAAATGGTGAACTAATGCCAAAATTATATAAGTGCAAAAAAATCAGTGTTAAAGAACTTGCCAAAGGAAAATTCCAATGTCACTCGCCCAACAGTTTTATAGACCATAACAAAAACGCACTAAAAATTCAGAATCACACTTGAAACACTTCATGTAAATATACTTGCAAATATCATATATATATATATATATATATATATATAATGCTATCTTTCTTATACATGTGTATATCATATTATATTATCTTAAAAGGTGGCTTACAGAAAGAAACATTTGTGGACTACTTTGGCCTTTACAAATTTTGAATTTCCAATATTATCCAATCTCTTAAATTTTCCTAACTTTAATTTATATTTTAAATTAATAAAATTGAAAATAAGAGAGACTCCCCCACATACACAATTTTTTTTAATTATTGATTGCTTATTTTTAGCATTGATTTTTTATTTATGGTTGTTTAATTAATAATAAAAATAAAATTATCATTATTACTAATCTTTTCAAATTCTCACATTCATGCATAACTTATTATTTAAGAGAATATGAAAGGTTATCTCTTTATTTCTATAATTTAATTTCTAAAATTTCTAAATTTATATTTAATGATGAGATTCCAAAAGGTTTTCTAACTTTTATCTTCTGCAACCATATAAAGTACTCTTTTCAATCTTTTTTTACAAACATTTGAATTTTCAACAATGCTTTTATTTATTTATTTTTTGCTTTTTTTTTTTTTAACATGGATTAGTGTTTTGAGTGAAGTGTACAAATATTCTTTCTTATGATGTATTTAGCTTCTTTTAAATAATAATGATAACAATAAACTAATAAAATTTCTAAGTTCAATCATATTTTACTTTCTTATCATCTTAAAATGTTTTAACTATATAATTAGTTTTTACTATTTTTTCCAATGCTAATTTTGCAAAATTTTCAATATTTTTATTTTTTTCCAAAAAAAAATAATAATAATTTAAGGGGCATTGAACATAAAATAAATTTTCATCCTATATCCTACAAATTATAAAAGAGTGAAATTTGAAAAAGGGTTACAAATAATAAGGGTGGCAGTTATATGAATTAGGTGGATGTGATGTTTTGAGGGTTATTTTTATTTATTATTTATATAGATACATAATTATAATTAATTAACTTAATCATTTTTCTTTACATTTCCAATATTTATTAAGTTATAATTAGTTATTATATAATAATAAATATATATATAATTTATGATAAACAATCGTTATTAATCTTTTCATGGGTAGGAAACATCTATCATTTCCAATAAATAGTTGTATCTTATAACATGAAATTGCTAATTAAAGATCATTATTTAGGGTTTAGGCGTTTATCATATATGTGAATTTCTAAATTCAAATTCCAATTCTTTTAATTTGATAATCATATTGTTCTTATTGTTTTCTAATCTTTCAAAAATATTTATTACATCGTAGTTTTTTCTTTTAAATATTCATATACTTTTAAAAAAAAATATACAAAAATTCTTCTTTTTTTTTAATTATGAAAATTTTAAAGTATACTCATCGACCTTTTAAAATTTCTAAATGAAAAAAAAATAAATAGTCAACCATAACATAAATTTTGCATCTCATAAAATGTCTTTAATGCATTTGTAAGGAAATCCATTATTAAGTTAAGCAGATAATTAAATTGATTCGAAGTATTAAATTGTCTTTAATCCATTATTAAATTGTCTTTAATGCATTTGTAAGGAAATCCATTTATGTTTTCTTTTTGTGTCAGGTTGGTTGATTCGAAGTATTTCAACTTTTCAACTTCTTTTAAATTCATTTTATTTTGAAAATTAAATTGCTTCATTAATTCCATTTTTAGAGTTTTTTATGTAAAAAAATTAGACCGCAAATTTATAATAAACAAAAATACATGGTGGGAATTACATACTTGTTAGTTACGTACTAATATTTTGAGTCAAAAAAAAGATTTAATATAAAACTACAATATAATTTTCACACGTGCAACAACGCACGCACGTTAATGATATCTAGTCTGTACACATACATTACATGATCAAACGAACTTTTTTTTTTTTTTTTTTGAAATTTTATGAATTTTTTAATCATAATCAACATGATCTATCAAAACTTTTTTCAATTTCTCAATTTCTGTAATGTACAAAACATCTTTAGAGACCATATATGATGTACACATAATTTTAAAACAGAACAAAATCAATATTAAACACAAAAAGAAAATTGTCTTTTAAGATTGTTGTATGAATAACGTCATTAAAAAAAATAAAAAATTAAAATAGATTCTGGTATATCAAATAGAATCTAAGCCCAGTAAATTCACATTGTCTTATTAAGACAATTTTATTCACTCTAGTTTTTGGGAGTAATTGTTTCTCAGGATAGATCAGATTAACTTTCTATAGAATTGTTTCTCGGGACACATGTCACACAGACTTGTTAACCCGACCCACGAGACACACGCCACACAGGCTTGTCAACCCGTCTCACAAACAAAGTACAAATTAGTAAATAGCTAGAGTTAAAGGCACCATAATCCAACAGAAACCACAATCAATAAGTAAAGCAGTCAGATAATAACTTCATTTCACATAGTACAGTTATCATGTTTTACATAACCCACATCCCAACAAAAATCTACGGTGATATGAATAAGATGTCTCATAACATCCTTAAATATAAGCACAATAAACGGTTCATCGACAACAACAAATTTCACAATGCATGCGATCTGATTCATCTTCCACACCTTATACGCCTAAGACGTGGATTTAGTAGAAATATCTCTTACTTCAATTTACTGAAAATTCCTTGGCTCGAAATAAAATCGTCGAACCGATCATAAATATCCCAAACAATTAAATAACCAAACAAACCTACCAAATTTAATTTGCTTAAGATAAATAAATAAATAATTTATCTTAATTTTGAAGGTGTTACATTTAGCAAACCTTTGAATGGCCTCATATGAGTGGAAACCTATTAACTAATGAGCATTAGATCTAAAAACCTTGTTGAGAAATAAAAATTTGAACCCCATACTGAAAAAAACTCTCCAAACAATATGGAAACAATCCAAGGAAAAGTTTTGGAATGGATTACCTTTACGATCAAGATGGAGAGTAAAGAAAACTCATTTCTAAACTCATGATTTGAATTACTTCACAAGTGGTTTGATCAACACCACTTGCATAACGTTATGTCTATAATGAAGAAAAAGAGCTATTTCTATAGTCTTTGACACCCTAAATCCAACTATCCAAACAAAGGACCAAAAGACACAAATTTTAAAACAATACTTATTTATGGAGGAAAAAGGCAAGATATGGGAGCTGTAATTCTCCACAGTTAGCTTACCAAATTGAGTATGAGATGGAATAAGACTCAGATAAAGAGTCTATTGGGCAAAGAAAATGATAAGCAAAATTTGAAGTTTCAATTAAAACAATTGTAACCATCCATGGAGTAGCTTGAAATTGATTTAGTCATTAGACCACTATGTCTATGGTTAATGAAAACTTTGATAAATAAGAGAACTTTGATGTCTATGGTTAATGAAAACTTTGATGAATAAGAGAACATAACCCAAAGGTTATAAAGGTTTTAATTTGCTCTATATCTATGGTAAAAAGAAATAAAGGCTTATGTCCACGCTCTCTTCCTAAATTGCTTTTACAAAAATCAAGAATTTTATTTAACTCAACTTTTGTATACTAATAATGAAAATAAACTCAATAAAAGTAAACCATGTTATGGAATGATCAAAGTTAATTTTGTGCATGAAAGACTTGTTCTCCTCCTTTGGGGTGTATATAAAAGAAAATAAATGGAAAGCAATAGATAAGAAAAAACAAAACAAAACATAATACCTCAACCAATTCCAACAATGCACTACTACAGAAAAGGATTTACTTGACAGTTAAGGAATTACTTAACGGTTTTAAATCCGTCAAATAATCCAGTGTTAAGAATAAACATTTTTTTCTTGACAGTGCAAATCTGTCAAAAATAAGAGTTTACTTGACATAATAAAATTCCATATGGAAGAACTTGTATTAAACTAATTAATCATAATAAAAATATAAAAATAGAATTAAAGAAAGCTTGAAAACCATATTGATAGCTCCTCAAAGAGCTATCTTCCTTTATTAAAATTAATATGTACAAGTTTGGGTGGAATGCAACAAGTGACATCGTAGGTAGGTGAGTGTGGATGCAATGAATTAGACAGTCAGTTTTGTAGTAGACAATTGGGGAATAAATGAAGGAATGAGATAACTAAATGATGGTAGAGCTAAAAAGACTAATAATTCCTTAAAACGATTGTAAGTGTCATGCTTAACTTCTAATTAAGACAAACAATCTTTTGGCTCCTACGCCACACATACTCATATCTCTAGACATATATGTTGAAGTTTAAGCAAATTTAGTTTTCTCTAAACAATGTATAAACATACGTTCAAGTTTCAACCTTTAATTAAGGCATGCCACCTCTTGGCGCTTAAATGTCACATCTATTAGTATTTCTAGATATACATGTTAAGGTTCAAACCAAAGACTCAACTTTATCTCTAAAGTTAACTCTTTTCTTATTTAATGTTGTCTAAGTCACTCTCTCGAACGGTTTAACTACCAATACTTTGTTTAATCTCTTGATTGGATTATGCGTTGTGATTAACACATAATAAACAAAATGCACTTCCTATTACCTACTATTTCAAAGAGCTTTTTTATCTTTTTACTTCATTTAAAACATTGATTGCTCATGGCATTGAAAAAAACAAATATGGGCTAATGAACATGAAATGCCTTATATCCATACTGAAACACTTTGATCTCTCAATATTAAAATTTGAAATACAAAATACAAATGAAAGATAAAATACAAATGAAGAGATAAAGAAATATGTCGAGCCACATGATGCAAATTCTTGAATCTTTTGGTTCCATTGTTGTATGGTCTAATTAGACTGCTAAGGGAATGGAAGGTAGATTCTCTTTCTTATTTCAAAGAAGAACTAAGCTCTCACCTAAAACTTCAAAGGAACTTGAAAGGAAGGAGATGGAGTGGCGAAGTCACAGAGCTTCAGCTAGACTTTGATAAAGAGTCTCTTTGGGCCAATGTGTAATGATGAGCTCTTTAGGGGTATTTATAGGTGTTCAAAAGGATTATTTTGGGTATCTCTCTTTTGGTCGATTTGACACCTTGTATTAAATTTCATGTCCTACTGCACTGCCTCATTGCGACACAGTTTCATTGGTTATGTACGCTTTGGTCAAAGTCGGCTACCAACTTACTAGTTTGACGACTACCAATCATCTTGTCATTTTGTGTTTGTGCCACTTAATGCTCTCGACGTGTGGTTGTTGGTTCGTTACTTGACTTGTTCATTGCATGTAAGTTTAGATGTCTTCTTCATTTACACTTCTTGGTACAGCTCACTCATCACATAACAATACTTCTTATTTGCCAATTTCAACGTTGAAAACATGAAAACTCATAATAAACAGGATTTTTGGTTTTTTTAACCATGTGATCTTGTAATAGAGTTTTTCTTATAAATTTATTCAAGTTAATGCCTTCTCTACTTACTTTTCTTTCATTATTCTAAATAAAAAACTATAATAACTTGTATTTCTATAAGTTATCATTCTCATATTTATTTTCAAAGTGTTTTAGAACCTTGTTAATAAATTGTTTATATAATAAGGATATTGACTTTATAAGGATATTGACTTTGTAAGAGATTTTTCTGATTCTACAATTTTACCTTCTAACTGAGCATTTGCAGAAGATTGTAGGGCAATGCTTTGATTTCTCTTGACAAGTTTCCTATCAAAAGTCATCTCAAAAGCAAGTAGAGATCCCATGAGTGCATCAAAGTTTCATATTAGCAATATCTTGTGTTTTTTCTATTGCATTTACTTTCATATTAAATATCTTAAGCAGAGATGTGAGAACTTTTCTAACCATTTTTTTCTTTTGATATCTTCTCTCCTAAGACAAAATGATTCATTAGTAATGTCAAGTAAATGAAATTAAATTCAACAATTGTTTCATCTTCAAACATTTTCAATTTTTCAAAGTTTGTGGTCAACAACTGAAGTGTAGACATCTTGACTCTTGATGTTCTCTCATAAGCAACAACTAAAATATTGAAAGCTTCCTTGTCAGAAACACTTGTGTTAATCAAATGAAAGATATTTCTATCCACACTGTTAACGATAACATCAAGGATGCGAGAATTTCCTGTGGATGCTTTGCTTTTAGCATCAGTCCATTCGACTTTAGGCTAAGGAGTGCTCCTAACATTAAGAACAACAATTTGAGGAGTTGATTCAGTTACCATTGCTTTTCGAGTTCTATAATCAATAGACTTTAAGAAAATTTTCATTCAAACCTTCCAATATGAATAGTTTGTTCCATCAAGCATCGAAGAACGTGTGGTAGATCCACCTTTTTTGAATTGAAACACTAGAAGTAATGGTGACCTACTTTGATACTAGGTAACCTTCTACTAGGTAACCTTCCAGAAAAAGGAGGAAAAGCCTAAGATTGAAAAAGCGACGACTCTTCTACTAGGTAACCTTCCAGAAAAATGTGATGACCTAGGTATGCCCATATTACCTTGTAAAATATTTAAGAAAAAGTTTGATAATGTCACAGTAGGCCTGGGAGATTCTATTAAGAACATGGTTGCTTCAGTCTTCTACGAGCTTAAACTGTAAAACCTAGATTGTTTTAGTATTGCAGTTCAGGTGGTTGATAATTCTCTCTCTAAACCTTTAGGAGTAGTTAGAGATGTGGCTGTGAATGTAGATGACTTTAATTTTCTGACGGATTTCTATGTTCTAAATGGGAATGAATACTCATCTCCTCAGAATTGTGTGATGTTAAGGAGACCCTTCCTTCAGATTCAAAAGTTGATTTAAATATGATATACAGAAAATTAAAAAATTTCTCTGTTTATGTTGAAGATGCTTTCTCTAATCCCTTCTCCAACAATGAAGTTTTATCTTTTTGCGATGGTGAAGCAAGTATGACTGAGAAAGATGGCAGAATAATGTTTGTCGCAACCTCTTTTTAGAAGAGTAAGATGTCTTGGACTAAAAAGGAGGAAAAGCCTAAGATTGAAAAAGGGACGACTCTTCTACGAGGTAACCTTCGAGAAAAAGTGATGATCTAGGTATGCCAACTTTACCTTGTAAAATATGTAAGAAGAAGTTTGATAATGTCACAGTAGGCCTGAGAGATTCTATTAACAACATGGTTGCTTCAGTCTTCTACGAGCTTAAACTGTTAAACCTAGATAATTTTGGTATTGCAGTTCAGGTGGTTGATAATTCTCTCACTAAACCTTTAGGAGTACTTAGAGACGTGGTTGTGAATGTAGATGATTTTAATTTTCTGACTGATTTCTTTGTTGTAAATGGGAATGAATAGTCCTCTTCTTAGAATTGTGTGATGTTAAGGAGACCTTTCCTTCAGATTCAAAAGTCGGTTTAAATATGATGTATAGAAAATTAAATAATTTTGTCTGTTTATGTTAATTATGCTTTCTCTAATCCCTTCTCCAACAATGAAGTTTTATCTTTTCAAGATGGTGAAGCAAGTATGACTGAGAAAGATGGCTGAATAATGTTTGTCACAACCTCTTTTGTGAGGAGTAAGATGTCTTGGATTAAAAAAGAGGAATGGCCTAAGATTGAAAAAGCGATGACTTTTCTACTAGGTAACCTTCCATAAAAATGTGATGACCTAGGTATGCCCACTTTACCTTGTAACATATTTAAGAAGAAGTTAAAGAATGTCACATTAGGCCTGGGAGATTCTATTAAGAACATGGTTGCTTCAGTTTTCTACGAGCTTAAACTGTTAAACCTAGATAGTTTTAGTATTGCAGTTCAAGTGGTTGATAATTCTCTCACTAAACCTGTAAGAGTAGTTAGAGATGTGGCTGTGAATGTAGATGACTTAAATTTTCTAACTGATTTCTATGTTCTAAATGTGAATGAATACTCCTCTCCTTAGAATTGTGTGATGTTAAGGAGATCCTTTCTTCAGATCCAAAAGTCGATTTAAATATGATATATAGAAAATTAAATAATTTCTCTGTTTATGCTGATGATGTTTTCTCTAATCCCTTCTCCAACAATGAAGTTTTATCTTTTCGAGATGGTGAAGCAAGTATGACTGAGAAAGATGGCAGAATAATGTTTGTCCCAACATCATTGCAAAGCAAAGTGGCCAACATTTTTCCCTAAGGATCTCTTTCGAGGTGATAGGTTAAAAGTTGCCACCAATCATCTTGAAAAATGGTCATAAATAACGCGTTTAAGTCTTCGTCTTATAAAACTAGCACATTTTTTGAAAAATCAATCCATCTTGGACGAGATCGACCACCGGGATTTTGTTAAAAAATTAAAGCTTTTTAATTTATAATTGTTTTGAGCCTTTTTCGATGCATCTTGGTAGAAATTATATCGGATTCTAGTAATTTTTCCAAATCTTTCCAATTTTTATACTTTTTAAAATTTTTTCAGAATTCGATTATTTCAAATATTATATCCAATTCTTGGGTTCCATCTCAAAAATTCATTTAAAGATTTTAAAATTACTAAGATTTTCATATAAAGTTAGGTAAAACCCATCTAACAACTCTATTTAAAGATTTTAAAAATTACTAAAATTTTGATATAAAATCAATTAAGATTTTCGCATAATATTTGGTAAAGATAATTAAATTTGGATTTCTTTTTTAAAATAATACATAATATTTGGTATGAGATTTAGTATAAGATTTGTGAATAATTGATAAAATTACTAGAATCTCAATGTAATCATGTAAGACTCAAAACAATCAATAAGTTGAAAAAATAACCAAATCTCGGTATTTGATCTCGCCTGAGATGGACTGAGAAAAATTATTTGAATGATTTTTTTAAAAAATGTGCTAGTTTTATAAGACGAAAATCTAACTACATTATTTTTTATAATTTTCACAATCATCTTTGGGGTGTGATTGGCCACCTTTTTAAAATAAAAACAGGCTTAAGAAACTAAATTTAAGAATTTGGAGTCGATTGAATGTATAAAAGGTATTGGCTACAACATGGGTTTCTAAAAAATGGTTACCATAGTTTATTTTAGAATTATTATATTATTCTTGGTCTTAAAAAAATGTTGTTTGAGTTTTGGTTTTGAATGTCTCAATGATATTAATTCACACTTCGTAGCAAAATATGAACTAATAATTGTGAGTCGCTCAAGGCCATTAGAAAAACCTTGCAACTTACCTTGAATTTTAAGATAATTTTCTCGCTCAAGAAAATTAGAAAACACGTATTTTCTAATATTCTGTCATCGACTTTTTAAAGAAAAATTTAATGTATTTCTGACACTACTAAATTTTCCAAAAGAAAAAAAAGTTTATTTAAAACAAATCAGTTACGGAGAGTTTCATGTGTTATCTAAGATTTCGATGAAGTCCAGAAAAATAACACTACTTTTTTCTCCAAATTTAGAAATTCATTTAAAAACATACTTTTCTTTTAAATTTAAAGATATAAACTTGTAAAAATAAAGAGTTTTTATTTTAGAAATTCGTTTTAGAAAGTTGACCATTTATTTTATTTCAAACTTCATTTTCCAAAATAATAATTGACAAAAAAAAGAGGCACTTACTTTATTTCGAGTTTCATTGGCAAAATAATAATTCAGAAGAGAGATAATTAACTTTATGTCAAACTTCATTGCCAAAACCCTAATTTTGAAAAGACACAATTTACTTTATTTCAAGCTGCATTGCCACAACAATAATTTTATAAAATAGGCAAAAACAAAACCTTGATGAAATTTGATAAACTTTAGGTTAAAATACTATTTTAGTTCTTATACTTTTCAATGTTCAATTTTAGTTCTTGTACTTTTAGTAAATCTTAAATTCAGTCAATCGGCATTTTAATTAAATTGATTAAATAATCATAATAATTTTCATGCAAAAAAAATACATTATGTGAAAATATTTTAAAAATTTATAGTGAATTTGTTAATAAAAATAAAAAGTAATGAAAATCCATAATAAACTAGTAGTAGAAACTAAATTTAAGACTTATTGAACAAACTCTAAAGTACAGAGACCAAAATAATATTTAACCTAAAATTTAACTAACACAACTCAAAAGCGAGTTCGATGTGGACATGTTCCCTATGGTCCGCTTAAATACCTCAGTCTAAACAGAATAGTCCAAAGTTTCATAGATAAATTTTATTTCAAATCATTAATTAGTTCCCAAATGGAGAACCTATTTAGAAACTTTAAATTAAAATCAAAATTAGACTTTTAGTTTGAGCAATAAAATGTTTAAATTAAAAGAATAATTTGTAACTCAATTTAACAACTTGAAAATCTTAATTAGAAAACTCTCAATAAAAATAAATTGAATTTGTCTAACCTAAAACCTTTATGAAATTCTCAAATTAAACTAAACCAATTAGCATATTCCATCCAAGTTGAAGCTATTGAATTCAGAATCATTTAGAAGTATTAATTTTAAATCAAATTAAAAAGCAGTTCGAAATTGAATTAAAACTCAAATTAAATCATTTTCCAACTCCAAATTAATCCTAATTAAAATTTAATTTAGAGATTTTCAAACTAAACTAAATTTAAAATTCAATTAGATTTTATTTTAAAATTCTAAAGTAGAAGTCAAATTGGGATTTATTTTGCAAGACTCAATTAAAATTAACTGCATAATGACAAAATCATCGATGAGGAAAAAAAATTGATGGGACCTACACTAACTTGCCAAATTTATTTTCTTCTTTGGCTCCAAAAGTTTCTTCTTCTTTTTTTCTTTTTTTCAACTTGGAAAATTTGTACGGATGACCGATTCGACAGGTCCAATAGGTAAAATGACCCAATTTTTTAAAATAATACCAGTTAGCCCTTTGCTTACATTTAAAATAAATATGAAATCACAGTTTTACTCTAACCTTTTGCGAAACGAAAATTCGAAAAGTCCCTCAAATGATTACACTTCAAACTTAACGGCTTCTTTGTTTCGCTCACTCTCAGCCTTCCACAGTACAACCATTTCCTTGCCTTTGAAATCCATCAACTCGTTTCCAGATTTTCCTTACACCTGCGTTCTACAAGTTCAATCTCCTTGTAAGTCATTTTAATCTTTGTGTCGCCTGTGTCTGAGATTGAGTTTTGGGTTTCTTTTTTCCTTTTTTTTTTTTAATTTTTTAATGTTTGCATGTTTTATGGTATGTTGTTCAATTTTTTGGATTGCAGTCTGTAGCATTGAGTTTGAATTGAAGTTGAAGACTACTAAGTTGAGGGTTCAATGAATGCAAGCGAAAGACGTTATCGTAATACCAGTAATACAAATCGAGGCAGTTATGAACGAAAATGTTATGAACAATCCTAGCGAAACAAATTTGAGGGTGTTTAGGGAGACCCTTATGAGCGAGACTAGTGAGAAAAACTTATGAACGAGCCTAGTGAGATACTTATGAGCAACCTAGAGAGACACTAGAGCGCGACTTATTTTAGCGAGACAAAAACTAAAATGCTTTCATTGATTCCTGTTGTTTTTTTCGTAAGATCTCTAACTGAATGAATCTTTATTTATTTTATGTAGGACTGAATTAAAATGACAACTCGTTTCAAAATTCATGTGGTTGATCGATTTCCTAGGTAAGCAACAAGTTTGGCTCACATTGCAAATGCAAACAAGACAATGTTGAATAATCTAACCACACATTAGTTAGAGAAGTTCAATATGACACATTTTGGACGATTTGCAGACATGGACATGGTATTCAGTAGTCTGATGGTCCATCAAATGTTATTGAGAGAAGTGAACACACAAAAAGGTGGCCAATGAGCTTTTGTGTTGGAGGAAAGACTGTCACTTTTTCGAATGATGATTTTCTGCTTATGACCGATTTGTGGCGATTCCTTACACAAGTTGATCGAGATGAGGAGTCCTCACTTGAACTTCAAATAAAGTACTTTGGTAAGCAATCTACAATGGCCCCATTCCACATCGATAGCCTGAAAGAGAAGTATAAGAATTTTGGAGTTTGAAAATGATGATGATGATGTGAAGATCACTCTATTATACTACACAAAGATTGAATGAAGGGGAAGAACAAGCAGAAAGGTATAGTTGAAATTCAATTGTTCAAAGATGTCGAGCACAATGAGTACTTCAATAGTATATACTGGGGTATCGTTATTTAAGAGAGGACAATCAATGACTTGAAGACCGCATTAAATGATAGAGTCGGTCAGTACAAGAAGAATGCGAATAAGAATAAAAATCATGTTGTGAAATACTCGGTTCGTGGTTTTCAACAAGAAATCCAGGTAAATTTTCATTTACATAATTATGTTGTTTACCTTCCTAAACCATTTGTTTTTTTAATACATTTTGTTTCTTATTTAGGCATGGACGTACGAGATTCTATCGACATTAGTAGCGAGAAACATTGTCGACCAAAAGAGTAAGGTAGTCGTGCCTCGTATATTGTATTGGTCATGTTCCTACTCAGTGCCCTTCGAAGTGTTAGAGAGAGACATTTTTAAGTCCCTAAATGCAAGTATACTCGATGCATATTATATGGTTTTTAAATTTAAACTAATTAATTCATTGTTTAAGTTGTTAATGCAAATAAAAGTCAAAGAGGGTCTTGTAATTACCGATGCTGATATTGAGTTTAGGGATACGTCAGTGGATAGATGACCCGTATTCGATCTTGGTATAAGTGATGAAAGCTTTGAAACCGACAACTCATTGAGTAGTAGAGATTCTTTGGAGGGTTCAGTGAACGTTGAAGGCATGAGAGAGATAATGAAACAGATGAGGAGATTGGGGAAATGTTTTGGGATATAGATGTGGGAGGTAGCTACAAGTTTGCCACTACGAAGGATGATCGTGATGAGGTTCCTCCCAATTTTGGTGATGGTCCCCAAGAGCATCCTGAAAGAATGAGGGAGGATGGACGTGACCCTTTCGAAGATGTGAGTTGTGGAGAGGGAGCAAGACGTGGACCATTTATTCATCATATCTACGGAGCATTAGCAGCTCGATTCAGAGGTTAGATGATTGTGTTTCAGTTGTAGGCGGTTGTGTGTCAAAGGTTGTAAAATTCTTAGAGCATTTAGTCACTGGTTCCCCCCAACTATAACAACCCAAAAAAAGAAAAGAGTGATTATAGAATTCAACTAGCATGTCAGTTGTGAACAAAT
This sequence comes from Cucumis cinereus, assembly GCA_037974625.1. Classification (NCBI taxonomy): domain Eukaryota; kingdom Viridiplantae; phylum Streptophyta; class Magnoliopsida; order Cucurbitales; family Cucurbitaceae; genus Cucumis; species Cucumis cinereus. The sequence continues at coordinate 13,514,126 of JBBPDJ010000008.1, read as the reverse complement.
ACCCTTTTGTTTATGTGTATAAATCTCTAATATTATGGTAATACAAGTTTGTTTTTTATTATATGGTTTTATTCTATGTACTTATTAAATAAACTGGTCTATATTGAGATAGTTGTAGAGTGAGATAGTCAAATAGCGTGATAGGGGTAAAAGCATGACAAATGCGGAAGTAAAACATTTGTACTCTTTTATATACCCTAAACCAATTGACCTATATGCAAAAGGGGGGAGGAGGGGGAAAAGTTGATAGCAAACAATATCTTTATGAAATTAATATTCTAACACGTTTGTAACGTAATCCAATTGATCTATATGCAAAGGGGTGGAGCAACAAACAATATCTTCATGAAATCAGTATTCTAACACTTTCGTAGCCTACAAATTGACCTATATGCAAAGGGGGACAACAACCAATATCTTCATGAGATTTCTAATGACAAAAAAATGTTCATGTGCAAAAAGAGAGGGGGGGCAACAAACAATATTTTCGTTTCATAGTAGAACATCATTTAGAAAACAATATGCACAATATGGAGGAACACAAGTTTTCGTAGAAACATAACGATCTAGAGGGGGGCGGGTACGATCCTTCAACCTGAAACTCAGAAAAACCCAACAATAGACGAAACAGAGGCGATAGTGTATAAATACATTAACTAATGAATAGATTTTTGTACCTATTGACCTCCGAATGAATAGTAGGAAACAACAAATAGCATGAATCAAAAGTATGTTATTAGGGAAGCCATTTTAAAGTACTAAAATGTTATCCAATATGTATCACACCAAATGCATGAGGAAACTGGTGAAGAAAAGCATTCCCTTACATAGCCTCTTCCTGCAAGTTGCAACAGAATAAGATTAGTTCATATGACCTATCTAATGGGATAAGAACCCTTCACAGCGGAAGAATTACAGATCATTCTCAAATTAAATTTGGAAAAAATTTAAAATTCCAATACATTGGCAAATATTATTTTACAGAAACACTTTTGAGTAAAATAAACATTCTAAAATTAAGCATGTTTTTCTAATAACAATTCAGAGAAAGAAGACTTACTCTAGTTGCAGTCTCTGAAATCTACAAAAACACCAAATTGTAGTCAGCACCACGAGGAACCTCTTCTATTCTCTGAGTAATGGAAGTTTGGCTTGTGGAAACCAATTGAGATTTACTTTTGAGAATTTTGGAGAAAATTTGACAGAGTAATAGAAAGATTTTTTTTTCTAATTCAGACGTAGGTCGTTCTTCAGTCGTACTACCCTCCCACTTCTTCAGGATAAAGAAGAGGAAGTTAGAGAGAAAATTGGATTACGTGGGTAATCCCATGTTATCCAATAATAACTCCCTCCGTAGGGAGTTATTAGTTTAATTTAATTTTATTAAAATTAAATTAAATTAAATTAAATTAACTAATTAATTAAATTTAAAATTAATTAAATCATATTTAATTAATATTTTATTTAAATCATATTTAAATGAATATCTCTCACATAACCTATAGTTTTAATTTAATTAATTTAATTAAATCAAATTAATTAGATATAATTAAACTAAACTATTAATTAATTTTCCAATTAATCAATTTGTAAATTAAATATCTTATATTGAATTTATTTCATATGTGGATCATATTCAAATATTAAATTCTCTCATAACCTATAGTCTTAATGTGCATCATATACCCATTAAATTTAATCTATTCTCTCATTAATTAATTTTGAATCACATCTAAAATAAAATTTATATTATAAAGTTTAATTAAAAATATAAACTTTATATTATAATGCATCACCATACATTATATTAATTCCTTAGTCAATTTGAACATTTCAAATTATATCCAAGATATATTATCCTTATTACCCTTAACGAGATAGAAAAGAGACCCCATGGACCTCTAGATCAGAAGCTACGATGATATGAGATTAATTGACTAAACTCATTAACCACATTAATGAAAATTCGTTAATTGTGTGTACACTCCACTGAAGAGTCACAACTGAATTCTTCTCATGTAGATATATTTCTATGTCCATGGATGTAGACCAATAACAACAAGTTAGTCTTTAACAAGTGTTTGTAACTCCAGCTGGATCAAATTACCGTTTTCCCCTAGATTACTTTTTAGTCCTTAAATACCAGTGCTCCTCTAATGAACAACTTGCTTATGGTCCAACTAATAAGCACAAATCTCTCTCGTGCCATAGAGAGGGTAGGGTCTTTTCTTCAAGTTTCGGAGACACCAATTAAGAAAACACTCATCTACTTACCTTAAAGTCGGGAATGAGTGAATTCCATCTTGCGTGATTATGTTTCTAGCTTCTCACTGGGTCTTGTCCCCAAAATGGTAGGCTTATTGAGTCGGAAAATTGGCAACTCTCACCCATACAAATCAAAGAACAATTCTTCGTGAACAGAAGTTCATAATACACTCGGGATTAAGACTAAGTTGCCTAGGTCCTCCTATTTGAAATAGAAACCTATGCTTCTACCCGGATAACAGAAATATTTGCATCATTTAATCATACCTCATTTTAAAATCAAACACATACATACGTCATTGGAATAGGACATCATAAATCAACTAATAAGGAACAAAGGACTCCTACAAGAATAAGAGGCTTAGAGAATCTAACCCCACATAAAGGCAAGGAGTCAACAACAGCTTTGGATGGTTTGCCTTGAACTGCAATAATTCAACATTTAACAAAAATGGAGAAAAAATGCGTCAAATACATACCTATCTGCCTCAAATACACCCATTAGCTGTACAAACAAAAGCATCATTCAAACCAAGTCCTAAAATATAACAACAATTTTAAGTTTAGTTAACGTCGTATAAGATTTCACGATATAACCAAGTAGAAGTTCGTATACAAGTAAACTTACTATTTATGAGCCTTTATCCAAGTCCATTGCAAGAATCTGAGTACATTAATATGCGAATGTCTTATGTTACTCAAAAAATGTGAAAGCATTACATAATGAGTATATATATAAAAATGTCTTTGGTTACTTAAACAAAATGATGCATTAGATAAGCAGTATGTACATAGAAATGTCTTATGTCATATCCAAAAAAGTGAACAAAATTAGTAAACAAATCCTACTTAAATCAAATTCTTCAGTCAAACGAGATGAGACGTACGTATTCCAATGCGCTAGATCTATATGATGGGATAAGAATCCATCGCAGCGGAAGAATAACAAGAACAATTTGGGAAAATTTAAAATACTATTACATTGGGAAAACTAAATTTTACATAAACACTTTGAGTAAAATAAACATTTTAAAGTTAAGCATGCTTTTTAAAAAAATTCAGAGAGAAGAGACTCACCTTCCTTGTAGTCTCTGAAATCTACAAAACACCAAATTGTAGCCACCACCACTTGGATTCTTTCCTACTCTCTGAGTAATGGAGGCTGAAAGATTGTGGGAACCTTTTTGGATTTTGGGAATACTTTTTGAGAGAGCGAGAGATTTTTTTTCTTTTTCTTTCTTTGCATACCTTCTGCAACTAAGACGTCAAGGTTAGATTTTTCATCGCACTGTCCTCCCTCTTCTCCTGAAGAAGAGGAAGTTAGGGAGAAAATTTGATTACATGGGTAATCCCACGTCATCAAATAATAACTCTCTCCTTAGGGAGTTATTAATTTAATTTAAATTAATATTAAATTAATGTTTAGGGTTTAGGGTTTAGGGTTTATTAATATTAAATTAAATTAAATTAACTAATTAATTAAATCATATTTAATCAATATTTCATTTAAATCATATTTAAATGAATATCTCTCACATAACCTATAATTTTAA
>JBBPDJ010000008.1:13468829-13504394 GCA_037974625.1 Cucumis cinereus | reverse complement strand
AGTGAAAAACTGTCAAGTAAAGCTTTATTCTTGACAGTGGATGACTGTCAAGTAAACTCTTATTCTTGACAGTTTTCTACTGTCAAGAAAAATATGCTTATTCTTGACACTGGATTACTTGACGGATTTAAAACCGTCAAGTAAACCCTTTTTTGTAGTAGTTTGATCACATAGCCAGTTAGGAAAGACACGATTGTGTTCATCACGCCACCACTTTTTATTTTTTGCTTTACGGGGGTTTGTAGTTTTTAAGAAATCCACATGTCGTCTACATCATGACACTCAAAATTAAAATAATAACTAAAGACTATAAAAAAAATAATAATGTTTTGATTGAAATATTTCTTACTCTCTATAAGGCTGGACTTCCTCAAAGTTGTCCAGAATGTGAAGATGCGCATGTTTTAATAGTTGGGGACTTGTTGTAAGTAGTGATTCAGCTAATAAAGGTCTGTCAATCTTGTGTTTCTCTTGATATTTGAAGGATCCAAGCCCAACTAGGTCCAATTCAGATAGAAAGTCAGAGCAGAACTCAACATCCTCACATATGTGTGACTCTGCGATGGATAATTCAGGACGAGTTCTATTACGAACATAACTTTTCAACACTTTTATATATCTTTCAAATGGATACATCCACCGTAGGTAGATTGATCCACAAAGTTTTTCCTCTCACACAAGATGAACCACTAGATGTACCATAATCGTGAAAAATGAAGGTGGAAAGTATTTTTCAAGTAAACATAATGTTTCAATAACTTCCTGCTGCAATTTATCTAACTCTGGTACTTTCAAGGTCTTCGAACAACTAGTATTGAAAAAAAAACAGAGTCTACTGATAGCATATCTCACGTTCTTGGGTAATACTCCATGCAATGCAATTGGAAGCAATTGTTGCATTAGAACATGACAGTCATGCGATTTAAGACCTGAAAGCTTAAGATCAACCAAGGAAATCAAACTTCTTAGGTTTGATGAATACCCTTCAGGAACCGTAAGATTTGTCAGAGTCTTGCATATATTGTACTTCTCCTCTCTTCACAACGTATAGCAGGCGACAGGTATGTATGTTCTACTTTCGCTTTTGACAAGGGCTAAGTCGGGCCTAATGTTCATTTCCACTAAGTCAAGCTAGCACTCAACTCATTCTTACTCTTTCTCGGTAAGTCAAGCAGTGTTCCAATTATATTCAATGTGCATAACATCAAGACAATGTATTACATGTAATTTCTTCCAATATGGTAATTCAAAGAATGCAGATCTACTATTCCAATACTCCGATGTACTTTGGTCGTTTTTCCTCCTCGTAGACCCTTTATCACAAAAAAAAAGTTTAATTCATTAAGTGCATGGTAAATTTCTTCTCCTGATAGAGGGTGTGGATGAATTCCATTATCTTGATTTCCATCAAAAGCTTTTTTTTCTTTGTTTTCTATATGAGTATTGCCTTGGTAAGTATTTTTTATGTCCCGAGTATGCATTTTTCTTCCCGTGTTGTAGTCGAACTGAAGAAGTGTTCTCGACACATATTGGACAAGCGTTGTACCCTTTCACAGTACATGCACAAAGATTACCATAAGTAGGGAAGTCGTTGACAGTCCATAACAAAACGACTCCTAGATTAAAATATTCTTTCTTATGTGAATCGAAACATTTAACACTTTCATCTCACATAAGCTTTAGGTCATCTATCAAAGGTGCCAGATATTGATATCATATCCTGGTTGTTTTGGACCCGATATCAATATTGTAAACATCAAATACTTTTGCCTCATACATAGACACAGTTGAAGGTTGTATATTGTAGCTATCACATGCCAACAACTATATTTGGTGGATAAATCTCCATAGGAATTAATGTCATCTGTGGACAAACCAAGTCTAAGATTTCTTAGTTCAGACCCGAAACTTGGCCATAAATGGTTTATCAACCTCCAAGATGGCGCATCAGCTGAATGTCTCAAAATACCATCTACTTTTCTATCAGTTGCATGCCAACACAAATTCTTGGCATGTTCATAGTTCTTGAACATACTTACAAACCTTGGAACAATTGAAAAATACCACAGCTGTTTAGCAACAACTCCCTTCACACTTCTGTGGTGTTCTTAATTCTCTTCATCTCGACAAGTTACATTTTCAACACCTACTGAAGTTTTCATACTCTTTTCTAAGGCAATAAATGTTCTTTTTGTTTTGTACATGGATATCGGGATTCTAGTTTTTCATGCAAGAACTCGCTAATGGTCTCCAACAATTCTGAAAAGCTTGAATTACTCCATTCGGACCTAACCTTTAGGTTGTATAATTTAACTAAGGCTGACGACTTTGTGAATTTTTTACATCTAGGGTATAAAGGCTTCTTAGCATCATCGAACATAGTGTCAAACATGTTCGTCACGTCAGAAAACTGATCATGCACAGTTTAAACCATATTCAGTACATTGAATAATCATCATCGTCCTCAGTATTTTCTTCATTTCCATTCTCACACGATTGTTACAATTTTTCCCCGTCAAATCTTCGCCGTGCCAAAACCACACTTTATAACTTTGGTTAATCTCATTTGCATATAAATGATATCTACTATTTTAACCTCATTGGACACACGACTCCCATACTTCAAACATGGACACCTAATTGAATTGGAACCCTTGACATTACGTAAACAAAATTCAATAAAAGTTTCACCTTTTACTTCATACTCCCTAGTCATCCTATTCTCCATCATCCATGATTTGTCCAATGTAAAAAATATTCCCTAAATAGCTGTTTCACACACCTGTTTACAACAAACATAGTCACAACCAGTCCCTTAAACTAAACTGACAACCCAAACATAGTGACGCATTGACAAACCAATTTGCTCAATGTTACCAAAATGGGGATGGGAGTTTTACTTAATTAATAAGTATACTAGTTTAATAACATGATTGACATGACTTAAACCTTAGTACAAAAGTAACAATTTAGCAAGTACGTAGCCATAAAAAACTTACAACTTGGTTGAAAACAATAACTACAAATACATTGAACGAGTAAAAAGTGTGTCTATAGCAATTAACATTAGTACAATAAAATCTAACAAGGCATAATTTGACACACTTCATACTTCAATGCAATTGGGCAAGAAATAGAGTCCCTTTTCTCAAAACGTCAATACAGTTCAGAAAATTGAAACTAGTATTGTACAGGACACAAATTATAACAAAAATGTCAATGTTTTACAGTGTGCAATCCTTTCCATAAACATCATATAATTCAAATCCATTGTTTACAAACAAAAAATTATACAATATGGTTCAAGGTTTGATTTTCTATTGGAACAAACAAAAATCAAAGAAAAAGCAACAAAATGCTTCATTGAGGCATTTCATCAAAAACATTGTAAGCGATGTGATGAGGCAAAGTGTTGGACATGCTTTTTGGACACAAACGTTTAATAAATTTACCTACCTAGTTTGCCAAGGTGAATTGAGTGTCGGTACCGCGAAGAAAGCTAAGAAATCCAAAGTGGACGAACAGATTGTGGCCTCTAATATTGCACGGTAATAGAGCTTTTGTGTTGTTCTTGACAGAGACAAAGCCAGACCAACTCAAGCGTTGAAGCGACGCCAACCGTTGAATCTTCGTGCCAGAGTGTGTGAAACTTCGACGGTAGGCCTGGCAAACGGTGAACACAGAGAAGCCTGGAGGATTGGGCGAAAGAAGAAAATGGTTTCGGGCAGAAGGTGAGAAAAGAATTGAGCGTGAGATTTCTTTTAATGTTAAGGCAAAAGGTAAAATAATTAATTGAAAAAGACGACGCATTTATGCGTCATCTTTCGTGATGCGAAAAAATGTCACGAATTTTTGAAAATCCAAAAATTTTCATTATTTCCCGCAAAAAACACGGTTTTGGGAAAATACGACACTTTTTTTTCTTCTTCCATCTCATTTTCACTGTTCAAAAGTGTCATTGTAGGTGGGTTTTCTTGTAGTGTTTCTTACCTTTACAACAGTCTGAGATCAAAATTCCCAAGAGAATTAAGTTCAAAAGCATAAACATGTACTCGAAGCAAAGGAACGTTAACAGATCGAAAGTACAAATCTAACACAATTTTGAAGTAAAAAAACAACATGATGATTATAACTTAATTCTTACACTCTTGATTTTCCAAAATTTACACGCAATTTTTTTAATATCTCAAATTGCTTAAGAGGTTAGAGTCGAATAAGTAATCAATCTGAAATAACAAATAATAAAACGAAAGTAAAAATAGAACGACATAAAAAAATATATTTGTCTCAACTCGGCACTACGTCTAGTCTTCTCTAGGTTCTTCTATGATGGAAATTGCAAATAACTCTCAAACTAACGCTACAAATCGCTCCTCAAATAATCCAACATGAACTATTTAATTTTTAGTACAACATACAACTTGATATAATGGAATAAATAATAAGAGAAACACCCAAAATCCAAAAAAAATACTCTCTGTATTTTACACTAAAATGTTGAAGAGAATAAAAACCTTCAATCTCTGGGCTTTTTTCTTCTTCAGGAGGCTCTCGGCACTTCAATTTTCCTTCCAACTGTATCCTACTTCATTTCTTTGTTTGCTGCTATGAGTGATCTTTCACTGCTCATGCTTTCTTATTGTGATAACCCACCTCCAATTCATGGGTTAAGTATGAAAATGCAATGGGCTTGGAGTTTTGGGCTCCACAATTTCTAACACCAACACGACCCCGAACAATAGAATGCACTGATTAAGTTTCGTATGTGTTTCTTCTACATTGGTTCCATCCTCGTGCCTTCACTCCGGCTCCGGCTTGTGGATGCCTTCTATTTCTGTATTAATTATGTAACGCTTAGAAAATGTTGGATATTAGACTAAATTTACCTTCACCCAAAAATTTATATTTAACACTTCCCTGACTTGCAAGCTTGAAACATGAAGAAGAGTCAAACAATGAAAAATCATTTTTAATTTAGAAGGAAACAACGTTGTCGGGGCTTGAACCCAAGACATTCTAAAATAACCTCCTTTTATACCATTTTAAATCACCAATTCAATTTTAAAACTTAAGCTAATATCAGATAAATTTAATAATATTACACTTTAATTTCTTTGAATATGTTTTACAATCGTGTTATCCAACCAAGTAACCAACATGAATTTTAAAAGTTTAGGGTTCATGTTCCCCACGTTGTGATCAACTTTAATTTATGAACGTCACTTGAAGGTCTCCCTTGGACAGCTAGAAACCTCCTAACATTTTATTTTCAAATTGTTTGGTTAAATGCTCCACATAATGCTTTGGTGATCATCAGCCTTACAAAATTCTCATGAGACATGTTTACATAACCAAGTAAAAGTAACGCAAAAATGGAGAGACGAACCACACAATCAATCAAGAAGACGAAGTTTCAAATGACGACATTATTAAATGTTGGTGTGGAAACCAACTTAGAAACTGTGGACACATACGTTCATATTCGGAATCCAAGTTAGAGATAGAAAGCAAGAAAAATGAGGAAAGAGATAATACACGAGCTTTTGTAACTAAAATGGCTCGAATTATCGCAAGGTATCGAAAAATTTCAAATATATTTTACAAAAGCAAAAAAAAAAAAAATTAATTCCAGGTCGGATTCTCAAACAACCCAAAAGATTAATAACTAACTACTAGAATATTTCAAAACAATTATGCGCTGAAAAGCAAGAACAAAAATATATAGATATATTATGCAATTGGCATTAATTGTATATTTATTTATTTAAATAAAATAAAAAAGAATCCAGATTGGTTGAATTAAATTTAGGTTCTCATTTCTCACACTGTGTCGGTGCTCAGACGAAGTACACAAAAAATGAACGTAGATGACGATAGCCGCAAACTAGTAGTAGTACTGCCCACCCAACCCAACCATCCCAGCTACCCCTAAAACAGTTAATCACAAATTAATCCACATAATAAAAAATCCAGCAAAATATGTTCTTCCCTAAAAAAGGTTCAAATACAAATTTAAAATACATTATTATTTGAGCCGTGCTAATTATATATTCTCTAGGATGAAGTTGCAGGGTGGCTTTCGGAGTGGTCGGAGTGGTTTTCCGATGACACGATCGGGCAGTTTTCTGGGGGGTTATTATTCCCTCCACCTTGATTGTACAACGTGGAGAGTTGGTGGAAATAAGGGCAAGTTCTTGAGTCAAGAGATCTCTTCTTGTTGACATCTTTAGTTTTTCTAAAGTACTTGTTTATGTTTTCCCATTTCTCTTTGCACCTCTTGGCACTTCTCTTGTAGCCCAATTGAAGCATTCCTTGTGAGATTCTCTCCCATAATGGAGCTTTTAATGACGCTCCACCACTTTGGCTTTCATCTTGATTGTTGTTGGTGGTGTTGTTATTGTACATCTTGCACCTCACGTTCACTAAAGCCAACACTTCATCTCTTGGCCATCTTTTTCCCAAGTCTTCACTCTCATGATCTAATTTCTCTTTACTTTTAGGGTTTGAATGATTATTGATGAAGGAATATGGGTCTTGTGGAGCAAGGATTTGCGTTGATAAACAAGGGTTGTTTTTAGGGTTTTTAATTGGATCATTTTGGCTAGTGAAAGAGCTTGAATTTTCATGAGGTGGTTTTTTGTTGGGGCTTGAAGTTTGGGATTGGATTAAGGATGAGGAAGAAGGAGTAGAATTATGGATATTGTTATTGCCATTGTAATTAATATTATTCAAACTTTGGAGTAAATTTTTTAAGTCTTTTTTGGATTCATGAGAGGAAGAAATTAAAGTGGTTGAATTGGTGATTTGGTTCAAAATTTCAATGATTGTGGCTTGTCTATCACCTGCAATGGCTTGTTCATGGGCCATCACTTCAAGCTCCTTGTGAAGTCTTTCCATTTGTTGCTTCTTCCAATATTCCTCTTTTGCAACCTTCTCTTCTTCCTTCTTCAACATGTCTTGTAAAAGCTTCGAGTGAATTTCCTCTTGTTGTATCATCATCTTCTTCACTATTTCCTCACAATAACCCTTCAACAATTCAAATTCCTTTTGCCTCATCATTTTCCTCTTCTTCTTACTCTTCTTGCAACTTCTTGATCTACTACTTTCATTTCGTTCTCCCTCATTCGTCGCCGCTCTCATTTCGTCGTTTGTCAAATCTTCTTCTTCCTTTTCCTTATGAAGTTCTCCATCTTTATCTTCGTTTTCTTCTTCACCTTCTTCTGGTACCACAACAAGGGTGGCCTCACCATCGTCTGTTTTCCCGTTCCCTTCATGAATCAGGAGAAGGTGATCTTGATCTTGATTTTGATGATGATTATAATTCAGCTCATGAGTGAGGAACCTACAACTTTTATTGTAGTTAATGTGATTGAAATATCTACTCTCTTCTTCAAATTTCTCTTTGCACTTCTCAGCAGTCCTTCTAAAACCCACCTCTCCCAACTTCCTGCACCCACCATAATTAAATTAAAGCAAATAAAATATAAACCTAAATGCAACCAACATATATGCCTGCATTTATTCCTACTCTTTTAAGTGTATATTAAAACTATACACCTCACACATTATTGTATTTCCCAAGGAGAAAAAAACATAATATCATAATATCATTTCTCTCTCTATATAGTACAATTGAATTAAACTAGCCCACCAAATAGAAAGGCAAAAAGCAAAGAATATGCTTATAAATTAACTAGAAAAACAAAGCATTAATAAATAAATAAATAATGAAGAGTTGTGATAATAATGAGCAAAAGATTTTGTTGAATTTAGGGGTTGAATTTGATGACCTTGAAACATGTTCCCAAGTGGATTCGTGGAAGCAATTTTCAATGTTAGATCTGATTCTAAGGAGGGCAAGAAGCTCATCATTGCTCCATTGATCATGATGAATAATATGATGATCCTCCATTAAAATGGATCTGTTGTTGTTCTCTCTACCGACATCCAAATCTACGCCCACCTGCAAATTACTCCTCGTTGCCGTGGTGGTCGTGGTCTCGTCGTTGTCATCGTTGTCGTCGCCATGAGGATTCGGAGATTGATGATGCAAAAGATGATGAGGATGGTGAAGATGAATTTGATGATGATGGTGAGTAGTAGAAGTAGCATTATAAGAATCAAAAGGGTGGAAATTGAAATTAGGAGAATGAAGAGCAAAATTAAGAGGAATTAAAGGAAGAGAGTTAGAATTTGGAGGTGGTGGTGGAGTTGTTCTTGGAGTTAAGAATTGATGAAGTTGCTCAGAGACTGATCCTCCTTCAAACATTGTGTGTGTGTGTGTGGTTTTTGCTCTTCTTTTTCTTCTTCTTTCACTTCTTTTTAACTCTCTTTTTCTTTTCTTTTCTTTTTTTCTGTATAATTGGCAAAATGCTTCAAATAAACACAACAAAACACGCACCCCTATACTATACCTATCTCTCTCTCTCTATTTATTTCATTATTTTATTTTTGTTTTTTCTCTCTCTCTCTAGATCTCAATCTTCTTTATGAAAGAATTTGTCTTGTTGTGGAAGACAAAAAGATATAGCCCACCACACCCTTTTCTAAGAAACTGAAAGTCACCCTCCAAACAACACACACATTATTAGAGACATTATTCACTGCATGCAACACCTACCTTTACCAATGTTTTGTGTTTGATTACACATATTAACAAAAATTTGTATAATACGTGTACTCTTGATGCTAAATTCCGAACAAGGAAATTCACTTTAACTTTCACACCCTTCAACGGTTAATTTCTAATTTTGGAGAAGAAAGACGACCTGCAGGAAAAAAAAAAATATCGATGTTATGTCTGTTACCATAGAACTTTCAATGCTTAAGTCAATATCTGGAAAAAAGAGGTAGAACAAGCTAGAGATGGAGGAGAAGAAGTTACCTTTTACTAGGCTTCCATGCTCTATTTATAATGGGGTTTAGGATCTTCCTTATCCCTTTCAAATTCATTATCTATATCATTTCCTTTTCAGAAATCGAACACTTAGGGTTTGATTTGGGCCACTAGGTTGGGATGTTTTAGAAATGAAGTCAGATCCGATCCGGATCAGCCACTTGTACGGAATTATTGGCTCGGCCCCACCCCCTAAGGTCGAGGCGACCGACAAGCCGTAAAGGCCTAATTAGCCTTGACCTCAGCCTCCAATATAACCGAGCAGTCCAATTGAGCTCCTGCCTAATTGCCTTTTTCTTTCTATTTGTTATGAACTCTTTCAAGCCTGCTTCTTGTCGCTCTTGGGTCCCTTCTTTAGGATTAGAAAACTCTTTTGATTTTACTATATATTATCTTCATCTTTTTTTCGATCCAGAACTACCCATAACACACAAGGCTCAAATAATCTCTTCCCTCATATCAAATTTACAAGAAATAAAGAAACTTTCAAACTAGTTAAGATATATATTAACAAAAAGTCATATTATTTGATTCAAATATTGAGAAAAAGAAGACTATAGTTAAGAGATACAATTTTATTGGTAACCAAAAGAAGATCTCATAATTTGATTTAAACGTAAAATGAACATTGGTGAATGGGTAAGATATTTTCCGTTTTCTTGTGGTCAAGAAATCATAACTCCTGAATTTTTTTGAATACTAATTAGGTTAGGGTTCACTCATAAATACTATACTTGTAATTCCCAAGCTACCTACCAATTTAAGATTTCCTAAAAAAACATTACAAGAAAAACTACATAGAGTGAGAAAAAAAACTCATTCTTATGAAAAATAAAATCAAAATATCCCTATCAACAGCTAATATATACCTATATAATATATACAATTTTGATTTTCTCAAAGAAATATATATGTGTGTGTTTGATTTTGGTCCTACAAATTTTGATCCCTTTGTTACAATCACGCAACTTAGTTTCTTATTGCAACCCAAGTTTCCTAGGTAAGATCATTAAAAACAAAACTAATGGAGAAAAAAAAAACCTCACAATTTGATACACATTTCTTCAAATCCGACCCTTCAAGTTCATGGGCTCCATTTGTTACAAAATATAGATTGTACATTTACATAACATATATCTTCACAAAATTAATCTCACTTACCTAATAATAACTACCAATATATATCAATAACGAAATGAGCGTAACATAATTGCCATCAAGTTTGTACCACATGCAAGAGATGCACGTGTTACCCCTATCAAATCATTTTAGTACAAGTAATATTTTAAACAACTATACGAGCTACAAACACCATTCATAAATTGGATGGTAATCTTATGTTAATATTAATTTTTTTAATTATATATATATATATATATATATAGTCTTTTATTCAAAATTTGTTTTAAATGACAAAACTGTTAAAAATATTTTCAAATATAGTAAAATTTTAATTTCTATCAATTATAGACCGCGATAAATTCGGGTAGAAACTAATAGATATTTATTTTTGGTCTATCACAATCTATCATAAATAGAAAATGAAAGTAAAATTTTGTTGTACTTGTAACTAAATCAGTTCTATATTTGAAAACATCTCTTTCTTATTTGACAATATTTTTCAATTCTTATACAAGTGCTCCAATTTTTTAAAATAACTAAATATGAAATTTAGGTTATTCACTAATTTCCTAGGATAACATTTGATTTTGATTTTTAGTTTTTAAAAATTAAGCATATAAATATTACATTCTTCCACAAATGGATGATTTCCTTGTTTTTATTCAAAATATAAATACATATGCACACACATATATATATATTCAAAAGTGTTTTTAAAAATCAAGTTAAATTTTTAAAAACTACAAAAAGTGGTTTTAAAAAATTATATTTTATTTTTAAAATTGGACTAAAAGTTTAAATATTAAAAGAAGTCATAAGAAAACAAATATAATTTTAAAATATAATAAACAAAATGTCAAATAGTTACCGAACCATTCTTATTCGAGTTATTTATTTAACTTATATACCTTTATGATTTAAAATGAAAATACATTTTTATAATGAAACCAAGAAAAAGCTATACATTTTAATTTTAAGGCGACATTCAGCTAATCAAATGTTTAATCATAGCCATTAGCTTGAGATTCTGTTCCTCTTTTGTTTCTTTTTTTTAGAGCCTATTTATTCAATGGTATTATTTTTATTCTAAAATTTTAGATGTTATTTACGTAATTCTATAGGTTAAAATCTATAAATTCCAAAACTTCTTTTGAAGAAAAAAAAAAAAAACAATTCTAACCATCTTTTAAGAAGTGAATACTTAATTATGAATTTTTTTTTTTTAATTTTACAAAGGATTAATTTTTTTAAATGGTTTAAGATATTAATTTGTAAAAAAAAAGAAAAAATGTAGAGTACCCTACCTAGAGGCAAAAAAATTATAAGTTACATATTTTTGGATGTTGAATGACCAATATATATATATATATATTTCCAATCGAAATAAAAAAAAAAAAGAAAATACGTAATAAATTACAAAATTACAAGATTACACTGTATCCTATGGTGTGATAGTAACGCAGGTGGTATGCCACTGCACTGGGTGAGGTGTTTGATATCTAAATATTAGAGTTTGTTAATATTGGTTTGTTTTTTATTGATTACATTCTGTTTTCAGCAGTTGTAATTAGTGACTATATATTTGCCCTTTTTTGTCATTAATTTACATTCTGTTTTAAACGTAATTACTTATACTTTCAATTTATTTATTATAAATTTTAAAATATCTATTTAACGTATTATGTTTTATTATTTTTTTCAAACACGTTACTTTCATGGATAATCTTTCTCCATTCTTGAATGACAAACATAAATCAACACATTCTTAAGCAGTAGTAGATGTAGAAATTTTGTCGACAAGAGACTTTATAGTTTATAATGTAAAAAGTAAGATTTAAAACTTAGGTTTAGAAGGAGCTAACTAACCAATTTACCACTAAAACAACTACTAATATTAATATAAAATCAATTATATATATGTGTGATAAGATGGAAAAGAAAATTCTGCTAACTTCTATTAAAGCAATGGAGAAGAAATGATAAATTTGGTTGTTTTATATAGTTTTAGTTCTTCCTCTAAATTCTTAAGAAATGCCTAAAGATTACCCCAAATTTAGGGCATCCAACAAAACAACATAAAAGGAAAAACAATGTAAAACATAAACGGAACAAAATTAATACCTTGAAATATAATATAGTAGAAACCTTCTTTTTTTTTTATTATTATTATTTTCTTAAAAGAAAAAATGATAGTCAAAATAAGAGGGACTATGTGCTATTATTGCTCAATATTATTTGATATTCAAATCTTCTATCTCAAGCATATATCTCAATTCATGATTAAAATATCTACACTAAAATATTTTTAAGTTAGAGGATTCCGCATCATTGGTAAAAGTTATTTGGTATCTTAGATCTCCTATGTTAGTAAAAAAAAAAAAAAAAAAATTCAAGTAGGAGATTGTTGATGAAAAATTTGTAAACTTGTTTGAAAAAGGTATATTAATATTTTATTCCAACTATGTATTCTCATATTGTAAAGTGAAAGCTTCTTTATATACCCGAGTTTAGGCCCCAAGGGGTACCCATGTGTTTAGAAGGGGTGAGGAGATGAAGGGAGATGATGAGATCGTGATGCGTTGAGATGCAATTGTTGAGGAGTTACGCTTTGACATGACTGTTAAAGTATTACAACCGTTGAGGCGTTACAGATCTCATGCATTAACTCTCTTATGACTGTTGAGGCGTTAGCAAACCTATCACTAAACTTCTTCTCTCTTTTTAGTTTTCGAGCAAAGACTTTCAAGAGTGTTTGTTTTCCGATCAGTTTCGATTTGAGTATTTTATTGTTTTATCCTAAGAACGACGTGGTAATTCAAGAACGGTTTGCATTCCGAGCAGAGCCACAAAACATCTTAAAGAGAGCGTAATCCACTACTAAACATTCATCTAACAAGTTTATGTTTTGCAGTTAAGAGTTAAGTAGCGTTCAGTCTAGGCATCCACCCCACCAAGCGTTCCCCAGTATAGGCGTTCAATGTAGGCGTCCTCAATCGAGCGACCAACTAACCAGACGATCAAGTTCCAAGCTCCTTATGATCTAGGCGTTCAGTCTAGGCATTCTTAATAAGGTGACCAACTAACCAGCCGATCAAGTTTGAAGCTTCTTTTGATTCAGACGTCCAAACATCCAGACGGCTAACTGTTATTTCTAATACCTGCTTTACTGCATTATTCAGTTCCAATTCTAACATCCTATATTATCCACAAAACAAAAATGGTAATATTAAGAAGTAAATGGACCTTTCAAAAGTATATGAATCAAAATAAACAAGTTAAATCAAAATAGTTGTGAAACTAATTTTTTTACCAACAGGAATATTCATTAATATAATTGTTTGATTGATATATATAAATGGAAATATTAATAAAGTTAAAAATATTGATTTGGGTAATGAGGGAAGAAAATGGAGGTGAAAGGAACGCGATAAGAAGTGCGAGTAGGGGGAAGAAGAGATAGGGTGGCGATGCATAGTTTATTTATTTAATAAATAATTTGATTGTTTGTGTGTGTGTGTGTGTTTTTTTTTTCTAAATATTAAAAAAAAAAAAATATATATATATATATATATAGAATTCAGATGAGGAGGGAGGGAAGGGGGGGGTGGGGCCCATGTAGAATCCTATGCAAATGCGAAGGGCAGAAGGGAGGGCATGATGGTGTAATTAACGGCAACTGGATGACACAGACACGTGAACACATGCAGAGATTGGGGCCAATTATTTATGTCCCAAAACAAACCTGGCTACATTCACGTGCTACCCTTTCTATTTTAACTTCTCTACACCCTCCAATCATATCCATCCATTTCTCTTTTCCTTTTTCTTCTCTTCATGGATGGGATGGATTGGAGTTATGGCAAAATTCATTTTTAATGTCATTTCTTTTCTTTTTTTGCTTATTTGTACTCTCTCTAAATGGGGGGTTTTCTTTTTTGGTTCTTAATCAAATAAATGGTATCAAATTTGACTCTTCATTCTATCTCTATCTCTTTTTCTTTTTGTTCTTATTCATCCATACCTTTTTGTTATCTAATGTTTTTACTTTTTAGGATTCTAATCAACATTTTTTTGTATTCTCAATATTTTTAAAAATTTAGGATTAATTTGGGAATTATGCATCACAATACTACTCCTCTTCTGTATTTTTACTATATATTGTCTAAAAAAAGTATTTAACAATTCGAATATTTTAATTCTAGCCACATAATCAAATAGACCAAAAAATAAATAAATAAAGGTTTATTGATCTGACAAAATAAAATGTCTAAACTTGAAGAAAACAGAAAAAGAAAAAAAAAGAAAAAAACTGACAATCAGAATTGGTATCTAAAAGAAATAATTCATGTAGCTACAAATGCATAATTTTTTTTTCTTTCTTTCTTTCTTTTTCTTTTTCTTATTTTTTTATAGAAAAAAACAAAAGATTGAGCATAAAGAATTGGAAATTAGGATATTAATTTAACTCTAACCCTTGTTCAGATTGTACGAGTTCTTTTATGACAATAATTTCTAGTATAAGATTCTAATAAATAAAAATTTATTTATTGTTCTATTTTAGTCCCTCCTAGTCCTGGTCAATGTACAGAAATTTTGACTTGTTTTTACGGCTTGCTGACCGTGAATTTGTAATTTAAAGAAAAAAAAACTTGCAAAACATGAATAAGTATGACGCTATAAAGAATCCCTTGATGCAAACCATGTATAGGGATGAAAGAACCGCTTAGGTCGACTATTTATCATGACTGAAAAGTTGACATAGGTGATGTAATTCATCACCAAGTTAATCCACCAACCTTTAAAACATGATGGACCTATGATCCACTTCAAAAATTACCATTTCACGACATGATCATATGTCTTACTTATATCGAGTTTTAATGTCATCAAGTCCTATCTTCCCTTCCTTCCCATAAACATATGGTTTATGCATTCTTAACTTACTAGAATCTTGTCAAAGATCAATTTATCATGAAGAAAAATACTCTAAAACTCATCGATAATGTTAGGGAGTAAAAAAATAAAGTGGATCTAACATAGAAATAAAATGTCACAACCGATGTTATAACATGATCATTACTAACAAACAAAATTAATATCGCAATAAGAGTAGAGATAGTGAAACATATAGATTAATAATCCAGCGCGGTGCAAAATCACATACATCCGTTGAATTGTGTGCTCGATGAAAAGATGTTTCACTACATAAAGAGTTTAGCAACTACAACAAAATACTTATTTAATAGAGTCCCTTATTAGTGACTAACATATAGCATACTCTACAGTTTCAACTTAGACTCTTCTAAGTTTAAGATCCTTTCACTTCTATAATAATGATTCTCCAATTTGCTTAGTTAATTGATCTTGAATCATTTTCATTAAGAATTTGAAATTCACTTTCACTATATTTGATCTTTGTTGGTCTGTGGTGAGCTAGTAAGAGGATCTTATGAACCTAAAGATTATAAGCTCCAATGATCCACGATTAATTAACTAATTAAACTCTTTAATTAATTAACCTTCGTTCATTAACTTTAGGACAAACTACTATAGACTCATAGTTAAGTTCTTATGCACTATAGGACAAGTTATGTTCCATTGATATAATCAGAATAAGCAAGTTGATGCTTCACGAGTTGTTCATAATAACAGCTCGGGCAAATATCTTTTTCACCACTGTAATTTCCTCCTTTTCTTCTGTATTGTTATAAGATATATGTAACTATAAGAGGTTATTAGTTTTTTGTCCTTTATTGTAATTTACTAGTCTTTAGTTAGGATTTCCATGTATGCCTATATATATTGAACTCTATTGTATAGAATTTAGCAAGGTAATTATTTCATATTTTTCTGTAACTTCAACATGGTATCAGAGCAATCTAGGATTTAGGATATTCATCTATTTGTTTGTTCTTTGACGACTACATTCCGTTAGAGTTTAAGTTTGGGTCACCAAGTTTGAGTCGTCGTTTTTTTAACACCTTCCACGTCAAAAGGAACGTCGCCACCGTCTGCCCCTGTCTGAGTTCATCGCTAGCTAGAAGAAGTCGTACGTTAGCTTCACGCACCGGCAGAAGAAGTTGTTTCGTCCCCCATGCATCGACACGTGAGAGCTCGTGGGAGGTCTATTTTGTGGTCTATCAGTTGGGTTCGTCTCCATTTGTGTTTTCCGATCGGTCTATATATTTGGTTCCTCTAAAATCTAATCGAGTGTGAGGTTCTTTGGAAAAATATCCTTTTGTTCTTTGGATCTGTTACTGTTTTGTTCCAATTTGAGTTATCGTAGGTTAGAAGCTTCTTAGATCATAGATTATGGTAAGTTTGTGCCTTCGGTTCTAGTGAAATCCATTTGGGTGTGACGATATTTGAAGAAAATTAAGTTGTTTCTAGGAATTTTGTGGCTGGTTTGTTCTATTTTGTGGCTATTTTTTGCTTGTTCTGTGGTTGTTTTTTGCTTCTGGTTTGGTGTACCTTGTTGGTGTGGTTGTTACTATCCTATGGTCGAACAAGATCCCAAGGTGATGTATAATTTTCCTGAATTGGAGGCTCTATTTATCCATAGTTTGTCTACTAAATCTCAAAAGAACCAAAACTTGTAGAAAACATCTTCTTCATCATTAGTATGTGTCCCTATTACAACCATTGCTAATTTAAGTAACAAGAACCATTGTCTATTTTCCTCCTCTACATAATGAATCATAGACTTTGATGCTACCGCTCGTATGACAAGTAATCCAAATTATTTTCTACAACTTTGTCATCTACATCCATTACCAGTGTTACCCTCGCAGATGGATCAAAGTCTTCTATTATTGGATCTAGCACTGTAAATCTCACCTCATCCCTTTCTCTATCATCTATCCTTCATGTACCTCAATTGTAATTTAACTTAATCTCTATTAGTCAAATCACTCACTTTAATTGTTATGTCTCATTCTATCTTGATTATTGCTTATTTCAGGATCTTGTAACAAAGAAGATTATTGGAAAAGTACATGAATCTAGAGGACTTTATAATTTTGATCACTGAGTATTGACGTCAACAAGCGTTGCTTGTTCTGGAATTGTTTCTTCTTTTGATGCTCATTGTCGTCTTTGCCATCCATCCTTTTTAGTCTTAAGAAAGTTTTGTCCTTAGTTTCATAACTTGTCATCATTGAATTGTGACTCATGTCAATTTGCTAAATTTCATCGTCTTAGCCCCAGTCCTAGAGTTGTAAAACAGAAAAATTCTTCCTTTAAGTTAGTTCATTCTGATATTTGGGATTCGTGTCCAGTTGTTTCTAAAACTGAAGTTTGATATTTTGTTACCTTATTGATGATCACTGTCGCGTGACTTGATTATATTTTATGAAAAATCGTTCTAAGTTACTTTCTCATTTCTGTAATTTTCATGCTAAAATTCGAATACAGTTTGGTGTGTGCCTTAAAACCTTGAGAAGTGACAATGCTGGTGAGTATTTTTCAGAAGCACGAAATTCGTTTGTTTATACATAACGGGATCATTCACTAATCATCCTGTGTTGATACTCCATCCCAAAATGGGGTTGTGGAACGAAAGAATAGACATCTTTTTGAAACCTGCAGGGACCGTATCCTTTCAAATGCATGTTCTAAAGAATTTTTGGGTTGATGCAATTTCCAAAGCTTGTTTTCTTATAAACTGCATCCCTTCGTCTGTTCTTCAAGATCAGATTCCTTATCATGTTCTCTTTCCAACAAAATCATTGTGTCTTATTGAGCCTAAAATATTTGGTTGTACTTGTTTTGTTCGAGATGTACGTCCTAATTTGACAAAGTTAGACCCCAAGTCTTTGAAGTGCATTTTCTTAGGCTATTATTGTGTTAAAAAAGATACTGATGTTATTGTCTATGTTTATAGATATTTTATCTCTCGAGACATTACTTTCTTTAAGGATAAGCCTTTCACTACCTCATTTTCTAGTATAAGTAAGGGGAGGAGGAGGATGGTCTTTTTCTTTATACTTTCACGTCTCCAACTCCCTCTCCTGATCTGTCTCTTCCTATGTCTGCTCCTAATCGTCCACCAATACCTAAAGTCTACTCTTATCAACAACAACCTCTAGGTGAATGTTCTGTCTCGCAAGACTTTTTGTTATCGGATCCAGAATCGACTGATGAGCTTTCCATTGTTCTTCGTAAAAGTAAACATTCTTGCACATATCCTATTGCATCTTGTGTATCTTATGATCAATTATCATCTCCTACATGTTCGTTCGTTAAATATCTTGACTCTGTCTCGATACCTAAGACTATGCATGAAGCTTTGTCTCACTTTAGGTGACGCAATGCAATGATTGAAGAGGTGAATGCCTTATATGATAATGGTATTTGAGATTTAGTGTCTCTTCCTGCAGGAAAGAAGACTATTGGGTGGAAATGGGTATTTGCAATTAAAGTTAATCTCGATGGATTAATAGTCTGTTTAAAAGAACGCCTTGTGGCTAAAAGTTATGCTCAGATGTATGAGGTTGACTATTTTGATATATTCTCTCATGTTGTTAAGCTTACTTCTGTTAGTTTATTCATTTTTATAACAGCATCCTGAGATTGACCTTTACATCAGCTTGACATTGAAAATGTCTTTCTCCACAGTGATCCTTAGAAGGAAGTCTATATGAAGCAAGCACCTGAGTTTGTTGCTCAGTGGAAGAATGATAAGGCGTGTCGCCTTTGCAAATCCTTGTATGGGTTGAAGTAGAGTCCATGTGTATGAGTTGAAGTAGACCACGTGCATGGTTTGGAAAATTTTGCAAAGCACTTGAGCAGTTTGGAATGAAGAAAAGCAAATCGAATCACTCAGTTTTCTACCGAAGATCTATTAGTGTAAATATTCTACTCGTTGTATCTGTTGATGATATTTTTATAATCGACAGTGATACAACAAGTATATAGTCTCTCAAATCTTTCCTTCAAAGTCAATTCCACACTAAAGATTTGGAAGTGTTGAAGTACTTTTTTGGACATTGAAGTAATGAGAAGCAAGAAGGGTATTTTATGTCACAAAGAAAATATGTGCTTAATTTGTTATCTGAGACAGGAAATTAGGATGCAGTACTCCGATGATGTTTGGTGTACAACTGTTAAAAGATGGAGAACCATTTGAAGATCCTGAGAGATATAGAAGACTGGTTGAGAAGTTAAATTACCTTACAGTAACACATCCAGACATAGCTTTTTTGGTAAGCATTGAGAGTCCGTTTATGACCTCACCTATAGTGGAACATTGAAATGCGGTATAACAAATTCTATGTTACCTTAAGGCTGCACCTAGACATGGGATCTTATATAAAGATCATGGTCATATGAAGATTGAATGTTTTTTAGATGCTGATTAGACAAGATCAAAAGAAGACAAAAGATCGACTTCTGAGAATTGTATTTTTGTTGGAGGCAATTTAGTTTCGTGGAAGAGTAAGAAGCAAAACGTAGTTTCACACTCAAGTTCTAAGTAAGAATATAGAGCAATGACACAAGCAGTGTGTGAAATAATGTGGTTACATCAACTTTGATTGAGTTGGGTTTGAATACTACAATTCCAACTAAATTATGGTGCGACAATCAAGTTGCTCTCCACATTGCATCTAACCCAGTATTTCATATGCGTACTAAACTCTTTAATTAATTAACCTTCATTCATTAACTACAGGAAAAACTATTATATACTTATAGTTAAATTCTTATGCACTGTAAAATAAGTTATGTCTATGGATATAATCAGTATAAGCAAGTTGATGCTTCACGAGTTGTTCATAATTACAGCTTGATCGAATATCTTTTTTACCACTGTAATTTTCTCCTTTTCTTAAGTAGTGCTAATTCATCTAATGAACAACTTGTTTATGTTTCAATCATATACTAAGTCCCCCTCGGAGCAATGAGGGGGTGGGGCCTCTTGCTCAAGATCCAAAATAAACATTTAAGTGAACTAGTCATCTAGTTATCATATATGAGAAGGAGTGAATTCCATCTTGTGAAGTTATTTTTCCAACTTTCCATTCAATCAAGTCTCCAAAATGGTAGGGATATTGAGTCGACGACTCGGGCCACTCCCACGCATGCACATGATCATAATTCACTCGGAATTAAGATCGAGTCGCACATGATCATCCTATGAAATATTAACCTCATCAATTTACAAATTTACAAAGAAAGATTAATTATTTCTCAATCTGGTCTTATACAAATTCTTTGCATAGAATACTCCCACTCACATGTCTTTGCATGAATGGTTTGGATCAAACCATTTGTAACTGTGACAAATTGGGTCATATCCATAGTGCCACCAAGTTAAGGTACCCAACTTATTCATGTACAGTTATTTCTAAAACATGGTTCACCTCTAAGTCAACTACATACTAATTTTAGATTTTTAACTGTTAATAAAATTTAATATTTCATATTAACAATTAATCTTGGATTATATCCATGGACACCATTATGAGTTATAGTGCTTTGCTCTGTAGTTAATGAATGAAGGTTAATTAGTTACAAAGTTAAATTAATTAATCTTTGATTATTGGAGCTTATAATGTGTTGATCCATAAGGTCCTCCTGTTAGCTCACTATATGTCACACCCCCTCTCTAGCATTCTCTCTAGCTAAAGGAAGAGGTGTGAAGCCAACATATGCCGACTTTCACTCGACACATACTGACCAACTAAACTTATACAATTGCTAAGAAAATCACTTTTCGAATAACTAGTAAAAACATTTGTCTTTAACACAACGGTAAAGTTTATAAAATATAATGTAATAAAAATTGTTAAAATATAACACATTTGTACTACACTTTTACATACTCTACTTAGACAATTCAATATATAAGACCTCCATAGACTTTGACACGCAAGAACCTGCTAGACAAACTGGACGACTAGCAATGCTAGACTCAACTTTGGGATCACGATCATTACCTAAAAAATGAAAACATTTTGAAAGAATGAGTTGAAAGGCTTAGTGAGTGACTAGCTTTTAGCAAAACATAAATAAACTTAGCTTAAATCTTTATTTCCTAGTTTTGAAAAGCAAACTTATACTTAGAAACAATTATCTTATAGTATTTCTCTTCAGGGCAAGCAGATCATTTATGATGAAGAGGATGAGCTTCAAGAGAATGATTCGGAGTTCTTGCAGAGTGGAACCGTGCAGTACCAGACACGAGATAGATCTTCCAAAGAATAAGGCTTTTTTCGAATAAGCCAATTCAATTGGGATCCTGCAGATCCACTTTTTTCTTGAAATAAATAAAATATCACGATGTGTGTATCTAGGGAATATTTGCTTCAAAGTGAATTACCCCTAGATACACATATTTGATGAAATTTTTTATTGCCCCGGTATCTATTACCGGTCAGAATTGGACCACAACGGAATTAGGGTTTATCTAATCTTCTATTTTACTTAACAACTCACCTAACCACTTTGTGGTAGAATTTAATCGATACGAATGATGATAGTTAATGAGTTGTAGTTTTCAGCGAACTTTGTTGTGGTAGAATTCAATCGATACAGACAACAATTGTCCTGCTAGAACAACGTATAATCAATATTGTTCATGCTTTAACTGGTAGAGTATGGGTACTTTTCAGAAGCTAAACACGCTATTGTAGAGCAAACTCAATACAATTAATGGCTCCCACTGAAGTAGAATTTTTTCTCACAACAATGACACTCTTCTGAATATGTTGAGTAGGGCAAGCCCCCTACAACCAACATCTATGTTGTTATGGCGTAAACTCAACACTAACAATGGAATAAATCTATATGCACATGATAATTATATTAGCCTCTAACTCAAATACACGTGATACTCAACTTATCCCTGTAATAATTGTCTCCTATGAAGGGCTTAAACTGATCTCTGGGTATCCAAGAAAACATTCTTATTTAACTTGTATTAAGCTTATGGAAATTTCTCTGTAACATTCTCAGCATTTAGCTAACTTTTGACTTAAAATTTCCAAAAATATCAAAAATGGAATTTTGATGTCCTTTACACTGTCCAAGCACAAGGCTGCCAGTGGCATGACTGGCGCATGGACAGGACATCTCATGGCCTTGATAGTCCCATGCTAACCTCACAGATGATTTCCCTTCGCATCAACCCATATCTTGAACCCGCCGCCTAGTGACAATGCTTGCAACGCATCTCAAGCCTCCACTAACCTCACAGTGAGTGCATTCCAAGCCCAGTGTGCATCTGATGCTAACTCGTCTGGTTACGGCTGCCCTTTCCACCCACAGATCTCTAAAGACAACCTCCACGCAACATGTCCCAGCTCAAAGCATAGTTAAGTCTTTCTAGCTCAATGCCTCGCACAATGCCCATTCTCTTGAAGCTGCCTATTTGATTCAACATTTTCAGACTTAACTTAAAAAATTCATAACTTAAAGTCCATTCATCAAAATGAAAAGCTTCCTTCTATAAATTCTTTTTGGATCCTCTTAACTAGCTTACCTAAAAATTTCAGATTAAAACTTCAAGTATTTCCTCTGATGGCCTTGAATCATTGAAGGGTGTTTCAGGTTCCTTTAAAATCTAACATTTCTTGCTTTTCTTCACTCGATAGAGTTCTTTCCTAAATTAATTGTTTTTGGTAGCCCTTACTCGAAAAGTACACTCTTTAAGGGTTCTTTTAAGACTAAAATCACTAAACCTTCACGAGCCAAACAGAAGAACTCATGGTCTGAAGTTAGCCTTATATACAGAGTTTTGCATGTCCTCAGCTTGACAGCTCCTGCTTGTTAATGTTGATATTAATCTGTATTAAACCATATGTAATTCCACTTATTAGACACCTTCTCAATGCCTCATCATTCTTTACACACTTGAATGCATTGCTTCATCTCAAAACCTAACTCATCTCTTGCCGCATAGTGAGCATTGGGGAGAGCTTGGCTTGCCGCATGGCCATTGCTTGCATGCTCATGTTGCATATCTTGCCTCAATGTCTAGCCCACTACCCCCAACGCATCATCTAATGTCAAGTGCCTAGCCTTCTCATTGGTTGCCGCCTAGCATATCATTATCATATAGTCTTGCGCATACACACCCTTAGGTAATTTGTCATGGCCTCTACCTCAGACTACCTTGGCCACATAGCACAACCCAATGGCCATCTTTGCCACCTCCTCTACTCTATACTTTGGCCTCATAGAGGTTATTTTGACAAGATATGGCCACATAGCCCCATCTTGCTTGCCTAGCACCAACACTTAAGCCATTTTGATATTTTTCTCTTTTTAGCCGCCTAGCATAAATTTTTCAAAGTTCAACACACTTGCTTGGCTGCCCATTTCATCTCATAATTTCTCAACACTTAAATTATTTCTCTAAACTTAATTCATCCCTTTCTTCTACTTTTTTCTTTAAACTTAACATACTTGTCCAATAAATACTTTAACATCGTCAACAAGAAAGCTCCACCCTTTTCTACTATGGTCTACACTATACACCAACAAGAATCAAATATGTCACACTCCCTCCAGATTCACGTACTTGATTTGAGAGGAGATGCGACGCGTGAGAGAATTTTCAACATCCCTTGATAGGGTAACACTCGACACCTAAGGTTTTACCTCTCCAACTCATCACCCCCTCTTACACTAGATGTTTCTAACCCATTCTAAAACTTTAGTTATTTACTCATCAAGATCAATGCAATGAAGAACAATGAAACAAAGGACTCCAGACTTTTATTAACTTCAAACGTCTTGTACAACTTGGAGAACTTCCTCAAATTACAATTAATCACAGTATGGACACTTTATTTTTTACAGATTGGGAATGGCATCAACATACAAAGCAAGAGTTATATGATATGGAAAGCAAAAACTTCACGTGGCAAGGACAGACAACAACTTTCGTAGGGCGCATGGAACTTTTAGCTACCTGGGTGGAAATAAAAACATTTTGAAAACGTAAGCTAGCAGTCTAGTGAGCAATATAACTTTTTAAATAAAAACAATTTAAAGAAAAACAGATGATTTTCAGAGAAATTTTTTTCAACGTACAAACACATTTTGAAATTCATTTTCTTTCTTGGCACTCACATGGTAATGAGCCTTTTTTCATAGGCACTGTATGCCAAAACCTCATCAAACATGTATCCCGTTTACCCCTTGGGTCAAACACAACTCAATGCACCCATATCCTGAATGCAGAAATATACTCAACACTCCCAGCCATTGAGGTGGGCCACACTCAACACGCCCATGGGCTAAAGTGGACAATACTTTCACCTTCAGTTTCCATGGCAGACACATCTCACGCTGTCAATTCTCCTAAGGCAGACACAACTAACGCCTTGCGATCAGTCATACATGCATGTGGGGCTCTACTTATCGGTGTGAGTATCATATTCAATGGTTTGAAAATATTTTATTTACACATCTTTTTCTAAGAATACATTTAAACATTTCAAAACAAGTTTTTAGAAACCTTTTTCTCAAATACATTTCAACACATTTTGAATGAAAAAGAATATGTCAAATTCATTTTGGTTCGAAGGTCAACTGACAATCACCAGTGAGAATTTCCTAGACTTCCCAAACTTAGCTTGGATCCATGACCAACTCCAAAAGGGTGCAAACCAATGCTTTGTCTCATCTAAAGCAAAAGTGAACACATAGACAGATTAGTGGGACAAATAGTTTGAACATGTCAACAATTACTCTGCTTGCTCGACACATTCCAGGGACCAATTGGACACCTTGACCCCTTATTCCTTCTAAACACCTTAAGATCTTCCCTTTCTTATTTCCCTTCAAAAGTTTTGAAAATAATTCATGAAATGGATTCTTCTCCTT
The DNA here is from genome assembly GCA_037974625.1 of Cucumis cinereus. Taxonomy (NCBI): domain Eukaryota; kingdom Viridiplantae; phylum Streptophyta; class Magnoliopsida; order Cucurbitales; family Cucurbitaceae; genus Cucumis; species Cucumis cinereus. The sequence goes on along the minus strand of JBBPDJ010000008.1, from coordinate 13,479,544 downwards.
GTATTTGTAGGTTTTTCCAAGCCATCTTCGTCATCCTCACCTTACATCTTTGTTTGACACCTTATACTAATTTTTTTTTTTTGTCTAAGTGAAAGAAGGAGCACTGAATTGAATGAGTCCATATGGTGAGTTTGGAAATTAAGTAGGTGTCGACTGTCACCCCATCAAGGGATGTTCACACTTTTTAGCCTGTCACATCCTTTCTCGATTCAAGTAGGTGAATGGAAGGGGTGCAACAAAATATGTTGAAAGTAAATTTGAAATGTTCAAATTTATGAGGAAAAATATTAATTGTATTGAATACAATTAATACATGTTTTATTATAAAACTTATTTGCATGAAATTAAAATTATAACTATATAATATGAAGAATTGATTTATTCGAATCAGATTCAAATAAATAAGTTATTTAATTTGAATCTAATAAATATCTAAATCATTTTCGTATGAGATATTTAAAGAATGATTATAGTTATTTTTTAATATGAGATGTAATATATAATTATAATTAAATAAAGGGTTATCCTAATAGGATTAGATGTAACCCTGTAGAGTTCCATATAAAGGACTCTAGGGAGCCCTCCCGAAAAATTGTACTTCCTCATTCCCTCACATCTTACCTTTCAATAGAGGTTCCCACAAATCGGATCCTTGTCAAAGTCATAGTAAGGAAGATCTCGTGGAAAGAGAAAGACTGCGAATAGGAGAATACCGATTTTAGGAGAAGATTTTTTTGTAGTTACGTATTGGCAATAGTATTAGTGTTTAACCCTCTTCTAGCTTTTGTATTATTGTTCTGTCAAGAAATCAACGTGTTAGATCCATTTAGATTTCACATAATAATCAATAGAAACTATTCTATTGGAGAGAAATTGTCTTATCGAATCGTCATTAAACCTAATATGTCATGACTTTTCATTATCAACATTATTTTTGGCTCTCATAGAGGCCATTAAATTATCACAATAAGTACATATTGCACTTAGAAGCTTTGGCCACAATGGAATATCTGTCAGAAAATTTCGTCAAAGTCATTCAGCTTTTTCTTCTTCTTCTTTATCAAGAATTATAAACTTTGATTTCCTAATAGAATGTGATATACACGTTTGTTTTGAAGATTTTCATGAGATAATAACTCTCTACCCAATATTAAAATATACACATTGGTTGATTTAGTATCTATGTTATGTTAAATCTAATTAGCAGTAATAATCCCTAGAAATACATGTTGACCTTGTACAATTGTAAAATTGTAATTTGTAATTTAGAGTATTCTTAAATGTCTTAGAATTCTGCTAAAGTATTTTAGTGATCATACTCAGGATTACTGGTATCACCAAAAAATAAGTATTTTTTCAACGTCCAAAATTGTCAAGAAAGAGCTAAAAATACATAAAGAGATCATCTTCCGATGCACTTAGATACGTAGAAAGATTAGTAAGGAAATACTTGTCGAAAGATTATCTCCCGTTGAGAGTTCCTACATACTCTTAACGCCAAATATACAACGCCAGAAGTTATAATTCCCCAACAATGGTCAACGCCAAGTTAAGAGTTACTCCTACCTCTCAACGGTTATTTTACAGTGTCAGAGTACATATGAACTTCTCATTTTATGCCCAATGATGCTATCCCCCATCGATATCGCGGGAGTTGTACATTTTTTTAAATACGTCCATTATTACTTTTGTTTTTTCTGGTCTTTGTAACCTAAGATTTAGAACCCAAATCCAAATCGATAATTATTAAGTAAATTGTTTTCATACATTCACAAATAAAGCAAAGTCGTCAATAATATTATTTGTTATACATATATAAAAAAAAGTTTTAGAAATGAATTTAGTCTACCTATTAAATCCATCCAATTTTTGACTTCTTTTGCAACATTACAAAAATCTTACATCTGTTGTATATTAACCAATACAAATTGGTACGGTTTAAAAATGAAGAATAGAGAAGAAAAAGAAAAATATTGTATATGGATGTTTAATTAGGCGAAAAAGAAAAGCTTGGAATCACGAACACCACAGCAAATTTCAAATTTTTATGGTGCATATTATCGTACAACACTGTATAACCCTAAACCTTAAACCCTTAACTCGAAATCCTAAACTCACACAAGCCATCTCGTCGCCCTCACAAAGGAAACACACCCTTAAGATTTGGTGTCCACTTAGTTTGAAATTCATGCATCTTCGAGACCTTAGGGAATTTTACTATAAAAGATGTTTTTATTCTTTTATTATTCTTTTATTTTTTTAATTTAGACTTTCTAGTAAAATTTTCAGTAAAAAAATGTATATATTATATACAAAAATTGAGTGTGCATGAACAATTTTTAAATGAAAAAACATTGGTGCATCTCGACTTTCAAATAAGATTTTCACTAAAAAAAGGTTTTTATACTCGTTGCATTTGTCTATTTTATTAATCCAACACTTGAGAAAGCCTACATTTACATATATATAGATAAGAAATGAGTGCATGAACAATTTTTAAATGAAAAAACTTGGATGTATCATCTCATATGCTCCACATCTCTCCACCATACAAAAATAAAATTACCAAATATATTTTTTAAAATTTTGTTTTTGTGTGGTCGAGATATGAGAAATATATGAGATAGGTGTATCCTAGGATGCATCTAACCATTGTCTTTTTAAAGTACAATCTTAATAGGTCATCGAAGATTCGAGTATAACAATTGAAGTTTAATTGAAACAATAATATGTTTTGCACCGTACTTTTCGAACTATGTTAGAAGGAGAACGTTTTACCCTTAATAAAATTACAAAAATTCAAATTTTAAATTGGTAAAATTATTAATTTATGGTTTAAATTGATATAATTTCTAAAGTTTGGGAGTAAATCACTAATTGACTCGAAATCAATTTAATCTCTTTTGGATTCACCATTTTTTATGAAATTGTTGTATTAGATTTTAGGTCCATCAATGATTTAATATGAGGTTTAATCTAATAAAATCAATTGCTCCTCCCATCTATCTTGGAGTAATATGTCACTTAATTTTCTTCAATGTGAGACTAAATGTAAGGTTTAATCTTAAAACAATACAGAAGTCCGGGAATCAAATGGACAATTCAAGACTTTTCATTTACTTTTTTTTTTTCCGCTTAATAATAAGTTATCATTTTTCTTGCTAATTGGGCTAAAGTTTGGACAACACAAAGAAAATTGATTGTAAATGATAAAATTACTGAAAATATTTACGAAATGTAGCAAAATTTTAGTTTTTCATCAATGATAGACATTGATATATTTCTAACAATGTCTATCAGTGCATTGATAGACATTGATAAAAATGTATCTTTTATCATTATCTATTAGTGTCTATCACTGATAGAATTTAAAAATACTCCTTTCATAAATTTATTTAAAGGAGGTAAGTTAATTTTTAATTACATCAAATGAAATAGCTCAAATTGGTGACAAACTGTCAGCTTTGATAAACCTATTAATGTCTAGAAACAGTGACATATAATATATAATTTATTGATGAGTTTGAGGTATTCTTAGTCGAATCAAGTGAAATGACTGCAAATCACTAATAAATTATCAAAACTGATTCACTTATCAAAGTTCGAATGGATAGAATTAATTAATTTATAGTTGTAATTGATACAATTATTCATTTAAGAGTATAGATAGAAAGTAATTTGAAGATAAGTAGGATACCGACGATAAAAGGAAGACAAAGAAACAAAGACAAAGACAAAGACGAAAGGAAAGAGGAAGATCATTAAATAGGTTGAACAACCAGCAATGAGTTGTAAAAACATGAAAGAGATGTGTCATAAAAGATTAGTTGTTACCCATCAGAGAAGTTTGTCCAAAAATATGTATATATATATAAGGGAAGGGGGAAGGGGGAAGGGGGTACCCTTCCATTTGCACTTTTAATGGCCCCTCAACAAAGACAAATCCCACTAAATCAACAAAATACAACAACCATTATATTATATTGCCTTTGTTTTTGTCTTTTTTTTTTTTTTTTTTTTTCAATTTTTTTATTATTATTTAAATCTACTCTCTTCCTTTCATAATTTTTATTTTTGGTGTGGGGAAGAATATTTGAATAGAAGATACTGTATTCATCATTCTTTTGTTGCATTGATTTTGGAGCTTTCAAATTCTCCATTTTGGGCTTAGGCCCACTCTTCTTGGGTTTTGTGTGTACCTTCTCATCTGCTCATCCTCATTCTCTACCTCACCTGCCTTCCCATGAAATATAAGCTATCTCCTTCTTAACCTTCTGGGTCATTGTGACAATGGAAACAAAAAAAAGTAAGAAATTATTTAAGTTTATAAACACTTTCTTGAACATCTAACTTTCTTTCCTTTTTTATCTATTTCTAACGTATGTTTTTTAAAATCAAGCTAAAATTTGAAAATCCAAACTTTCTTGAATTAAACCGAAAAATTTGCTAAACTATGTTTTCAAAAGTGTTTTTAAAAACTTAATTTTTTATTTTTGAATTTTAGTTAGGAATTCAACTCTATTACTTCAAAAAATTGAAATTCATTGTAAACAAATAAGACGAAATAAGTTTAGATTTTCTTTTTTATGTGAATCCAACATTTGATCCATTAATTGTACCCGAATGAGCAATTACAAGAAGCAAGGTAAAGAAGATTTAAGAGGCTTTCACACTATATCTTCAAAAGCTAGCAAATTCTTATCGAGCAACAAATAATTTTGAATCGAAATTTGTATACAATGTTAATTCAATGAGTCAAGATGAGAATGTAGTGAAATTAATCCGCATGCAATACAATCATATATTATAACATTTATAATATATTAAAAATCCATCGACATTCTTAACCTAGATGGTGGAATTTATGTAAATGACATCCATAAAACATTTAAATAGCAATTGAATTGATAAATTTGGCAATTTGAAAAAAAATTATAGTTTAAAATTACAATAATTTAGTTAAAGTTATCCTAAAAAGACTTATGCCGCTCCAAAACCGGACAAAAACTCCTCGAACTAGTTTGAACCAGGCCCAAAAACCGTGAACCAAGCACAAAATGCACAGGATAATATCAAGAAATGTTAAATTGGCGTGAACTAGTTGACCAGATGCAAACCAGAATCGAACCATGGGAAGCAGATGGATCGTCTGGACAACGCACAAATCGAACCGCGTGCCGTTGATCTAAGGTGAGCCTACTGATGTTGCATGTTGACGTCATGACTCGACTTCAGAAATGATAACAGACACTGACGGGACAGACTGAGGACCATCCTCCGAAGAGGTTACATTAAACAGGGACGTCAACCCTTATTCTTCCTAGACACATGCTGTCAAATTTTTTGTCTCGTTTTCTGTGCAGTGCTACAACAATGGAGTTTCTTGGCCTCTGTTCATCCATTTTTGGCAAATTTGATATTCAAATTCTTTGCAGAACGACCCCAATCTAGACACGAACTTACAAATACTTGATTGCAATAAAATGCCCAAAACAAAAGGGGCTTATACAATTGGCCACATCAAATAAAATTGTAAATCTATGGCCATAATTTATCATAGACATTCAAATTTCAAAACTCACATTCATAATACAGTAACTTACCAAAACCATTGAATATTTAAAAAAATTTCAATTAAAATTTGAAATGGCTGTGATATCACTTGGAGGGTTGAAATCCTTAACGCACTGGAAGAAAGCAGAGGGGTCTAGCACAAATTTAATTGGAATTTTGAAATATTCATATATTTTATAAAAAAAAATATATAATAAAATTTGATTCTATAAACTCAACCTACTGTATAAATTATAGTTAAACATGCTTTTTAAATTAAATAGAAAATATAGAGATAACATAGCTCACTTTTGTTGGCGACTCAGAATCTACAAAAACTTCTTTTAGATTGGGATCGCAAACACCACTAAAAAGGAAACATCCCTATTCTCTGAAATTGAGGTTTGGTTTGTGGGAATCTTTTAGAAAAATGGAAATTGATTTTTTTGCAGCGAAGATGAGACCACTTGCACAAAGCCCTTCTGTGTGTGTTTTTTTTTTTCACCTACTCATCCGTAACTCCTTTTCAGGTGTATAAAGAGAGAGAAAACCAAAACGTGGGATTCACACCACATTCCAGATAACTCTCACGTGATTTAATTTAAGATATTTAATTTAATAAATGAAATGAAATGAAATAAGAATTAATTAAATTAAATAATAATTAATTTCATTGCTTACTAAATTAATTCAATTTATAATTAATAATTAATTAAATCTAATTTAATTAATGCATTCATTTAAATGAACATCTCAAACATAACCTATAGCTTTAGTTCAACTAATTAAATTAGATTAAATTAAATAATTAATTAGGTCTCCAATTAGTTAATTACCAAATTAAATATCACATATTTAGTATATTCAATTTAATTTAACCTACATTTGAATCATATTCAATCATATTTCTCTCATAACCTATAGTAATAATGTGTACAAGAGAAAAATGAGTGCAGATGGTAAAGTCAAAACCTTTGAAGCAAGACTAGTGGGAAAAGGTTATACCCAAGTTGAGGGAGTTGACTATGAGGAGACTTTCTCACTTATTGTCATGTTAAAGTCTATTTGAATACTTCTGTTCGTTGTTACAAGGCTGGCTTTTTGAATGACAATCTTAAGGAGACCATTTATATACAGCAACCAGAAGGATTCATAACTCTAGGTCAAGAGCAAAATGTTTGCTAGCTTAATCATTCCATTTTTGGATTGAAGCAAGCTTCACAATCTTGGAACATAAGATTTGATACTACGATCACATCTTATGACTTTGATCAAAATGTTGATGAACCTTGTGTTCACATGAGAATCATCAACAATTCAATAACTTTCTTAGTGCTATACGTAGATGATATACTACTCATTGGAAATGATGTAGATTTACTGACGGATATCAAACAGTGGCTGACGGCCCAATTTCAAATGAAAGATTTGAGAGAGACACAGTTTGTTCTAGACATTCAGATCTTTAGAGATCGTAAGAATAAAACGATAACTTTGTCTCATGCATTGTATACTGACAAGATGCTTGTTAAGTATTCGATGCAAAACTCCAATAGAGGCTTACTGCTTTTCAAGAATGGAGTTACTTTGTTTAAGGAATAATGTCCTAAGAAACCTCAAGATGTTGAGAAAATGTGACAGATCATGTATGCATCGACTGTTGGCAGCCTAATGTATGCAATTTTATGTACTAAACCTGACATTTGCTATGTTGTGGGGATAGTTAGTAGATATTAATATAATCTTGGATTAGCTTACTGAACTGTCATTAAAATCATCCTCAAGTATTTAGGAGAACGAGGAACTACATGCTTGTGTATAAGTCTAAGGATTTGATCCTTATAGCATACAAAGACTCGAACTTTCAAACTGATAAGGATTCTAGAAAATCCACTTCAGGATCAATGTTCACTATTAACGAAGAGCAGTAATTTGGAGAAGTGTCAGGCAAGGGTGCATCGCTGAATCCACCATGGAGGCAGAGTATGTAGCAGGCTATGAAGTTGCCAAGGATTCTATCTGGCTTAGGAAATTCTTGACAGATCTGAAAGTTGTTCCAGACATGTTAAAGACAATCACACTTTAGTGTAATAATAATGGGGTTGTGGCTAATTCCAAGGAGCCTAGAAGCCACAAGCATGGAAAGCATATTGAACGCAAGTATCACTTGATCCGAGAGATAGTGCATTGAGGGGACATGATCGTCACACAGATAGCTTTGGCACACAATGTTGCTAATTTGTTTACAAAGACCCTTACGACTCAGATGCTTGAGGTTCACCTGGATAGTCTGGGTCTATATGGCAGGTCATATTTAGTCTAGGGCAAGTGCGAGATTTACTAGGTGCGTATTATATGTCCTTGTTTCTTGTTTTTGTGTATTGTGATAGTGTTTTAACTTGTATGAAGTACACTCCACTAGCATTAGGACAAGTGGGAGATTGCTGGGGTTGATCCTCCAAATCTTGTGGTCTTGTAGTTTGTAATTCCATTGTACAAACGTTTTATTTATCTAATAAAATGAAATGTATTATTTTATTTGATTTTTAGTTACATTAACCCACAACACCAATAAACTAACATCCAAGGTTACGTTATCTACTGTAACCTAAAGATGTATGTGGAGACAGACAAATGTATCATGTTAAAGTGATAACCTAAATAGTCTGTAGTAGATGGATAAAGCAAGATACCTTATCCTAGTGACACTACGAATACGATCCGCTTTGTAGTTGTTACAATTGTTGTGAAGTGCTACAAATGATCTGATCTTGATCATTCATGTAGAGACATGTGAAGGGGGTATTCTATACAAAGAGTTTGCATAAGATCAGACCATGAAATGAATAATCTCTCTTATTAACACAGTTAATAGAAGAGACTACATTTCACCAAGATGACCATAGATGACTTGACCTGAATATTGAGTGAGTTGTGAACTCTTGCCTATGAATGCGCCCCTTTGATCTACATGGGTGAGAGTGACCTATGTTTCCGACTCAATATGCCTATCGTTTTGGAGATTTGTCTGATTGGAAAGTTGGAAACGCAGCTACACAAGAAGAAATCCATTCATTCTCTATAGATATAGTATGTAGAGAAATTGCTCTCTTAAGAGCTAATTTTGGGACTTGAACAATGTGGCGCCACTCCCTCTCTTGGATCGAGAGGAGTTCAGTTATAGTGGACTATAATTTATTGTTCATTAGAGGAATCAATGGTACTTGAAAAGTTAGATGTAACTACAAGGGCAAAACAATAATTTTGACCCAACTGTACTTACGAGCAATTTGAGAAGGTTAATTATGCTGTTAATTGGTTATATCCAATGGACACAGAAAGATATCTACAATAAGAAGAGTGCAGCTGCAAGTCTTTAGAGGAATGACTGATAGCTAATGAATGAAAATTAATTTAATTAAAGAGTTTAATTAACTAATCTTGTATCATTGGAGCTTTGAGTTGTAGGTCCATAAGATCCCCTTGTTAGATCAATAAGGATTAGTGAGAATCAAATTTATTTTAGTTTGATTTGAATTTTTCAAATTAATTAAAAGGAATAAATTGTATATGATACAAATATTATTATGTATTTGGTACATTATAATATAAAGTTTATATAGAGAAATTAATATTTGAATATGATTCAAATAATAATAATAATAATATGAATGAAATTCATAAATAAACTACTGGTTAAAATTAGTATGAATATGATTTATATTAAAACTATATGTTATATGAGAGAATTAAACTATAGGTTATATTGTATATGATATAATATAAAGTTTATATTATATGAGATATAATATGGTTTAAATTTATATTAATTTAATTAATGAAATAACTCCTAAGGAAGTTACTTCACGTTAGTGGAAAGAGGGTTAATCTTGGAAGTAAAACGATAAATTGAGTCTGTCGAGATTAAGAACAATATGTGAAAGGTCGACTTACTAATCTGGTGGCACAAATATAACTACAGTGAAGAGAGTGCAGTTGCAGGATATAGTGGACAGTCCTGATTAGTTAACGAATGATGATTAGCTTGGTTAAAAGAGTTTGACCTGTTAATCTCGAATCATAGAAGCTCGTGATCTGTAAGTCCATTAGGTCCCTTTACTAGGTCATTACGAAATTAAACTTAGAACAGTCTGACAATGAATTTGAATTAATTGTTCCAACTTAGACAAATCATGCACACAAATATACATAATATTAAAATCCCTAGCAAGCATAAATGTTTTCTTTTTATTTTTCCAAACATGATAATTTCTAATATTATCAAAGAATGAGGGTCTATCAACACGATAACTTTCCATGGTTGTCATAGCTCGAGCAATTAGACTTTTCAAAATATTAATGAGATACTTTATATATCAAAATAATATTTAAAAAAAGATACCAATTGCAGGAGTGAATGACTCAAACAAATAAATATCAAATAAAATGTTTTGTAAAAACTTTTATAAAAAAATGGAAGAGCTACCTGCTTTGATACAAATTGTAGGATCGATATGACAACCCAAGAGGATGGTGAATAGGGTTTTTATTAATTAATGAAAACTTTTTAACTAAGTGAACCCAATTAAACAAACTAACAAACTTTTTGCTAATAAGTAATGTAGACAAGAACTTCATACAAATGCATTCACGTCAAAATGATTTATAAAGTGACATAAACAAATTCAAGTACAAATTGTAGCAATTAATTTTATGCAATGAACTATATCAACAAATTAATTGCTAGGAGAGAGATAAAGAAATTGACACCGATAATTTTATAGTGGTTTCGCACAACCAGCCTACATCCACTTCCCAAGCTCCTCTTGGGCATGTCACTAAAACTTCTAACCGACTCTTTCCACGGATTAGAGACAACCGCTACACCGCTATTTTTACGAGTTCAAGAGCAAACTCAATCATTTCCACGGATCACGATCAAACCGTTACAAACGACTCTTTTTATGGATTAGGAGCAACCCTTTACTAAATATTTGAAATGAGGAACAATATGAGAAAAACTCTCTCAAAGAGTAGATTTACAAAATTGTAGCACTCAACAATTTAATCCTCACAATACAATATAATGTTGGGTTTTATGTCCTAAAACTCGTAGATAGTAAATGTAAATCGTTGACCGTTATTAATAAACAATTATTATT
>JBBPDJ010000008.1:13415366-13468729 GCA_037974625.1 Cucumis cinereus | reverse complement strand
GATTTAATTAAATTAATTAAATTAAAACTATAGGTTATATGAGAGATATTCATTTAAATATGATTTAAATGAAATATGTATTAAATATGATTTAATTAATTTAATTTAATTTAATTAATTAATTTGTTAATTACTTATTTTATTTAATTTAATTTAATTATAATTATAATTAAATTTAAATTAAATAACTCTCATTGGGAGTTATTTTTGGGAAACGTGGGATGCTCCAACGTTTACCCAATTTCTCTCTAACTTCCCTTTCTTCATCCTGAAGAAGGGAAAGAGCTTCTGTGTAAGGGTAACCTAAGTTTTGCAGAGAGTCTGCAGAAGAAAAAAAAAGGTATCTCTCTACTACTCTAAAAAATTCCCAAGATTTCAAAATTAGTTCCCACAAACCAATTCCCTAATTACTCAGAGGATAGGAGAGGCTCCAACTGGAGATGTCTACAATTAGGAGTTTTGTAGATTTCAGAGACTGCACCTAAAGTAAGTTTTTCTTCTCTGTAATTTTATCTAAAAGCATGTTTAGCCTCAGTATAATTTTTTCCAATATATGGTATTTTAAATTTTTCCAAAATAAAATTGAGAACGTTCTGTGTTTCTTCCGCTGCAATGTGCTTTTATCCCATCATATAACTCTCTCAAGAATTAGATGAAAAGAATAAATAATGAAGCTTGAAAAGAGCAACAATGTAATCTTTGTGAGTTATGGAGCATTGAAACTAATGAAAGTTTTTTTTTTTTTTTTTTTTTGGAGAAAAAGATGTCTTTAAATAGAGAGATGAGATGTTGAAATCTAAAATCAATTTGGTCCATTGGATCTTTTAAAATAAAATTAAATGGTGAAAATTTAAACTCAATTACCCTTAGACACAAACAAAAATAATAATACAATAATCTATATTTTTTATAAAATAATTTCTTTTTAAAACCCAACAAAAACAAGTCCACCATCTTTAAAAATACTAGCCTTTAGACTCAAACACAAATAATATTAAATTCATTTTGGTTTTAAAATAATATTAAATTCTTTTTATTTTTAAAACCATTCCAAATAAACAACCATGTGTTCCTCCTTCATTTGCTCCATTTAGACCATGGACATATAATAGTTCTTAATCAAATCTCTTTAGAAAGAAGATCTTTTGTTTGTTTTACGAAACTTTCATTATTGGGTTAGCCATACGGTTAACATGTTTCCAGCGATTCACATGGCATTATCAAATGATACAAGTCTTAGATAAGAATCAACAATGCACTAGAACGCTCTTGTTGACGATCCTTTACTCTAACAACATCTAGGGTTTGTCAAATGGATGGTGTGAGTTTGTCAAATGCTCAATAAGCCGCTACATTAGCGGCGGATAAACCATGTTCGTCAAGCAAGTTTGTTCAGTGGTTGTAACATAATTAATTGGTTAGTAGGGATAAACCGGGCGAGGATTCAAAAGAATTGGGCGAAGTGTTTGTTCCCGAATGATGGAAGTGGAAAGACACTAAGGGAAAGGGATATACTCCTTTATTTTTGGAATCGTTGAAGTTGTACGACGTGTTCCAGACATACGACCCTGATAAGTTAAGGTTTTTATTAGTTGGCTTGGTTTATAATTCTAAAGTAATAGTAGTCTTAATAAATAAGAAAGAAAAGAGCTAAGATTCTAGAAAGGAAGCTTTATAGGAAAAAGAAAGAGAAGAATATATGTATCTAGAGGGTGGGGGTGAAATAAATTTTTCAGAATTTTGTTAGGTCTCCATGAGGGGAGATCGGGTCATGCGACGGATGCAAACTAGACTTTGAAGCAAAAAATCCAAGATTTCTTTGTTAAGGTCATGCGAGCCCGCAATTCACGACAAGCTTCTCTCTTTTGATGAATGGGACTGTGAAGAGGGATGAAAATTTTGTTAAGTTTCGACTCTTGGATTTCTTTGTTAAGGTCATTGACCTTTTTCTTTTCAGTCGTTGACTTACCTTTCTATCCTTCATTTTGGTCTTACTGGTCCTATTAATTAAATTTGATAGTGTTTTTTAGTTAGTCTCCAAGTTTTAAAAGGTTTAAATTGAATCTCGAAATGTCAAATATAAAATTTGTTGTTGTTAACTAATTGAAGACCAGACTGTTGCCTAAAATATGAAAACCTATGAAAGAAAAAGTTTACAATCTATAGTGCAATTGCACAATGACAAATAAGTAGTAAGTAGGAAATGTTCAAAGTATTGAACCCAAGCTGGTAACAGATGTATTAAAGATTCTTTCATGTAATAAAGGATTTTTCTCAACAGAACAATGACCATAAAACAAAAGCAATGCGAAGAGATGATTGTCTTTTGTGGATTCAACATCTATTGGACTTTCTATAAAGTAACTTATATTCTTATTATTAATTAGCTGGATAATATTTCTTTTTCAAATTATCTTAAATTTTATCTTAAAAAAATATAGAGTCTTGAAGATTTAGATTTGATTCCTTGAATTGTGGAAGATCTCTTATCCTATTGGAAGAATCCTAATATCTTTACAAAAGATATTAAGATATTTAAAAAAAATTTATAAAAGATAATTCAATATATTCTTAAAATAATTCCTTTAAGAACCTATATATATGTGAATTAGAGCTGAAGGAGAGTGGAGCAACTAGAAAATAAAAAAAAAATGAAAGAAAGGATGCAGACGAAATACTCTTGAAGGTATGATGTTGGAGTTTTAATATTTTCCATTTATTATGCATACTGTAGAAGTAATGTTGATGTTCAGTCTTTAACTTTATGATGGAGATGAGGCTCATATATTTAGTTGATCTAGCAGTTTATTATAATTATGTGTATATAAGCATTGGTTGATTATTTTCAAATCACATAAAGTTTGTCTCAAAGATGTGTTCTGAAGTTGAAGCTTTGTTATGGTTGCTACTGTATGTGCTATGTTGATTCTCTGGTCTCTGATATCATAATGAAATTGAAGTGTTATTGTGATAAACATATAATACACTGTGTGGTTAGAAGTGTGCGTATGCTGTTACTTATCCTGCCATTGAGTGTGTGAAGAACTTGCATTGCAAGAGTTGAAAGAATTAGGAAAACCCTAATTATTATTATACATCAAGTGTTAAAACAAGAGGAGTCTATGTTCAACCAGATAGGGGGAGCCTATTTCAATATTGTATCTCATTCAACAAATCAGGGGGATCCTGTATTTTGAGATATATGATAACTGTGCAGCATATACTATAGATGTTGCTTAAGCCTGTTTTAGTTATCTAAGCTGATTGTTTAGATTTTAACAACTTTATTCTCACTTGATTGTAAGCATACAGACTCTTGTTAATTAGTGAAGCATTGATCTTTACAGGGCATACACGCCTCCCAAATGTTGGTGACATCCACTGAACGGGGTTACCAATTTCTCGTGTTCTCTATTTTATTATTATATGCATCATGTGTTACTCGTTCAGTTAATAACTATATAAATAACTAAGCAATTTCTGAGAATTGGTTATATTTCCTTTTTCAATTGGTATTAGAGCAGGTTATATCTACTTATCAACAATGGATGCATTAGAGAAGAAAATTCTACTACTAGACCACCCAAACTCAATGGGACAAACTATGCATACTGGAAACCTAGAATGACAGCCTTTTTGAAGTCTATTGACAACAAAACTTGGAAGGCAGTACTAATTTGCTGGACAACTCCTGAGATTAATGCAGAAGATGGTCTTGTTACACCTAAACCTAAGAGCACCTGGACTGAAGCATAAGATAACGCGACACTCGAAAACTCAGAAGCTCTAAATTCTATATTTAATGGTATTGACAGGAATGTTTTCTATCTCATCAATAGTTGCACATCAGAAAATGAAGCCTAAGATATTCTTGTTGCTGCCCATGAAGGAATTTCCAAAGTAAAAAGGTCTCGACTACAAATTCTCATGTCAAATTCAAAGCTTTTATAATGTTGGATGATGAGACAATCTCAGAGTTCAATGTTCGTGTGTTGGATATTGCAAATGAATCCTATGCACCTGGTTAGAAGATTTTTGAAGAAAACTTGTCAGGAAGGTTATACACTCGTTACCAAAGAGGTTTGACATGAAAGTGATTACTATCGAAGAACCAAATGATATAATTGCAATAAAAATAAATGAGTTGTTTGGTTCATCGTAAACTTTCGAGTTTATCATTTAGTGCTGATATTGACAGAAAAGGAAAGTGACTGACGTTGTAATCCGTTACTGTTGAAGAACATACAACAGTAAAAGACAAGAAAAATGATGAAAATCTTGCAGACTTTATAGTTCTCTTAACAAAATAGGTTTCAAAGTTTGTCAAAAGATTCAACAAAAGAACCGGCAGTTAGGGACAGGGTCAGACAAATACATCCTGATATATTAATTCAAGTGGTCGAAAGAAGGAAATAGAACTGGGAGGAAATAAGCAACTGACTAAAGGCAGTCAAAGTTTTAGATGTAGGGAATGTGAAGGCTTATCAGGTTGAATGTCCTACCTACTTAAGAAGACAGAAAAAAGGGTTGGTTATTACTCACTCAGATGAAGACAGAGCTTCAGACAGTGTTAGTGATGGACAAATTTGTGTCTTGTTAAGTTATGACTTTGAAGATAACACCAGTAATGATGAAGATTCTGAACTACTAAATAGAGAGCTAATAACTGAAGCAATGACTATTGCCAAAGAGTATGCAAAATCAGCTAAATGTGAAAGTAAAGAAGAAGATCTAGTTGTTTTAGAACAACAGAAATGTAGAATACAAGATTTGATAGAAGAAAATCATAGATTGTTGACAACCATCTCTTATCTCAAGATAGAATTGATAGAATTAAGTGATACACATCATGAGTTGGAAACTATCTCGAAATTTGTACGAATGCTAAATTCTGAACATAAATTTTAAATGAAATACTCAATTTGAGTAGAACCTCAGGTGACAAAAGATGAATTGGCGATGATTAGTCTAACCAAAGAAATGTTTCACAAGATAAGGTTGCTCCAGTTCATGTGAGAAATTCTGATGATCAAATACAGAAGACAATACCCATGACAACAACAAGTAAACGAAGATGGGTATGCAATTACTGTGGAAAATCAGGACATATTCGCCCTTATTATTTCTATCTCCGTTCTGCTCATATTTACAAAAGAAAGATTATTCCAGCAAAAACTCAGATAGTTCGAGATCACAAGGTCAAGAAAACTAAGTTTGAATGGAGAGTCAAGACAAATCCTAAATGCAATGTTGGTTTAACCATAATACATCAATATTTCAAAGAAGATATGTATTTTTATAGTGGTTGCTCACGACATATGACATGTAATCAAGCATTTCTGTCTGGACTGAAAGAATGTAATGTTGGACATGTAACATTTGGAGATGGTGCTAAAGGAAAAGTTCTTGCAAAGGTGACAGTTAAGTCAAACTTGCCTATACTACATGATGTACACTTTGTGGAAGAACTCACTGCAAATTTAATCAATATAAGTCAATTGTGCGACCAAGGATATCAGGTTACCTTCTCAAAAGATAAATGTTCTGTTCAAGACAACAATCACACCATAAGCATGATTGGAACGCGTCTCTCTAATAATTGTTATCACTAGACTCCTTTAGAAGATCACGAAGTCTATAATATGTCTAAAACTGAGCATGCAACTTTATGGCATAAAAGATTGGGGCATGTTAGCATGAGTTCTATCAGACGAGCTGTTAATGAAGAAGCAATACTTGGGATTCCATCTTTAAAATTTGATACATATATTCTCTATGGAGATTGTCATATAGGGAAACAAATCAAAGTCTCGCATAAAAAGACAGGTTACAACAGCACAACAAGAGTCTTAGAACTATTGCATATTGATCTAATGAGACCTATGCAGACAGAAAGTTAAGAAAGAAAAAATTTGTCCTTGTGTCAAAGTTTACCTGGGTTCGCTTTATCAGAGAGAGGTCTGAAACATTCAAAGTTTGTAAGACATTGTACTTACAACTACAAAGGGAACAAGAAAAAAATGTTGTGCACATTAGATGTGATCATGGAAAAAGAATTTGAGAATGATGCGTTTGATGAGTTTTGTTGTTCTTAAGGAATATTTCATGAATTTTCAGCTCCTATTACACCTCAGCAGAAATGAGTAGTTGAAAGAGAAAAAAAACAATGCAAGAAATGGCACAGTCCATGTTGCATGCAAATAAGTTACCTCTATATTTTTTGGCAGAAGCAGTAAATATAGCATGTCACATTCACAATCGTATATCTCTTCGTGCAGGTACTTTCAAGACTAACTATGAACTCTTGAAATGGAAGAAACCTAACATAAGATACTTTCATATTTTTGGAAGTATATGTTACATTCTAGCTAACAGAGAATATTGTAAAAAATGGGATGCTAAGTCTGATGAAGGAATATTCTTGGGCTATTCATTAACCAGTTGTGCATTCAGAGTGTTTAGTAAAAAAACACATACTATAGTAGAATCTGTGAATATGATAGTCCATGATCGATGGTCACCTGATGCAATACAAAATGATGATGAATTAATAACGTCGTTGGACAAGCAAGACAGTACCACCACAAAGTTGTGTGAAACCACTCATATCGTACCTACTACTAATCATAATAGTAAAGAAGTATGTGCTTTAACTGATGATAACATGACAAATCCGAGCAATCAAGGTGTGAAGAAAGTTCTCTAGAATCCTCCACAAGGATATATAAAAATCATCCATTAATTAATGTGAAAGGTGATCCAAAATCTGCAATTACTACAAGAAGAAAAAAGAGAATTTACTATGCACAAATGTTAGAAATGTGTGTTTTACCTCTTTTGTAGAACCTACTAATATTTCTGAAGCTCTCAAAGATGAGTTCTTGATGAATGCAATGCAGGAAGAGTTACTTCAATTCGAGAGAAATAAAGTCTGGACTCTTGTTTCAAGACAAAATGATGTTAATATAATCGGTACTAAGTGGATATTCAAAATAAAATAGATGAATCCGGAGCTCTAACAAGAAACAAAGCTAGATTAGTAGCTCAGAGGTATAATCAAGTCCACAAAGTAGATTTAGACGAAACCTTTGCACCAGTAGCTAGGATAGAAGCGATTCGCTTACTGCTTGGAATATCTTGTCCACTTAAATTTAAGTTGTATCAGATGGATGTTAAAAGTGTCTTTCTCAATGGGTACTTAAATGAAGAAGTTTTTGTGGCTCAACCCAAGGGTTTTATAGACCCTAACAATCCAAATCATGTTCACAAGCTGCAAAATAATTTATATCGTCTCAAACTGGTCCTTTGAGCTTGGTATGATCGTTTGCCAGAGTTTTTATCTAACAAGGGATATACTCGAGGGAGCATAGACGAAACACACTTTATCAAAAGACTTAAGAATCAGTTTATTATTGCTCAAATCTATGTAGATGATATTTTTTTTAGAGGATCTCTTCATTCTATGGTGGATGTAGTTTATTATTGCTCAAATCTATGTAGATGATATTGTTTTTAGAGGATCTCTTCATTCTACGGTGGATGATTTCGTTCAACAAATGAAGTCTTAATTCGAAATGAGCATGATATGAGAATTGACGTACTTTCTAGGATTACAAGTCAAGCAGGCTGCAAACCTCATCTTTATTTCTCAAGAAAAGTATGCAAAAAAATATGATCAAGATATTTGGGCTTGATAAAGCTCAATCCAAATGAACTCTAGCTGCAACTCATATGAAAATGTCCAAAGGAGTTAGTATTCCCAGAACAGATGAAAGTACCCACAGAAGCATGATAGAAAGTCTTCTCTACTTAAGAGCTAGTAGATTAGACATATCGTATGTTGTAGGGGTATGTGCACGATATCAGTTTGATCCACGAATTTCACATCTGGCCTTAGTAAGGCGCATTCTAAAATACATTCATGGCACAACAGACTATGGCCTCTGGTACTCTTTTGATACTAATTCTACAGTTGTAGGCTATTGTGATGCAGATTGGGCAGGTTGCTCAGAGGACAGAAAAAGTACTTCTTGTGGTTGTTTCTTTCTTGGAACCAATCTCATATCATGGTTTAGCAAGAAACAAAATAGTGTCTCCCCATCAACCGCCAAAGCAGAATACATAGCAGTAGGGAGTAGTTGTGGACAACTAATGTGGATGAAACAAATGTTGAAAGAATATGAAGTTGATCAGGGTGTCATGACTTTGTATTGTGACTATGAGTGCAATCAATATCTCCAAGAATCCAGTACAACATAGTAGAACAAAACATATTGACATTCGACACCACTTTATTCGTGAGTTAGTTGAAAATAAGATAATTAATCTCGAGCATGTTCGGACTACTACTCAATTAGTTGATATTCTAACTTAAACCCTTGATGTTGTAACTTTTGAGACTCTACGGAAAAGCCTGAATATTTGCAAACTCAGTTTTTGAGTTATTTTATGGGTCATAGATAGCTCTCAGTAGAAGATTCATAAGCCCATTATTTTTTTCTTTGTATTTACTAATGTTAGAGGATATTAATTTTAAATTAACTAAGAAAGCCTCTTATCATTCCCTCGTTTCACCTGAAGAAGTAGAGTGAATAGGAACGCTATTTGTGTCAAGGGTAACAATGGTCTCAACTCATCGTTGATCCTATGATCAAGAAGAAATTCCACATTTTTAGCTTTGCATAAACATTCATGGTGTTCGCATGTGTGGTCCTATGTCCCCTGTGAGTAAGAAGAAGAATGTCAGGTTTTCGCAAATTGAAGAATCTTCACTTGCTGGTCCTGGTAATGTTATCTCAAATACTGATATCCTTAGTACGAATATTGATGAGTGACTGATCAAGCGATAACGCAAGTATTTCAAATTTGCATGAGTTAGCATCTGCATCCATTACGAATGTTGAATCTGTTTTAGTTCCTCCAATTACTGAGCCCATTGTCCATTCACCTATTGAAACTCCAAATTATCCTATTACGTCTAGTTTTGATTTCCCTATTGATCATACTTTGTCTAACAATGTTGATCCTAAAGTTAGCACAAACCTTCATCCTGATAATCCATTACCATTAAACTCTGAAAATATGCTTAATTCCTCTCCTAATCACTCTCATACGGAAAAGCCACTAGTATGACATGAGGAACCATCACTACCAGTTGACTCTGTACCTTTTGATGATGATATTTGCATTGCTGAACTTATTAAGCCAACCAAACGTTCTGATGTGTCGTCATCCTCAAAGAAAAAGAAAAACTAGAAAGGAAAGGAAAAACAACATGCACTTAAGATTGTCCTTCCTAAGATCATCAAGGGTACAAAATTTGTTGCTACTAAATTTGGACGTTGTAAAATTTCCCCAAATGTTCCCTCTGTGCCTTTAAATGGAGTCTCTTATTACTGTGAAGAAAGTATGTTGTTCAAAGAAGAATAGCCGATGAGGTAAATATTTATGATAAGCATCATTCCTGTACAGAGATTATAGATCTAATTCATCGAGCAAGGCTGACCAAAACAGTGTCCCAAGTAGGACCCTACTATCCACGATTGATTCACGAGTTTATTGTTAATCTTCCAACTGGTTTTAATGACCCCAGTGACTCAGAGTATTGTCAAGTTCATGTTTGTGGTCTAAGTTTTGATATATCTGTTGTAGTTATATATCACTATCTTGAATTGAAACAGATAGCTGATACTCCCTCTCAATCTCCTACATCTGAAGTATTAGCAACATAATTGACTGATGGGACTATGAAAACATGGCTGACCTCTGGACATTTTCCTACTGGTGCATTGAGTGTTAAATATGTCATTCTCTATAAGATTGGTATAGCTAACTAGATCCCTTCAACTCACGCATCTAGTGTATCAGCTGCTTTTGGCAACCTGATTTATCAGGTTGACACTTATGCTTGAGTAAATGTTGGAGAAATTATTTTGTCTTAGATTATGCGCCATGTGGAGTCTTTTGGACTAAAAATTCCTATTTTCTTTCCTCGGTTGTTATGTAGTTTAATGATCTCTCAACATCTAAATATACTCACTGCACAAGATCTCCCGTCCTGCTCCAAAAGTCCTACTGTTAAGCTTGCGCTTGTTTCAAGGGGCATATGTTCTAGACATTGTTCACACAATGAGAGCTCCAATCGCAGATACAGATGACCAGCCTGATGATACTCAAGTATTTAGACATGGTCTGTCATTGCCACCTGTTGTAGGAAACAAAGTCTTACACACCTTGATTACAGAATCTCGAATGCTAAGCAGCACAATTCACAAATTATCTGATAGAAAGTTTACTGTGGACTCTCTGATTATTACTTTGCAAGGATTGCTACCTACTCCAGTAGGTGCCTCTACTGTTGTTCCTCTGGAATCCCCTACTACTGATAATTTGTAATTTCTTTCAGGCAACCAATGGGGAGAAAATAATGGATGTGTGTGTTTGCTCTTTTGGTACTTTGGGTGTGTGCTTGGTATTTTGGGTGTGTGTTTCCTTACTTGTCTTATAAATTATCTACCTTTTGTCTTTGTCTACCTATTGTTGACTCTAAACCTGCCTTACGAACTAATTATTCAAAATGCATCTCTCTGTAGCCTTATTACATCACAATTTTATATGTCCTTGATAAGTGGGTCCATGAGTACATGATTAGTTAACAATGGTTGCCAGAAAAGAAATATTCTTTGAGAAAGGGGGGAAATTGTTATTATTAATTGGCTGGATAATATTTTTCCAAATTATCTTGAATTATATCTTCAAAAAATATAGAACCTTGAAGATTTAGATTTGATTCCTTGAATTGTGGAAGATCTCTTATCTTATTGGAAGAATCCTAATATCTTAACAAAAGATATTAAGATATTTAACATTTTTTATAAAAGAAAATTCAATATATTCTTAAGATAATTCTTTTAAGAACTGAATTACGGCTGAAGGAGGTGGAGCAACTAGAAAAATAGAAAAACGAAAGAAAGGCTGTAGACGAAATACTCTTGAAGGTATGATGTTGGAGTTTTAATATTTCTCATTCATTATACATACTGTAGAAGTAATGTTCATTGCTCAGTCTTTAACTTTACGATGGAGATGAGGCTCACATATTTACCAGATCTAGCAAATTATTATAATTATGTGCATATGAGCACTAGTTGATCATTTTCAAATCTCATAAAGTTTGTCTCAAAGATGTATTCTGAAGTCGAAGCTTTGTTATGGTTGCTACTGTATGTGCTATGTTGATTCTCTGATCTCTGACATCATAACGAAGTTGAAGTGTTATTGTGATAAACATATAATACACTATGTGGTTAGAAGTGTGCACATGCTGTTGATTGTCCTGCCATTGACTGTGTGAAGAACTTGCATTGCAAAAGCTGAAAGAATTAGGGGGAGCCTAATTATTGTAATACATTAAGTGTTAAAACAGGAGGAGCTTGTGTTCAACTTGATAGGGGGAGCCTATCGCAATATTGTATCTCATTCAATAAATTAGGGGAGCCTGTATTTTGAGATATATGATAATTGTATAGCATATACTATAAATATTGTTTAAGCTTGTTTTAGTTATTTGAGCTGATTGTTTATATTTTAACAACTTTATTCTCACTCGATTGTAAGCCTACAAACTCTTGTTAATTAGTGAAGCATTGCTCTTTTTAGGGCATACGTGCCCCCGGATGTAGGTGGTATCTACCAAACTGGGTTACTAATTTCTCGTGTTCTTTATTTTATTGTTATATGCATCATGTGTTACTCGTTCAGTTAATAACTTTATAAATAACTAAACAATTTATGAGAATTGAGTATATTTTCTTTTTTTTTCATATATAACTATCGTTAATGCAAACTTAGATGAATAAGAACACAATTGAAGGTTCTAAAAGTTTAACTCAATGTCTGAGGTAAAGACAAACTTATGTCAAGGCTCTTTTCTTGGATCACTTTTACGGGAACTAGGTTTTACCGAACATTCCTAGTATAAATGCAACTTAGATCTCTTTTCTTAAATCACCTTTATTTGGCATTAGCATTTTCAATAATTAATAACAAATTTATTTTGTTTTATCTCTATTTTAATTTCAAAAGTTGTAATATTGTGTTTGAACTTTTATAATTGTTTCAAAACAACCATAAAAAACATAAGTTCCTTAGAATTTGAAGAAAAATCAAGATCTAAAATTGTGTGACAATGACTTAAAACAAGTGATGATTTAAAATTTGATTTTCGCGTCAGAACTACACTATTTTCTATCTAAATCCTACTTCAAGAGGTAATTTTAAAACATTGTTGTAAAAGTTTAAATATATACCAAAATTTAAGAACATTTTTATAATTTAACGAAATAAAATAGAGGATGAGATGATGGAAATGTTTCTCTTAGACTAAGAAATGAGAAGTAAAATGAAAAAGGTAGTCATTATTTTATTATTTTCTATACTTTAGCTCTTTGTTTTTAGTTCCGCGTTAAACCCTACGCTACTCACGAAGCTTCCTCCCATAAACCCTTTCAAACCCTTTGAAGCTTTTGAAGAAAGAAAACCATTTCTTTCTCTATCTCTCTCTCCCTCTCCCTCTCCAACCTTTCATTCAACTCACCCTAAACCCTAATTTCTGTTCCTTCATAACATCCCTTTCTCCTCCTCCCATGGAAGATTCCTCCAAATCACCCGATGATCGGAAAACCCGTTTCTATCACCCTTACCAAGACCTACACGTTCCGATCACCAAGCTCTACGAGCTCCCCACCGCCCCCGAGCATCTTTTCTTCGAAGAAGCCGCCAGGCCTCACCGTTCTTGGGGCGAAAACCTCCAATACTACACCGGAATTGGCTACCTCTCCGGCGCCCTTCTCGGTGGCGCCAGGGGTTCCATTCAGGGCCTCAGGGCAGCTGACCCCGGTGACTCTGTCAAACTCCGTCTCAATCGAGTTCTCAACTCTGGGGGCCAGCTTGGCAGGAGGGCTGGAAATTCTCTTGGGATCCTTGGCTTGATTTTTGCTGGTTTGGAAAGTGGGGTTATTCATTTGAGAGGTTCTGATGATGTTTTGAACAGTATTGTAGCTGGATTGGGAACTGGTGCTATTTATAAGGCGGCGTCTGGGCCAAGGTCGGCCGCCATCGCTGGTGCTATTGGAGGGATTGCTGCTGCAGCTGCAGTTGCGGGGAAGCGGGCAGTTAAGAGATATGTGCCGATATAGAATTTTCATAACAAGTTATGCAAATTTGTATCAACTAGAGGGAGGATTTTCACGGTAAAGCATTTGGTTTCTTTGATTATTGTTTCTTCACATTGTTACACAGTTTATTATTCATGGATTAGTGAATAACATACACTTTTGGGTTGCAAATGCTCTCTCTTGTTATTTGTAATTGTTATACAATTTGTTGATTTGCCTCTTATAGTTATTGATGCCCTGGATCAATGGGAGACTTCAAATTTGTGTTTGATTCATCACCTCTTCTTATGTGTAACTGATTCTAAAGCCTTTGTAATTATCTTGCCTGTGTTGGATCTCATTTCAATGTAAATTGTAGCCATAGTAAAATATTGGAAAATGGGCTTTGCTTGACTGATTTTCTTTATAATTTGTGGTTATTGGAAAGGAGGGGATGGGTTTGGCGACGTATTGTTGGGAGGCTTCATCTGAATCAATGAATAATGCTAACGATTTTGTGGTAGCAGCCATTATTTCTGTGTAATATTATAAAAATGCAGGGGTTTTCTAGTTATCGGCAAGAGCCTGGAGGCTTAAGTTTTATCAAATAAGGCATTTACTTTACCAATATGATAGTCTTGGAAGTCTTGTCAAATATTGCGCTTAGAGTAATTATTATAAGGTAGAGATTGGTGGGGATCGACTTGATTGGATTGTGCCCGATTGATCAGGTCCTAACTGTATTATGATGAATTGGGTATGGGATGAAGGAAATGGTTCATGTGTGTTAATGC
Source organism: Cucumis cinereus (assembly GCA_037974625.1). NCBI lineage: Eukaryota > Viridiplantae > Streptophyta > Magnoliopsida > Cucurbitales > Cucurbitaceae > Cucumis > Cucumis cinereus. Next base: position 13,454,781 of record JBBPDJ010000008.1, on the reverse strand, counting down.
TGTAATTTCAATAAGTGCTTCATGGTTCTCCTGTTTGACAGTCTTATGCTGCACATTTGTTGTGTAATTTAAATAAAATGGGATTGGTTTAAATTGAAAAAACTCACAACACATTGGCTTCTTAGTTGATCCACCCTTTAATTCGGTCTTCAATGTATTCGGTAAAAGACTCTTTCTTTCTTTATAGGTGAATTTATTTATCCTATTTATGTAAACTTCACTAAATTCTAGAACCAAAAATGACTTCTCTAGGGACAAATATATTGCCAAATGGCTTGTAAGTTCAAAATCGTTTTTTCTAGAACTCACAACATTGAGTTTCAGTATCAAGTTATACCTATCTACCTCGATTTAGTGATTTTGGATTCTTAATTTGAAGGGGAAAAAATCATATATATTATCAAAGGAGCAATTATATCAAATTTCAAAACATACATTTTTATTCCCAACTTCAGAAAATAGTTTTTGAAGTTATTATTATTATTATTATTATATTTTTTAAATAAAGTTTACCATACTTGATTCAGGTACCATCGTTTTCAAATCTCACCTCCTGGATACCTGAATTTTGTACTGCTATTTGGTTCTTACACTGGTGGTCTCTTAAGCATTTGTTTGCGCCTGTTGATTACTTTCAATCAAAAACTCAATTTCCAAGCGTTTAGACAAATCTCACAAAGAAACGAGTTTCTAAACCCTTTTCAAAATTTTATTCTTTTATATTTTAGTTCAATAATTACCACCACCAACCTTTGAAATCGTAAATGAAATATTCAACTACTAAACTATGCTCGGATTAACAGAATTGTTAGGAAAAAAAGAAGTCCATTTAAATGAATACAATAAAGGATCATTTCATTCCCTTAAAAATTGCCTTCCAATGAATACAATCCTAAAAGTTGGGGAAAGAAAACCGCAGGATTGTCATCATTGCATGGCCATTTTCATTTAATTTAATTAATTTCACTACAAATCCTCGAAATTTAAAGAAAACGTTTCCGTACATCCCTAACTATTAATTTCTGGGATTTTCATACAAGTGAATGTAGAAACTTAACTATGTTTTAGATATGGGCCTACCTCAAACGGAATTGGTCGAAACTGAAACAGCAGATTGGCTCACTAGAAAGATTTTTGTGTTTTCGTGCCCGTGTCCCCAGGTTCTCTCTGCAAACAGCAAAACGCCCAAGTTTATAGAAAATGTTCAAATTATTGAAGAACGAAAGTAGCCTGGAGAACTGAGCAGAATTGAACCAAATCAAGGACTGTTTCTTAAGAACTCACTGAACAAATGAGTTAAGGGCAGTAGATTTCTTTAATTAATGGTAGATAATGATAAAAACACTTACCAAGCTTTGCAAATGCAAAACTTGGTTCATCTATCATGTATCTACAACTTCAGAAGACAATATAACAAGGCAGGAGTGAGTGAGAGCAAGGGGTGCACGCGTCTGCGCACACACAAATAAAATTAAAAAAAAAAGTCAGAGAACTGACAACAGAACTGAACCAAGTCAAAGACTGTTTCTTAAGAACTCACTAAACAAATGAGTTTAGGGTAGTAGATTCCTTTAGTTAATAGTAGATAATGATAAAAATACTTACCACTTGCTGCTTGATTGTATATTTGCACAGCCTTTTCGTGAAAATCATTGATTTATTTGAACTACACACATCAGGTGCAGTAAAACAATTGGTCAAGTTCCTAGTTTTATAAGATCGGTAGAACACTAGAACCTAAGAAGCAACCCGTGCATGTTGGACACTTGTACACTCCGACATTAGTTGGAACACGTATTAGACACTTGTTAGTACAATAAATGTGCTAGACACTAGTTGTACAAAGTCACAATAGGACCAACATCTATCAGATGTGTATCGAGCACTTATTACATATACTAAATAGGCACATAATAATAAAATTTGAGAAGGAAATACATAAAACTAACTATTTAAGAATATAAATGCATAAACAAATTGACTTCAAATTTCCTTGTTTAAAAATGATACACATTTTAAAAAATATATGTATGTCCTAAATTTTTTTAAATGCTGCGTCACTCTGTCCATGTTGAACATATTTGTATCCACATATGTGCTACTATGGATTTCCAACAGGCATTCTTATAATTGAATGACTTTTTTTTGCTGGTATGAGTTTTTCTACTTATGTTGGATGTTTTTAGCCAGTTGGATTTGGACATTTTATTGGTAAGTTTGAGGATTTTTTATTTGATCAATTTGTTAGTGAATTTTGGGTGATTTATCTATTTATTTTGTTCACTTGCTATCAAAAGTAACCATACGTGTTCAGTTTAAATTGATGAAATTGAAAGTTTAAGGTTAAAATTGACTCACCCATCTATTTTTAAAGGCTAAACAATCAACAAGCGGAATTTTTAATGAACAAAAGAAACTTAGAATCACATTCTGTATTTTTCATTGTTTTACCACTCACATTAGAGTAACTTCTGAAGCAAAGTAGACGTTTTACCTTTATGCTCCTACTGAACTTCTCTGAATTCCCATCAGTCTCCATGTATGCAAAGTTAATCACTAGTTTAAAGTTTTGTGGAAAGCGACCTGAAATAACAAACAAACAATAACTCCAAGACTTCTAAAGTAAAAGCAACACGAAACCCAGATTGCATATACTCTACAGTAAAGGTTTAGAGAGTTTGCAGAAGTCTACTTCAACCAAAATCTCACATTTGAATAAGACAATAATTATTAGTAGTAATGAAAAAGGGGCAAAATGATTCTCACAGAAGTTGATGTTTTCAGCAATTCTCTAATTGCCATCGTAGCATAAGAAGATGCCGGGAGAGTAAAGCTCAGCTTGAGAGCCATCTGTGGATCCTGAGTATGTCCATTTTCATTTTCATTTCCACCTGCTTCAAGTTGAATATTCTTTTTACAGCACACTGATTGTTCTGTGGAATCCAATGAATCTTCATTTTTAGATTTATCGGCTATCTTTTCTTCCTTACTAATTTCAACACTTTGAGGCTTCAAAAGGTTATGTAAATCACTCTGTGCCAGGGGTAAATTACGATCAACATATGAGATCAATTCCCTGCCAAACAACAGAATTTAATCTTCTAATGGATACATAAATGCTAGGAATTAATAATTTAAACAACTTAAAAGAAAGTACCACTCATAGTCCTTTGGTCTTTGAAAAACTCTCCGATAGCTTCCAGTCATGCTGGTAATTGAAAATTCCCTACGGACATGCGGTTCCATTAAGTACAATATAAAGAAGATTATACAAATACAACATTCTACAAAATGAAAAAAGGGAACGGGAGAAGATGGCTTAATCTCATGAAAGTTTAAACATACTTTACATTATGAACAGACTCCGTCAAGCTGATTGAATCCTAAACAATTAAACATCAAAATTAGTAAAAATAAATACAATACAAGGTTGAAGTAAAAAGTAAAAGGCCACTAGAAGGAAAAAAAAAACATCAGTACAAGCTCCTAACTCCACATGCCTTGTACAGTTGTTCTAAAATAAATAAATAAACATAAAAAAAAAAAAAAAAACTCCACCACCATTGTTCTTAGTTTGGCTAGGCGTGCCCTTGTTCAACATATGTCGGACACTTCGACACTCCAACATGTTTTGTACGCATATTGAGCACTTGTCAGTGCAATAGACGAGTTAGACACTAACCGTACTTAGTTAAAATAGGTCCAACATTTGTTAGACATGTATTGAAGTGTAGTATATAAAATATACATATGACATACAAAATGAATTTTGAGAGTGAAATACATCAAGCTAACTTTTTGGGCACATAAATGCATGAACTCATGAACTAGTATTTTCTTCTTATATACAAATGGTATAGATTTAAAAACATATATTTTAATAAACTTGTCCTCAACATGTGCATGTCCTATTTTATTGTTTTTAAAAAAGTGACCTAAATCTGACATGTCTTGTTTCAAATATCTGCTTCTTAGCTTCACACTCATTCACCAAATGTATAATATCATTGTCACCCAACTTGCAAAATAGTTACAAAGTGACATACTTATGGGTCATTAATGTCCTGAAGATTGCTATTGAAAGCTATAAACTCTCTAAGAGATCTTGAATTTGATGTAAATGAGCAAGAAGTATGAGCACGGATAACACGAATACTCTGTTTTGGTGCACATCTTTAGAACACTTCTAACAAAATAACCTTTCGATCGTCTACACAAGTATGCATACAAAAAAGAAAAATAGATAGATTGGCAGTGTAAACAGTTCGGTTCGACTCGGTTATTAAAGAAAGCCAGAACCGAACCAACTAATTGGTTAAAGAAATAAAGGTCCTGAAATCGAACCCGGTTTATTGATAAAATGTGGCCCCCAAACTACTCGAACTTGTGGTTTGGGATGGTTCGGTTCTCAATTTTATAAAACAACAGAGCGCGCACGGAATTTTGGCGAAGGAATATTTTTTTTCCAGATAACTTCAACTTCAAATAAAATCTTGCACTCACCTAGTTTCGAACCCATGACACCCCTTGTGTACTCCTTATGTACTCAAGTGCGACTACTCAACATTCTAACAAGAGTGCTTTTTGAAGTTTATTTAAACGAAAACAAACTTTTAATTGATAAAATGTGAAGACACTCTAAGAAGCACGGACACTTTAGTTTGGCTAGCGTGTCCGTGTCTGATACTTGTACACTCCGACATTTGGTGGTCATCTATCGAACACTTGTTAGTGCAACAAATGCATTAGACATGCATAGAACACTCGTTAAGTAGACTAAAAAGACACACATATGACAATAAGAATAACTTTTGAAAGCAGAATACATCCAGCTAAGTCTTTTAAGCATATAAATGCATCAATTCATTTACTATAAACTTTCTTTTACCATAAAAATTATATATATTTTTTAAAAAATAAATATTTTAATAAATGTGTACTTGTTGTGTCGTGTCCTAGATTTTTAAAATATGGCGTATTGCCGTGTCCGTGTCATGTCGTATTTGTGTCTCGTATCTGTGTTTGCACTTCCTAGAAGACACTAATGCTTAGAGTACAAAGAAACTAATGCTTTTTGAAGTTAAGCATTGGCGCTTAATATAATATTTTGGCGCTTAATATAATATTTAAACGGTCAGCTCTATTTTTCAATCTGTTTTTCTGCCTAACCCAGCGAGTTTCAACCCAAACCAACGAGCGGTTTTGGTCGGTTTATGCGGTTTTTTTCAATTTTTCTCTTGCACCACTAAGATAGAAGATAGGTTAGCTATTTATGTAAATTGTGCCCCCAAAATATTGGCCAAGAGTAGGAAAGGGTGTATTTAAGACAAGAAGTCAGGAATATATTTATCTTCTGTTAGCAAAGAGACCAAACCAAAGCAAAGTTTAAAAACTTAAATATTAGGTTGTTAGCATTTTTTTATTTTTGAAACGAGAACAAGCCTCTTTATTACTGATAATAAGTGAGAGTAAAGCTCAAAGTACAAAAGAATTATACTAAGAGCAAAAAAGGACAGAAAATGACTTCAAAAACAGTCACAAGAAAATTACAAACAAGTGATCAAGACTTTCAAGACCCCGAACAAAATAAAGAAAATCTGAAAACTAAAGCAAAGCTTAAAAACTTAAAATTCCTTCAAGGAGAAGCCCTAAACAACTAAGCACTTGCACACAAAAGCTTCAAAATGGATGGATGGAGAGCAAACACCAAGAAAAGAAAATCAACTAAGCTGCTTGGAGTATGACATGATGAAAAAATTTCTTTTGTCCGAGGGCCATGCAAAAAACTTCAAATAAACCCCATCAAAGCTCCAATCTGCCAAACTTCTAGAGCGCAAAAAAATCTTAAATGAATGACTAGCTCCTGATTGTGTTATAGGAGTCAACCCAAAACTAATGCACAAATCACAACGATAGGCTTCAAGTGATTTGGTACTTTGTAATGTTGATCGTGTGAGGGAGTTAAAGCAGTCTGCTTCTCAACATTTAAATCCTCCTCGGTCTGAAAAAGAGCCTTTACATCAGAATCTAAGTCATCATTTGACGATTGGTCCTCTTTCTCAGCTGACTTTGTCAAGTAATCGGCTTCCTCGCTGCTCACAGAAAGGAGAGCCAAAATCTGAAACGCACTTCTCTTTGGATGCGGGGAACGGAGTTTGGCTAGGAGAACATCTAAGAAACTTTACCCTTGAATTAGGTAAAGAGAAAACAAAGTAATTAAAATGGGGATGGAATGAACTCTGATAATTCAATCTGCTTGAAAGAGATTACCTTGAATTTGTACACATTAACTTCTAAAAAATCAAGATCCTGACCTTCAAACATCTTTGCCTTTACAGTTTTTCTTTTTAAGTCCTCCTTCGTCCTTTTCCTTCTAACAAAATGCTTTGGGAATGGCTTGAAAAGATGTCGGATTATCCTTGATTTTGGATGTTTTCTTTTTCTTTTTTAGACTAAACTCTTGACTTAGCCTTGGCCGAGGAAGGTAGAGAAGAAGAAGAAATCGAAAAGGAAGATGAGAAAGTACTTGGAACATTGTCGGTTGGGGTAACGGAAGAAACTGAAGCGGCACTAGAAGACTGAACCAAAGGCTTTAATGAAGCAAAGGGAGCTGACTTACTAATGGGGGAGAGTGGATCGACAGAATATGGGCCACTGACCAGTTGAATTGGCTTTTCAGCTATAAAAGAAGGCAAAGCCGAAACATTAAAAGCTCCTCTTCAACTTCTTCTGCCTTGTTCCTTTCAAAACTGAAAATTTTATTCTCTCCTCCTTAAGTGTGGCTCTACGAATCGCATAATCGTGTTCACACTACTTTCCATGTTGTCTGAATTTAATTTCATCGTCCCTTCAAGAGACGTTTCCTGCGCCGGTGCCGGCGAGGCTAATTTTTGTCGAACACCCTGATCCAAAGCTTCAAAGGTATTTCTTGTAGATGAAGGAGTTTTTTAGATTGACCTTAGATATTCCACCCCCTCGGGGATGAAAGAATCTTTAACAACTCTTTCATCTTTTAAAACTTGATTTAATCTTTGCAAGTCAAAAGGATTTGAGAATTCCTCAAAGGATAAACAACTCTTGGTTAATGGAGGAGGTTCGATTGATTCAATATCACCAAAGTGTAAGAAGAAATTCCCTTGGTTAAAATCTGTTATTTCTATTTCTAATGTCTCTGGCATGAAACCAGATTGGTTTCTTTTTACTTGAATTTTTGCTTTGAAAACATTTAGTAGATTGAGCATTTCAGAAGCAACATTCTCCAGACCTCCGAAATGATCTCCTATAACTTTGAACGTCTGACTGTCCAAATAATCAAGAGAGGGGTTTTTTATTTTGATCCATCCTCCATAACCTTCAATAACTGATGGTCTGCTATGTTTACTTTTGGTCCATTTCTCAAACTTTAAACGAAAATGACCCATTACTTGCCAAAGCTCTTCTTTGCCAACGAACTCTTCCTCTGTACCTTCAACCAATTTAATCAAAGCATTCTATGCAAACAATGGATTAATGATTACTTTTTATTGAAAAAGATCCTCCAAGATTTTTCTAATTTCCTTCCAATCATCAAACACAAATAATCTTGAAATAATCCCATAGATTATCGAAGTCTTCTTTAAAAACTTTCGAATTTTTTATCATCCAATGATGGGTTGCACTCTGATTTTCTGAGGTCGGAACAAGGGAAGAAATGCCATGTTTTACCAACTTCTGAATGAAGGATCCATTAAACTTCACCATAACTTACCCCTAGAGACTCGAAAGGAAGTCGTGAGGAGGTGTGGAGATGTTTTTGGTACCATTTCAAATAATCGTGCTTCATCAAGAAACTTTCCAACATTTTGTGAAAGGATTTCCAACCTTGTCGAGAGACACCCGAACAAATATGGATGAAGGATTGTTTTTTGTTCCTCTTCCAAGCTACACACCTCATAGCCCAACCTACTTTTGACATAAATTTTAAGAGCCTTGTGCTTCCAAACTCATCAAAATCGTTTCGAATAGGAAAACCACTCTAAGGGCCACACAAGAATTTTAAAATCTCCTTCAAGAACCATCTAAGTTGAGGGTCTGATAACGTCAAGATCTTCTGAGCTTCCATGTCTTCAATAGGAAAATATTCTTTGTCAAACCAAATACTGTAAAGGGCGTTCACTACTTTGCAGCTTTCTACTTCCATTATCTCCAAAAACCAGACTGCCACTTAACAAGGATGGATGAGAAAAACAGGCTCTAGGGGTCACATCGGAGAAGAAGGAGAGAACGCTGAAAGAGGAAAAGGGGGCCGAAGTGTGGTTAGGGACGAAAGGAAGGGAGAGGAGAAAGGAGGAAAGAGAGAGAGAACTTACCTTTAGGTTGTCTGCATTTTCAACTCCATAAAGAAAGATTTCTGAAAGTTGTCCATCAACTTCTATTCAACATGCCAAACTACGACGTAGCTAAAATAGTGTCAAAAAATAATATATTTCTTGTGAATTGTACAAAGAGAGAAGGGTGTTTCTTGTAGATCAATAATTCAAGAGAAAAGTATTTACTATCTTAATAGAGTTATGGTACAAATACATATTTATAGAGAATGTAGAAACCCTAGATAGTATGTGAAATTACAAATAAGGGCCTATATATATATAAATATATTATAACATTTCTTATATAGGAGAACAACCCATTACAAACAAGAAAAGAATAATATTGGCGAATAAAATAAACCAATACAATAAAATATACTACAATAAAGGAAATAATCAACACTCTCCCTCAAGCTGGTTTGAAGATATCAGTCATTGCCAGCTTGTGAATCAATTTGTTGAATTGCCACTTTGGAAGGCCTTTAGTTAACACATTTGTAATTTGCTCTGTTGTCGAAAGGTAAGGTATGCATATTACTCCTGCATCCATCTTTTCCTTTATAAAGTGTTTATCGACTTCAATATGTTTCGTCGTGTCGTGAAGGACAAGATTGTGGCCAATGGAAATTGCTACTCTGTTATCACAGTAAACAAGCATGGGCATTGTCACAGTGAATCGTAATTCTTTCAACAATCTTCTTATCCATATCCCTCATAAATACCATGGGTTAAAGCTCTAAATTCTGCTTTTCCACTACTTCTTGCAACCACTCTATTTTTTACTACGCCAAGTAACAAGATTTCTTCCAACAAAGGAGCAATATCTAGAAGTGGATCTTCTATCAGTCGTACTACCTGCCTAATCAGCATCAGTGTAAACTTCAACATTGAGATGGTCATGTCTTTGAAACAATATGCCTTGTCCTGGAGTACCTTTCAAATATCTTAGGATTCTATAAACGACATCAAAGTGGGTAGGTCCAGGAGCATGCATGAACTGACTTACCATACTAACTACAAAAGCCATGCCAGGACATGTGTGAGAGATATATGAGTCTCCCCACTAGTCTTTGGTACTTTTCTATTTCTTTTATCTCAATTTTGGTTGCAGCTTCCAATTTTAGATTCTGTTCAATAGGAGTTTCCGCTACCTTGCAACCAAGTAAGCCTGTCTCTTCTAACAGATCAAGAATATACTTCCTTTGGTTGACAAGAATACCACTTTTGGACCTGACAAACTCCATGCCTAGGAAGTACTTTAAAGTTCTTAGGTCTTTGATTTGGAAATCTTCTACTAACTTTTTCTTCAAGAAAGTGAGTCCTGTCTCATCATTGCCTATAAGAATGATATCATCAACATAAACTATCAAAACCACAACCTTGTTATTTTCTGTATGTTTGCAGAACATCGTGTAATCGGCTTGACTTTGACTGAACCCATAACTCGTGACTGCTTTTTTGAAGCGTTCAAACCAGGCTCTAGGAGACTGTTTAAGACCATATAATGATCTCTTTAACTTACACACTTTGTTAATCCCGAGATCTACCTCAAAACCAAGTGGCAAGTCCATAAATACCTCTTCTTCCAGTTTTCCATTGATAAAAGCATTCTTAACATCCAGTTGATAAAGAGGCCAATCAAAGTTAACTGCAACAGACAGGAAGATTCACATAGAATTGATTTTAGCAACTGGAGCAAATGTTTCTTGATAATCAACTCCATAGGTCTGAGTAAACTCTTTAGCAACCAATCTGGCTTTGTACCTTTCAACACTACCATCAACGTTACATTTGACCGTGAACACCCACTTGCATCCAACTGTTTTCTTTTCTTTTGGCAGTTCAACTATGTCCCATGTGCAATTTTGTTTTAGCGCATTCATCTCTTCCATCACTGCTAATTTCCAATTCACATCATTCAAGGTTTCCTATATATTCCTTGGAACAAACAGGTCGGTTATTTTGGATGTGAAGGCTTTATGACTGTCAGATAATTTGCAATGGAATATTTGACACGTTTACGGGTGCCTTTCCTATGGGTAATTGGAATAACAAGATTAGAGACATCAGGCAAGGAATTATGAGAAGAGAAATAGGAGAATTAGGAGTAAAAAGAGAATGTATGTTACCTGGATCTTCAGAATCATTTATCAGGGTATTAGATTAGTTCTGTGATAGATCAACTGTTTGTTCTCGATTCCTTGAGTCAAGTTTTTTCTAGTACCCGTAGTTCAGGTTTTTATTTGTCAAGTTAGTCTGTAGTGTTTCTCCCCCTGAAGAAGAACTCTCCACACTTGGCATTGAAGGATTAGAACTCATAATTTCGGAATCAATGAGGTTTGGGATAGGTGAAGTTTCCCAAAAATTATTTTCAAGATTAGATGGCTCCCCGTGAAGAGAATTTTGTCTAAAAAAGGTTGATTTTCCAAAAAAGACACATCCATATTCTCAAAATACTTTTTGGTCAAAGGGTTAAAACATTTGTTAGCCTTCTTATGGGAGACATAGCCTACAAAATTGCATTTAACAGCTCGAGGGTCAAGTTTAGTGCGAGTGGGTTGGGATTATGAACATAAGCAATGCAACCAAATAATTTAATCGATAAGTCAGAGAACAACCGAATGGTAGGAAAAGAGTTTTTTAAATGATTCGGGAGAGTTTTAAAATTCAAAACCTTAGTGGGCATTCGATTGATCAGGTATGTAGCTGCAAGGATTGCGTCACCCCACAAATATTTTGGGACGTTCATAGAAAACATAAGGGCACGAGCAACTTCAAGTAGATGTCTATTCTTTTGCTCAGCAATTCCATTTTGCTGAGGAGTATCACAACATGTAGCTTGATGAAAAATACCCTTTTCGTGTAAGAAACTGGTTAACTGTTCATTGAATATTCAATACCATTATAAGAGTGAAGGATACATATTTTAGTTTGGAACTAAGTCTCAATCATATTATAAAATCTAACAAAAACTCTTTTACCTCTGACTTGTTAGTCAACAAATAAAGCCAGGTTAACGAGTATGATCATCTATAAAGGTAACGAACCAACGCTTACCATTATGAGTTAAAACTTTAGACGGACCTCAAACTAGGGGTGTTCAAAAAAACCGGTAACCCGATCAACCCGGATTACCCAACCCAAACCGTAAGGGTTAGGTTGGGTTAAATTTTATTTTAGGTTGGGTTGGGTTGCAAAATTTTTTAAAAAATATATTTCGGGTTGGGTTGGGTTATGGATTTAGTAACCCGGTCAACCCGACCAACCCGGTTTTATTATATTATTATTATTATATAATGAATTTAAATGTCCACTTAAACTTTTGAATGTTCTTTATTTTTATTTTGAATAAATTTGAATGTAAACTTGAATTTTTAATGAACTTAAGTTTAATGTATTCAAAAGTAAACCACTAGACTTTACATAAAATTCTTGTTGTTTGTTTGATTATAAAACTTTTAAAAATTGATGTAATATATTTAGAGCATTTACGTAAATATTACATTTTCTTTATTGCAAAATTTAACTTTTAATGAAAAATGAAAGAATGAAAAACTGGTCAAAATTGTGAAAGAAAAAAAAAACAACCCAGTAACCAAACCCAACCCAACCCGAAAATCAAGGGTTGGGTTGGGTTGGGTTGACCCTTTCACATTGAACCGATAGGGTTCAATTTTTGCCAACCCGAGAACCAAGGGTTGGTCCATAATTTATCTCCAACCCGGCTCAACCCGGCTTATGTACACCCCTACCTCAAACATCTGTGTGAATTAAGGAAAAAGGTGAAGAAGCCTTGTAAGGTTTGGGCAAATAAGTGGATCGATGATGTTTGGCAAAAATGCAACTTTCACATTGAAATAATGAACAATCAAGACCTCTAAATAAATTTGGGAACAAATACTTCAAGTAAAAGAAATTAGGATGCCCTAATCTACGATGCCAAAGAATTATAGTTTCTTTAAAAGAAGGAGAATAGACACTAATCAAGCCTTGAACTTGTTTATGACTAGCTGAAACTTCATCAAAGTAATAGACCACCAATCATCCTAGCACTGCCAATCGTCTCCCCCGAGTCCTGATCCTGAAAGGTACAGTGAGTGTCACAAAAGACAACATGACAATTAGTATTTTTAGAGATTTTACTGACAGATAACAAATTGCAAGCTAATTTTGGAACATTAAGGACAGAATGCAACATAAGTTTTGTAGTCAGAGGAATAGTACCTTTTCCTACAATAGGAGTGAAACTACCATCGGTGATGCGAATTTTTTCATTGCAATATACAAAGGAGTAGGAGGCAAATAAGGAAGAGAAACGGGTCATATGATCAGAGGCTCCGTAATCTATAATACATGGAGATGAGTTGATGTAAGAGAGGGCATGAGGAAACATATCCAATTGTGCCAAGGAAGCACTAGGATTACTAGATGAAGAAGTAGTCTTTAGCAGTTTCAGGATTTAATCAATCTGCTCTTTGCTAAACAGGTTGAAGTCATCAACATTTGCATTCGAGGTTTGTAAGGTGGAATTTCTCTCCCCTTGCTTGGAACTTTTTCCAATTTGCAGGTTTTTCATGAAGCTTCCAACAGGTTTCACGTGTATATCGGGGTTTATTAAGTCGGATCGTGGTTATTTGGATAGTGGGACTATTGGAATGGATACGATTGTCGACTTTAACCATCGGTATCTTAGTATCCGACATAGTTGCAGCAACAGAAAATAGAAAATCGGACGGAACTGATCTGAAAAAAAATACAACCAAACTCGTCAACGGCGGTAGGCGGCAGTGGCAAGCGACGACGGTGGCGAAATCAGCGGCGGACGTCTCAGATAGGGACGACTGGCGATGACACACAAGTAACCACAAAAAAAAAAGCACCAACTTACAACAAAAAAACGCAAGAAAAAGTGTTGCCGGCGATTTCCAGGCGGTGGCTGTCGGAGTAGGGTGACCGGCGGCAGCGACGACCCTAGAGGTGGCGGATATTCGTGGTGGCGGCGCAGCGGGCTGTAAGGGATTTAGGGTTTTTTAGGTTTTTAGGGATTTAGGGTTTCAAAAAACTTGCTTTGATACCATGTCAAAAGATAATATATTTCGTGTGTATTGTACAAAGAGAGAAGGGTGTTTCTTATATAGGAGAATAACTCATTACAACAAGGAAAGAATAATATTGACAAATAAAATAAACCAATACAATAAAATATACTACAAAAAAGGAAATAATCAACAAATAGTTACACGAATGCTTTTAGGTTTGTACCTAGTGTGGTAAGTGGATAGTACATGCTCTAGAAAAAATCCCTATACATTTTCCTTTGTCGATTCCTTTCTTTTCTTTTTGTTCTCTGTTCTCAGTGGTTGTCAAGTAGTTCAATCCTAGTTGCTAATGCTAACTTGGGGCCTATTCCCCAAATAGAAATTACTCTCAAGCATGTTAGGCAAGAGTTAGACCTAGCAGTGTTTAGTTTAGATGCTAAGTAAGGATAAAATACACTAGATCTCTGAGGTTCAAGATCGCTATCTATTTTGTCCTTGAGTTTCAAAAATACACTTTACTCCATGGGATTTGAGAAATGATTCAAATTGGTCCATGAGCTCATTTAACTATTAGTTAACCTAACAGAGAGTGCCATAACATTTAACTTGTTGATTGGACCATGGTGACATAAAAATTTTAGATGAGATGGAAAAATATGTTAATCTTATATCATTACTTCATGATTGGGTCTTTCCATTTCCACCCTCTTTCCAGTCCCTTCCCCCCCCCCCCCCCCACCCCCCGTCCCGAAGCTTGTTGGGAAAATTGTAGAAACCTCCGAAAAATCAGCCGTTGAAAGGAGATTTAAAATTTTGCTCAAAATTATTAAAAAATAGATAAAATCAAGAAATTTTGCTCAAGATTGGGTTTTTGGATTCTTCAGTCATGATCATATCCCACAGCAATAGCAGCAGATCCAGCAGCTTTGGCTTCTGTGTACTCAGAACCATACCAATTTCGCTGGAATTAGAAGCCGAAGGTGGTTTTCAAGGAGGATTTTCAATATGAATTCCTTCCCACAATCCCTTCTCTCCGCCAAAAACTCTGTTAGGCCCATCAATTCCTTCTCAAATCCATTTCTGAAACTCTTCATATTTTAGAAAGGAGAGGGTGGAGATGGAAAGACCCAATTATAAAATAACTATATAAAAACAATATATTTTGCCATTACATTTAAAATTTCCATGTCAACATAGTCTAATCAACAAATTAACTACCACATCATTTTTTCATGTGGTCAACTAACCGTCAAATAAGCTTAGGACCCTTCAGAATTATTTCTAAAATATAATGGGTTAAAAAGCATCTTTTGAAACTTCAGGAATCAAATAGACATCAAGCTTAAACAACCTCAAGGACAAAAAGTGTATTTTGCCCTAAATCAAATCCAAGAGGAGTACATATATAAAACGCATTGTAGAAAGAAAAACTTAAGATATTCTGATATAAATACAAATACTAGACAGAAGCTAAGATTAATAAAGAACCTTAGTCGCTAAATCATTATACACTCCAGCAATATCATTTGTGGGATAGATTATTCTTGACCTGTTGCAATAAACAAATAAATAAATCAAATAACTAAGTCACACAACAGTTATACGACCAAAATAGATTTTCAACAGGACAGAAATATTAGCTACCCTCACCCGGGCAACGGAAGAACAACATCATCAATAGTAAAGTTTCCACTGAGGACATCTTCAGCAGTTACAGCCTGTCAGCAAGACTAATATTAATTTCAATTACATGCAGAGAAAAATATCTAGTTCTATTTATTTATCTACTTTTTAATGGAAACAGAACTTTTTGTAGATATAATGAAAAGAGGATATTGCTCAATGTTATAATTCTACCATTGTGAATATCCTAGTTATATTTTTTCCTTTTTTTAGTTTTGCTGCACTGCCCTTCTTTGATCAACATTGTATCTTGTATATATAATTCTTTAGTGAATGCAATAAGGCACTCTGATTTTTTCTTAAACTTAAGTGTTTTACATCGTATCAGAGCATTAGAGAAAATTAGGGTTTGAGAATTTAGAACCCTTTTTTGTGTTACATTAGGGTTTTTGTGGAGGGGTGAGTTTATAGTTTTTCCGCCGCCGCCGTCATCGGTTTGTTTGCTGCCCGTCAGCCGTCGTCGCCGCCGCCGCCGGAAGTTCGTTATTCGACACCGCCCAAATCAAAAGGGAGCCCAGCCGCCGATCTACAAAACCCCAATTTTTTTAAGCCGTCCGACCAGCGCATGAGGTTCACGCGCCGCCTCTTCCTCCGCCGCAGGCGCTTCAGCCGCTAGTTTTGAATCGTTTTTCGTGGGTTTTGTCGAAGCTATTTCCTATCTTTGGTGGTGTTTGATTGGCATTGTGTGGTTCATTCAAGGAAAGAAAAAAAAAATCCTTTCGTAAACTAGAGTTTACTCCATATTTCTACACTTTTGATCGGTATTTCTCCTGTTTGTTTTGAGGTAATGGCTGATAAGAAAACAGTAGTCACGTCGAATTCCTATGATGTCAAAAGTAACCGAACACAAGTTAAATGGATCAAAGTACTATTCGTGGAGATCGAATGTTCGTCACTTTATTAGGAGCATTGAGATGGATAAACACATCAAGGAAGAGCCACCAACTGATCCTACCAAAAAGATTTGGTGGGGAGATGATTCAAGAATGCTTCTACAAATCAAGAATTCTATTGACCGTGAAATCGTTGAGCTAGTAAATCACTACGAATTTGTCAAAGAAATACTGGAATATCTAGATTTTCTTTATTCTGAGAAAGAAAACATTAATAGAGTGTTTGATGTTTGTAAGACCCTTATGATCAAGTATCAAGAGATCAAGAGACATTGACAACATCATCTTCTACTCCCATTACTGCCATCGCAGAGACAGGTAACATCTCTAAATGCCTCATTTCCTCCACTTCGAAATGGGTCATTGACTCTGGCGCTATAGGCCTTATGACAGGCAACCCCAATTTATTCTCTACTTTGAGTCCATCTTCCTCTTTGCCTAATGTCACTATGGCTGAAGGAACCCCGACTCCTGTTATAGAATCGGGAACCGTCCATCTTATTAAATCAATTTATTTGTCCTCAGTTTTAAATTTACCATAATTCTCTTTTAATTTGATTTCAGTTAGTAAACTCACTCGTGATCTTCATTGTTGTATCTCTTTTTTCATGGTTATTTCTTATTTCCGGATCTTACGACGAAGCAAACTATTGGTAAAGCACGTGAATTTGGAGGTCTTTACATTTTTTAACAAGTACCTACAGCCATCACATGCTCCAGCATGTCGTCTCCTCTTAAAGAACATTGTCGGTTGGGTCATCCATCTATCTATGTGTTGAAGAGTCTTCGTCCCAAGTTTCAGCATTTGTCTTCCTTAGATTGAGAGTCATGTCAGCTTGCAAAATTTCACCATTTGAGTTTGTATCCTTGAATCAATAAACGAGCTAGTGCTCCTTTTGAATTAGTTCATTCTGATGTTTGGGTTTCGTGTCCTATTGAGTCCAAAAGAGGATTTCGGTATTTTGTTACATTTGTCGCCTTCGAAAATCTTTGTATGGAATAAAACAGAGTCCACGGGCTTGATTCAAAAAATTCAGTCATGTGATTGAAAGCTTTGGAATGTAGAAGAGCACGCTAGATCATTCGATCTTTTTTAAGAGATCCGAGAGTGGTGGCATCCTATTAGTCGTTATGTTGATGATATTATGATTACTAGGGATGATGCTTCAGGTATACAGTCGCTAAAGTCTTTTCTCGATCGTCAATTCAAAATAAAAGAATTGGGCATGTTGAAACACTTCCTAGGAATTGAGGTAATAAGAAGCAAGAAAGGCATACTATTATCACAAAAAAAATATGTACTTGACTTGTTGACTGAAACAGGGAAGCTAGGGGCTAAGCCATGTAGTACTCCAATGATGCCCAACTTACAGCTCACAAAAGATGGAGAATTACTAAAAGATCCAAAAAGATATAGGAGGTTAGTGGAAAAACTTAATTACCTTACAGTGACTCGACTAGACATAGCCTATTCAGTAAGTATTATGAGCCAGTATATGTCATGCCCTACGTTGAACCAGACGCCTACTTTGATACCAAAATTGATGTATACATCATTTATTCTTTCAATATTTGTAAGGACTTTCTCTCTATACAAGAAGACATATTTTGCACATATTCAAGAAGAGGAAAAGGAGATTAATATTTCTTTTCCTCTAATTTCTACGAAATGTCTATCCATTGTAACTTAAAGTTGTTAAACAAAAAATCCTAGAATTTTTCTTTTCTTTTCTTTTCTCTGCGGTATAAATTGCAAGGTTGTTTGGTGTTCATCAATATAAAATTACCCCACCTAAAAGGGACCAAGTTCGTACCCTCAAATACCAGGCTCTGGCAATAATAAGTTATAGTAAAAAAAAAATCTCTAGGAGCATATTTTGAGTGTTAGGACCGGGAACCAACCTTCACTAGCTTATTTCTTTCTGTTGGAAGACCAAGCTTGCACATTTCCTCTAAATGACAAGAGTCGTATGAATTAGCATCGCCACAGCCCTCATCTTCATATTCTTCAGAATTTTGAACTGCAGCTGTTTCAGTGGGGTTTTCTTTACAGTATACCAAGTCTCCAATAACCACTTTGTCAATCCCTGTTACATGGTGGTGAAACCACAGAAATTATGGCACAAATGCTACCGAACATAACTTATATAATGATCTTGATTCTGAAGATCATATACCATAAGTAGATAATTATGAAAGCGCACCGTATTTTTGCACTCTCATACTTGCTGCATGATTCCATAAATAGCTTTGGTAACTATGCACATACCTGAAAAGTAGGGGATATTTTAACGGTTTAACCCAATATGCCCTCCAAAGACATCATCCTTTACCCATAATCATCTATGATCTAAATGATAACCAACCATCAATCTTCAAAAAGATCTAGATGACTTGCAACAACATACTACTTGTAACATGATGTCATATCATTATTCAACTGAAAAATAATCGACTTTAGATGCCAGTAAAACTGAAATGAATGTAAATAATTGAAGTCTCCTCAAGACATGCCAGTAAAATGAAATGGAAGGTAACAGGTTGCAACTGCATTGCCCTCCCAGGCAGAAACTGTTTTGCACTTGCATTTTCCATTAATGGTAAGGAAAACAATGTAGCTAGCTGAAGAAAAACAGCTCAAAGTAAAATAATAATGATAATAATAATTTGAAAAAGAAAAATGATAAATCTTTGTTTTGAACCAAACCCAAGAATGTCCAATCTACCAACTTTTAGGCGTTTCAGTATTTATTTGGATAAGACAATCCTTATCTAGTGATTCATTTCTCTATTAGCAAACTAAACCGCACTCAAAAATCTGCCCACAGGAGAAAAAAATGCATTTTGTTTCTTAAAATTGGAGCACAGCTTTTCATAATCTTCTGGCTAAGACTTTTGAGTACACATTTATTTTTCAAGAATAACCAGGCTTCCATTCGAATAAGGGTAAATAAAACCCAAAAACTAGGAGACAAACTATAACAAAGGGCCTTTAATCAACACAATAAGACCTAACTTATCCTTACAAAAAGTTTCACCACTAACACCTACAACAAAGCATTAAACTTAACAAGGGACCAAATGTCAACCCAGATTGCTTTGCTAGTCTGCGTTCTTGAAGTTCGTCCAAATTCTTAAATGGCTTGAAGGGTCACCTTGAAACGGATGGAAAGTTTTGAATTGATTCATAAAAGTTTGCTTTAGGATTCTATTCCAAAAAGAAAAAAAAAAAAAAAAAAGCTTGCTTTAGGGCTCTAAAATGTAGGACCGATACCTTCATCCTCCATGACGTTGATCATGAACGACAATGACCCTCAGGAATTTGAAACTCACTTTCTTGCACTGTAACCTACCAAGAGGAACAATTGTGAAACTGATATGAATAAAGGCGTCTTAATCATCCCACAAGTACTTCAAGATTGTGTTGCACTAACGCACTTGAGCTTTATTTTAATTCATATTAGAAACCATGTGCTACAACCACTTTCGAAGACAAACCGGGAATGGAAGAACATTATGACTGTAAATTGGACGATAACTAAGGATCACGAAATAAGGCCTACCAAAGAAACAATATTGGGGTAGGGGCAATGATTCGAAATGGGTGCCTAGGGACTGTGCACGTACATGTGGCGAAGCGAGATGATGAGAAGAAGGCCTGCAGCTTCCCAAAAATCCAAAGTGCGTGCTTAACGCACCCTTTAGGGCATTTATTTCCTTCTTCGGCTTTTTGTTACAAGTTTGATCCTAAAACGCAGCCTTTGGGTTATTAATTTTTTTAATAAAAATAATTCATTTATTAATTTTTGAAAGAATACGAGGGTGTTGGCGGTAAAAATGTTAATTAGCCACAAAATGATTGATGATTTTATTATATAATTCTTTCCTTTCAAGTATCGATGTTTTCTCTTATATAAAAAAGCCAGTATCTCGTGCATTGAAATCATTGGAAGACAAAAATCTTATTACATTCAATTCAAGAAAGGCCATACTAAAAACCAAACTCACAAATAAACGAACTCCCTCAATAAAAATGTGACTCCAACTATGCACAATAACGTCTATAGAATAATTACAAAAGGTCTTCAAAATCGAAGCCCACAAAGAAACATGAAAGCGAATGAGAGACCAAACTTCACTAAGGTCCATTTCCACCCTTCTTTTAAACACACTACTATCCCGCTCTCCTCACAAGCACTTAATGTTAAGCTAAAAGTTAACTCTCAAGGACCTACGAACATTGAAATACTTTTTTTTTTTTGAAAAGGAAACGGGTCTCTTTATTCATATAAGGTATATAAAAAAGAGACTAATGCTCTCGGTACAATATCAAGATAAACCAGCAAAACAAGCGAAACTTGTACCAAAGCGAGAACAAAAATACAATGACAAAAGCAAAAGAACGATCAGTAGGCGCACCCAGATATCTCAACTAGGTTGACACCCCTTTAGCGCCCTCATCATGTCTATAAAATCTAAGAAAAGCGGGAGCAAGGCTTTATAATTTCAGCCAATGAGGAAAAAATAAAA
Source organism: Cucumis cinereus (assembly GCA_037974625.1). Lineage (NCBI taxonomy): Eukaryota > Viridiplantae > Streptophyta > Magnoliopsida > Cucurbitales > Cucurbitaceae > Cucumis > Cucumis cinereus. The sequence continues at coordinate 13,434,288 of JBBPDJ010000008.1, read as the reverse complement.
GATAAAAGAGATACAAAAGAGTGGAGTCTACCGATGGAAAGCCTACTATTGTGCCTATAACTACCACACTAAATTAAGAAAGACATAACATAACATAAGTGATGAAATAAAAATTACAAAGAGGAACAATGGAAATACTTCTTAAGAATCTTGTCCAAGAATATTAAAATACTTCTTAAGAATCTTGTCCAAAAAGATAAATACTTCCTAGGAATGTAATTTACAAGATCGAAGAAGGGTATCTTTGTTAATCAAAGAAAGTATGTCCTTGACTTAGAAATTGTCTACTTGGTTGCAAGGTTGCATAACCCCTATTGAACTTAATCTAAAGCTACAAGCAGCAAAAGCAAAAGAAATTAAAGACAGGGAACGATGTCAGAAACTTGTTGGAAGATTTATTATATGTCGTGAGCATGGTCAGTAAGCTTATGCATGCTCCTAGAACGACTCATTTTGGAGTCATTCATAGAATTTTGATGTATTTGAAAGGGTCTCGCATAAAAGATATTTTATTTGAGAGGCATAATCACTTCCAAATACAAATTTATACGGATGGAGATTGGGCAAGAAGTGCTACAAATAAAGAATCTAATTTTGGTTATTGCTTCTTCATTTGAGGAAATTTAGTTACTTGAGAAGTAAAAAACAAAAGCCAGACGTAGTGATGAAGCACAGTTTACAACCTTAGCTCATGGAATTTGTGAGGGCATACGAATTTATTGCGACAACAAAATCATTGCCTTTTTGCCCATCATCCAGTTCTACGTGATAAAAACAAAGCATATTGAGGTTGATAATCATTTAATTAAGGAGAAGATTGAAGCAGGAATAATATGTATTACTATCTACCACCATCACAGCAAATTGCTAATTTATTAACTCAAGATCTTCCAAAGAAATGATTTGACAAATTGGTTGACAAGCTGGATATGGAAGACATCTTTAAAGCAACTTGAGGAGGAGGAGGGTTGGAATTTCTATTATTTTTAATATTTTTGTATAAATTAGTAGTTTTTATCTCTGTGAGTGCTCATGCCAACATATGCTATGGGAATTATGCTAAAGGAAAATGGTAGACTGTTGTGGCTTACAAGAGTGCCACAAAGTTATCTGAAGATGTCAATTTTGAGGTTCTACGTGGCCTTGTAATTCATTATTTGCTGCCCGGAAACCAGATGAGGCTGTTCAATTCCATTTGGACTGTTGGGAACATCTTAAAAGTGTAAAATTAGGAGAGGCCAAGAAATGAAAACCAAATTTCCGATTGATCCTTTTCAAGTTGAATTACTGCTTGGAAAATCATACTCAGATTGGGGACGTGTTAGTGATACAGTATCTGTTTATGATCAACATACTCCAGCTACCTTAAGGACTTTCATGTTTACTTGGCTAAGGGAATTATGCTAAAGGAAAATGGTAGATCTGGAGATGCTGAGAGGATGTTCATCCAAGCCCGATTCTTTGCTCCTGAGAATGCCAAGATTAGGTCCTTTGTTTGTACTAAGCTTTAAGTCCTCTGCAAGGCTCTCGACCTTTAGTTCTTTGTTGATTGGCTGTTTATTTGTAAAGCCTCGGTTATTTTGTATGGTCATTTTTTAAGGATATGATGAGGGCGCAACTTAGCTTTATGAATCATGCTCTTTGTATAATCCTCTTGTACTTAGAGCGTTAGTCTCTTTTAGATATATGTATGCATAAAGAGACTTGTTTCCTTTTCAAAAAAAAAAAAAAATCATGACAACATGCGCACACCTCGATTAATCTCAAGGGACAATCCACCTGACCCTACAACATTTGGGTGTCAAGAAAACTCGTAGACTATTAATTCCTGGGTAGGTGACCACGATGGATTGAACCCATGACCTCCTAGCCTAGCCTTGTTATTAAGACAATTGTGCTAATATTTTCCAATGAATGGAAGAATAAAGGATATTACAATGAGGTAAGTTCTCTCTCCTCTCTCCTCTCTCCCCCGTCCTCTACCCTCTCCGACACTTTCAGATATCAGTTTCCCGACGAGAAATCTAGAAATGGAGGTGGACAGATGTAGAATTCTGGACTTTCCATATTGTTTTTGGTTCGAGAAGGAGCTATTCCAAATTGAAGACGTGGAAGCAAATAAAATTCTGGCTTTATCTAGCGCCCAATTCTACTGGCTCATAAAGGCTATCGAAGAACTATGCCGACAATAAAAAAAGGAGTACTTTTAAAAGAAAGAAAGAATTAAAAATGGCATAACAGAAGTATCAAAATTCAAAGTGGAGAAATGGTGGGTTTTAAGATGCAACTTTTAGCCTAGATCAAGAGGAAGATCTTTCATTTATCTCTCTTTCATTTATCTCCTTTCGGGTAAGGGAACTCAAGGATGGCGAACGTTTTTTGAAATGTTGAACAACTTTAAATCCAAGCATGATCATTCGTCATGGTTTTCAATCCAGAGCAAGCCGAAAAGCAGCCACTACGAAGATTTTAGCCGACCACAAGAAGAGAGGTTAGTTATGCGGACAAAATAGAGCAATATAAGACCTCCTCTGTTTTGGATATGGAAAAACAGAACAATCACCAACAATGGATTATCAAGAATCCAAGGGTTCTACAAATAGATTTCAACAATCTTTGGGTTGTCATGTGTCTTTTTGAGTTCAATAGCTGGGTTGAGATTTAAGATACCTTACAATTTGTTTTCCAATCGGAGGTTTTCATCAATCCATTGTTTGTAGAGAATGCTCTTGTTGATATTGATAAAAAATCTTTAGATAAAGTGATAGAGCAACCTAGGAAATGGAAGTTTTTTGGTGCCTTCCACTTAAAATTTGAAAAATGGGATAAGATTTTACAAAGCAGACCGCTGTATGCAAAAGGTTATGGTGGATTGATTTCAATCAAGAACCTACCTCTAGACTATTGGAACAATCAAACTTTTGAAACTATTGGGGCCTACTTTTGGGGATTATTAAATAAACCCATGGAAACTTTGAAATTTGTAAATGTTTCAAAAGCCAAAATTCAAGTTAAAGAGAACCTTTGTGGTTTCATTCCGGCAACTCTTGAAATCAATGATGAGAAAAGAGGAAATATTTTCTTGAACTTTGGTGATATTTCCTCAGCCAACCCACCCAGTAAAGTCAAAGGAGATTTATTGTTTATGACTCTTCAAATCTGGTGGATGTTGTTAGATTAAATCAAGTTCTGAATGATGAAGGGTATGATTATGATTCGTTAAATGGTCGTTTTGAGTTTCTCCTATCTGCAAAGATGCGTGCACAGTACACCAGAAATCCTTTTATTCAGTTAGAAAAATTTAACTAGCTGAAGCTTCAGAAGCTAGAATCTTCATCACCGGTGTCGGAGAAGGTGGTTGCGCATGAGGCAAACCCAAGGGTCTCTACGAAACCAACGCAAGAATCTAAAAAGGTGCATTCAAAGAAGAGAGAGAAAGCTCTCTTGGGCTCCTCGGTTATTTTAATTGGGAAAAGCCAATCAACACCTTGCAAGAATTCCAAATCAGGAGGGAAATTAATTGAAAAAGATGAAGAGGTGTTTTCTCATAGGAGAGAGAGTTTTGCGGCCGAATTTAGTGCTTTGTCCAATAAGATTGCACACGTTTCTCAACCTCCAAACAAGCAGTCCCACTCTCAGATTAAGTCAGTTGCTTATGTATTAAAGAAAGGACAGTTGGCATCCACTCATTCGCCAGTCGCTCCAACTCCTCTGGAAGTTCAACAGCTGATTATTGTGCCTCCAGTTATTTTGCGTCCCTCGTCTTCGGCTGCTCCAACACCCTTCACAAAGTCTTCTGGCCAAACTTATTTTATCTCTTCTTCGTCAGGTTCCTTATCCTCATCTTCTCCTTTTTTTTCCTCAGCAAAAGGGTCCAAGGCAAAATTAAAAAAGAAGAAAGGTCCTAAGCTTTTCCCTCACTGCCTTAAACCATTTCCAAAGTATTTAATTAGAAGGAAAAAATCAAAAAAGCTTTTGGCTAAACGATTCTTAGAAGCCCAGATTATTGATGATCAAGTTCAAGACTTGTTAGAGGATAATCGGGGCCCCTCTCTCTCTTCAGTTCATTCCAATAGGTCCAAAGTGAATTTAGAGGAAATTCTAGATTTATTGGAAGTAAGTTGCACCCAAATTCAAGTTCCTAATTGTTTTTCTAAAATAGTTTCTCTTCATCATTCTCACTCATCTCAGTTTAAGTATTCTGAGGTTTCATTGCCCAACTCAAAGGTTAAATTTTTTAAGGGTTTGTCGTGCACAACCCCTCTCAATTCCCCTAGAAAGAAGGGTGATTTTTCTTTCGGATCCCCTTTCAATGTTAGTAGTGAGGAAGTGGAGCAGCTGGGCAGGTCAGCCGAGGTGGAGAGACTGCATCAATTCGAGTCTTTTGAAACAAACCTCAATGTCTTTTTCCAATGTGACGATGAAATAAAATAAATTCGCCTTCAGTTTCTCGCACATGCCCCCAGTCATGTGTTGTACCAGACCATCTCAAGTCAATAGTGGTTGCATGCGAATTACCTTAATTTGATTACTCATCTAAATGGCTTTGAAAGTTATCTTTGAAGTTTCCCTTGGTGTTTTGAATATTTTGGCCAATTAGCTCTGAGGCAGCAAGTGGCATCTCCTTGAGTTTTGCTTACTACTGACATTTTGAAGTTTTGGTACATAAGTTTTTAGTTTTGAATGGCCTCCTATGCGAGAGCTTGTGTTTGGCTCTGTTATTAGCTTTCTAGTTTTGTTTTAGCTTTGATTGGACCTGTTTAGCTTGTTTACTCTTTGTTTTGGTTTTTCGTTTTTTCGTTTTGCAGTCATTTTGCTAACTTTTTAGCTTCTGGTTTCGTCTTTAGTTTGTATTCTTCCTTAGTTCTTTTGCTCTCAGTATAATACTCATGCACTTTGAGCTTAAGTCTCTTTTATTAATAATAATATTGAGACTTGTCTCTGTTTCAAAAAAGAAGAAAAAAGAAGACAATGTCTTCTTTTTTACCACTAGGACAACCCATTATAGTCTGTGGATAAATATTAGTTCACAAATACTTACCATTTATTGCCTTTTTTACATATTTAAAGAGAAGATACCTAAGTTGCACATATTAAATAAGAAAGTTATTTTCACTCCCTAAAATTTAAGACCTTCAAATCCTAATAACGTTCCACACACAACCAAACACAACAATCTCCTATTCCCAAGTTATTGTCGGACATCCTTTATGGATACATCAATAAAAACCTTAAACCAAATGGGGTTATTTACATTTACACTCAAACAAAGCATGAAACAATATCAAATCCATACAACTATTGAAAGTTGAGAAAACATCTGTGCAAATTCTTCCATGTCTTTTAGACCACAAATACCAAGAGAAAAGCTCTATTTTTGCAATTAAGAGAAAATAAAAGGTAACTTTCACCGGCACTCCCCATCCTCATCCATTCAGGCCACTCCTCCTTTTCCCTTCCGACAGACTTTTCAGCAAATTTTCTTTTTCCGATAAGACCCGGTTTAACGATGGAAATTGTTAATTGCAAGATCTTCCAATCACATTTCTGTGTGTGGTGGAGAACAACAGGTTCTTTGTTGAAGATGTTGAAGCTAAGTGTGTTGAATGTATAAGTGCTCCAACTAAAGTGGTATTATGACGCTATATCGGAGCTTATCAACGGTTCAGAGGGTAGATTTTTTCAACATTTTGAAGAAATAGACCATGGAAAACTGAAGCTTTCCAAATTCAGGGCAGAAGAAGGTTGGATTTGTTGTTGTGATCTTTGGTCGTCTTCAGGTGGTCATTTTTTTATCCGTATGCCTGCAGGGGTCGTCAACAGTGGTTGGGAGGCTTTTCAAAAAATGGCTGAAAAAGGCTTTATTGCTTTTGAACTATCAAAGGCCTTGCTTGGCAAAAATGATGACACAGTGTAAAATTCTAGAAGACCAAGTTAAGGCCACTAAATTGGTTTTGATCACTGATTTCACCACCCGAAAACAGAGCACGTTTGCAACTGCAAAAATTCCACAGCAGAGCTTAGAAAAAACATCTTCTTCAACAGGTCTACTTCAAGAACAAAAGTTTTGGGTCCGAAAACCAGAAGATTTAGTAGAGGAAGATTTTACCAATCTATGGATACTATCAAGATTGTTTGCCTTTGATGATTGGAAGGACATTAAAGCCCATCTGGATAATTTATTCAATGTTACACAAAGCATTAATCCATACCACCCTGACAAAGCCATCTTTAAGGTAACTCAAGGACAGATTGAAGATTTTGTTCTTTCACCACGAAAAATGACATGATTATCGAAAATACCATCTACATTTTGAAAACATGGGATGAAGAAAAGCACAGCAGAGAAACCCTTTTACCTGGTTTTGGGGGGTGGATTTCAATAAAAAAATCTCCCCCTCAACTTATGGCTGAAGGACGTTGTTTAAGTTATTGGAGCACACTTTGGAGGATTGGAAAGTATTTCTCTAGATACTTTAAACCGGATTAATTGTTCAGAAGCAAGAATTATGGGAAAGAATTTATGTGGTTTAATTCCAGCCACCATTGAATTGAAGAACGAAAAAAGGGGAAGTTTTTTCCTTAACTTTGGTGACTTTGAATCATCTGAAACTCCACAACCGGTTAGTAAAGCCTTATTTTTCAATGATTTTTCTAATCTGATTGATATATGTAGAATAAATTCAGTGGCTTCAGACGAAGAAGTACCTGTGGATTTTCCACCAATGGAAAACCACTTATTTTTTAATAAAACGTCAATCACAATGACAAGAAACCCTTTTGAAGCTAAAAAAGAAAAACCAAGTCATCTGAAAAGTCCTGCCGAGCGGCCACTTCCTCACTAGAGAAGACAACTCACCTTAATCGCTAAAATTCAAATTCAGAGGTGGAAGCGGAAGAGTTGTGCATGAAAAAAAAAAGGAAAAGGAAAAGTAAAGATGCCTAGCATGAAAGAGAATTATGGTGGCCATGCATTAATTGAAGAAAAAGCTAGCTCCCCCTCCAAAAGACAACCGGTAGTTTCTCCATTAATAAGATCCAAAGCCTTATTAAGGATTGGATCAGAAACAATGGACCTCACAAAAATTATTAAGGAAGTCACACCTGGGTTCTGGTATGCAAATGGGAAAGATGAAGAGTCACAGATTTCCAAAACTTCTCAGTTTCCACCTTCTGTTGATAACAGAATTTTTTCTCCCATTCTTTCAGTTTAACCGAAGGCTTCATTGGAAAGAAAAGAGAAAAATAGATCTTCTGTCAGGAAGATATCTACTCCACCAGTTTCAAAGAGTCATCAGAGATTCAAGAAATTCTACATTAAAGGAAGAACTTTTCGAAATGCCTGGACAGCAATAACCAACCCTGATCTTTTAGAAGAAAGTTGCGCCAACTTGCAAATAGCAAGCTTTGATCTTAACAAGTCAGTAAACCAACCTTTCTTCATCTCAAATTCCAATCATTCCCTCTCTAAAAATACAGTCTCGGCCAATCTTTTTGTGCGAGGAACTCTGTCCCAATCCTTAAACATTTATCATGCTGAAAAGGATCACTCAGAAGATGAAGTTTCAATCTTTAGCGTAAGAAGACTTATCCAGAAGTTTTGGAGGAATTGAATACCATTAATGAGGAGGCTGACATCGTTGACACTTCGGGTTCTGATTTTTCCAACTTATTTCTAACTCGAAAACCCAAAAATTCGTGCAAAGAGGCAGAAGAGAACATTCCCAAGGATTTGATTTCTTTTATGGTGGCTTGCGAGATCGAACTGATTTGATAAGGTCATCATACAAAAGATAGCATGAAGATAATTTCATGGAACACACGAGGTTCTTATTTACAAATGAGTAACTCGCAAATACTAGAGCAAACCCGCAAACAAGACTTCACTCAGACCATCTTCTCCCTCCCGTTTTTATAATAGTTTTGGCTATTAGACAAGTTTTTGGTCGCTTGAATTGTATCAACCCTACAGAAAAACTCCCAGATCATTACCTCCCACCACTTTTGTGTCTTTTCTGCCCACATCACCAGGAAACCTTGCAACTCTTTCTTTTTGGTTGTCCTTATGGAGTGAAGTGATGGAACCGGATGCTGCAATTTTTCAATATAGATTGGGTTTTCGTAGGTAACTTTAGAAGCATGTTTGGCAATTGCTATCGGGTCCTATCATGAAGAATCCCACTCCAATTCTATGGTGCATGAGGTCAAGGCCCTATCAGTAGAGTTATGGTTTGAAAAGATTCAACGGGTCATTCATGATAAAATCCCACCTTAGAATGTTCGGCTGGATATTGCTAGTTTAATCACCTCCTTCTGGTGTTCCTTGAATTAAGTCTTCCAATATTACTCCGTTCAAGAATTTTTACTAAACTTGCACGCCTTCATCAACTACAGTTTTCTGATATATAGTCTTTTATCTTTTCCTTTATTTGTAAGTTGTAGTATCTTTGTGTTTTCTTTTTGTTCTCATGGCTCTTTTGTTTGTTGCTTAAAGTTTCATTGATGTATCCAACCCCGACTTGTAATTTTGTTATTATGTTTTTTGGTCTTAATGAGGGCACTAGGAAAGTGCAACCTTGTTGAAATGCCCCAGTGCGCTTGTTGATCCACAACTTATGCTCTTTGTATATTTCTCATGTACTTAGAGCTTTGCCTCCTCATTTTTATATCATTTTAATAAAGAGACTTGTTTCCTTTAAAAAAAAAACAGAGAAAAACTTTTAAAACCTAACCGAAAGGTCTTTATTTTTCACACCTTGGAATGGATGACCCACAAGAAAGCCGAATGAAGTATATCAAGCATAAAAGATATCAATAACCGGCATGCTTAGTCCACACAGCAAGAAAACTACAATTAAACACTTACATCATTCTCAAAGTTCTAGGTATAGCTTTAAGAGCCTGCAAATAGTTCCCAGGACATTTCTTCAAACATTGTAGCTGCATAATTTAAAAAGAGCTTGAATTACATCATTATTACAAACAAGGAAAATACAGTGTGCTTGCTATAATGCAAAATTGCACACACATGTGTGTGTGTATGTTGCAGGCAATCAGTAGTAGAAAGTAATAAAAAAAATTATTTACAAGATAAATGTATCAGAAAAACAAGAATGATTAGGAATTAATGACTGACTATTATATTTATGAACTTACTATTGCCCTTTCAGCCACTAAAAATCGTGGTAATTGCTTCAGCGTTCCATCAATATCATCACTTTCTTTGTAGTAGTCTCTTGCCTTTGCAATTTCATTGGTTTGTAATTAAAAACTGAGTTAAGGAAACAAACTAAGCCTGCGAGGAGAAAAACATTGGAAAGCAAGCAGATAAGTAGAGTGACAATTGTTCGTTGCACACGCATTAATAAAAGGATATCCCCTTCTCTGGGATCAAGAATCATATTGACAACACCCTCCCATTCTCCTCTAAGAAGTGAAGCTCCAACAAGATGAGTCGGTACAGAACCACTGCCAAAACGCTTAATTCAATAACACAGATGGCATAGTTAGCAAAACATTTAGAAATATTGAATCAATAGCACTGATTGCATCAATTAACAAAATATATCTCTGATTCAGATGCAGTGTAATTTTTTATCTGCATTGTCTCACTTGCACCATCATGAGTACAAAAATCTAATTTCTGGCCGTTCAAGTCTATCAAAAAACCACTTGAACATATCTTCTATCCTAAAAAAGGGCACCTTTTGCATTTTGTCCACCGTATTTTTCATAAGAAATTAAAATTTATTTTTTTTAATTTTTTTCTTTGATGAAAACAACTTTCATTAAGTAAAGATGAAAGATTATATAGGCTAACAAAACATCCTCTATATACCTCACACTAAAGGAAGGGATTCCAACTTGGAGAGATGTTTCCTAGCGTATAATTACAGAAAAGCTTTGAAACCAAAGCCCAAAGGGAGACATGAAATCTTATTAAGGATATCGGCCTTGGTTGGGGCTTCCAGTTGTATTTATACGTCCTAGGGTTGAGGAAGATCTATATTACTTATTTTGGATTTGTACTTATGTGTGATCAATTTGAACATCTTCTTTGGGGTGTTTGATTATAAATGATTCGTTCACATAGATTAAAATGTCATGATCAAGGAGTTCCTCTTCAATCTGTCAGTTGGAGGGAATTGGGCCTTTTTGTGGAATGTCGTAGTGTGTGCTTTGTTGTGGGCCATTTGGGGTGAGAGAAATAGTAGAATCTTTTGTGAGATTGAAAGAGAACCTTTTCATGTTTGGTCCCCGAAAAATTTTGATGTTAATGTCTCTCTAGGTATATGACAAGTTCTTTTTGCAAGTATCTATTAGATCGATTTTTTTAAGATTGGAGCCTCCTACAATTTTCTTTCTTGTGGGCTTAGTTTTCTTTTTTGTGCACATGGATTTTAGTGTTATGATCGAGGAGTTCCTATGTCAGTTGGAGGGAATTGGGCCTTTTTATCGAAGGTTCTAGTGTGTGCTTTGTTATGGGGAATTTGGGGTGAGAGAAATAGTAGAAACTTTGATGGGATTAAAAGATAACCTTTCGATGAATAGTCCCTAGCAAATTTTTATCAAGTTCTTTCCGTAAGTATCTGTTAGGTCATATTTTTTAAGATTGGAGACCCTTCAATTTTCTTTTTTGTGGGCTTACTTTTTCTTCTATTTTTGTGCCTTGTACTCTTTCTTTTCTTTTCTTTTTTTTTTTTTTTTTTTTGTTACTGAAAAGTTACAAAGGACTAAACATTTTTCTGATCCTTCTGAACCACTTCATTTTGTCTGTTGTTAAGGGTTTTTTTTTAAATAGACTAAGCACACAACTTTCACTTTAAATAGGCTAACCACACAACATCATACAAGCTCTTTTCTGACATTTAATCAGAATCGGTTAGAGACAAGGAATGTCTCAAATATTTAGCTCGTAAAATCTGTTAGCACTACAATTCCAGAAAGAAGGCTACACAAACTTCTAAGATGGGCACTTTTAGGATATGCCAACTCGCCCTCAGGACCAAAATGCTTACGAATAACCCACTTCCAAGAACCTACTGTTGATTAAAATAGTGTCACCCTCATTTAGCCACGTGTAAAATTCCTCCTCATGATGCACTTCCACTGTTGAGATCTTTACACTACGTAAAGAGATCTTCCATTCGACAAGATTCTATCCTCCCATACCTGCAAAGGCACCCCCTCCTAACGTCTACCAAATACTTACAATGAGTTTCCCTCCCAACGTCACCCCATAAGGTACACCAAAGGCTTACAAGGAGATTCCCTCCCAAAGGCACTCTATGGTACATTGAGAAGTGAGAACCATCTAACATGAGAACACACATGAACCCATGTCAGTACCTCCATAGAAAAATCATAAATATTTGTATATGGATGCTTTGATGTATTTAGACAAATTCAGAGTCAGAGCCAAAGACCACACAACCGCACCTACTACCTAAGATTTATTAGGAATAGAGCAAGTTCTTTATGAGACGATATATTAAATTAAAAAGACATACCTGTAAGCCAAAGTAATTAATAAAGCCATGCCTTCCTAAAGCTTCTGCAGATGCTTTGATCACGTCTTCACTATTAGCTACAACACCTCTGATAAGATAGACGGTTCAAATATAACTTGAATCATTATAACGTAAACATCATTTAAAATCATCCACATTTTGGAAAGGTTAAAATTTGAACCTCTAACAATTAGGTTGAGGTTATCACGTACATACTAAAATGTTAAATACCCACTGGAATTTCAGTGCCAAACTTACCGCAAGGTGATGGTAAACCTGTTACCCAGGAGCTGCCCAAGAAGAAGCCCTTCCTCGATATAGCTGGAAACAATGTATGGAAAACACATCCATGAATAAATATTTTAATGTGTTAAATAAGGCTAAAAACATATCCTTCCTTACCTAAAGTTACCCAACTTGATACCAATTAACCGATCATTCAGTGCAGCTAGTCTACTTGCGTGTTGCTTAAATACAGTGACCTGGAAAGGCAAAAAGTATTTTCCTCAAATCAAATCCCTAACGAAATGGATCCATCCTATCTGAAAACATATTTTAGCCTCCATCTCCAACAATCTCACAAAAGCCTTTTAATTAAAATATCACAATATTCACCTTTGAGGTTCCCTCCAAACATGAATAAAAAAGAAGGATGATCACCAAGACAAGATGATGAGAGATTCAACGTGTAGAAAATGCATAGAAGTGTCTTTCTTTTTTATAATACAGAACTTGGTTTCATACACTAAAGAAATCATACTAACCAAGAGGTCATGGGTTCAATCCATGGTGGCCACCTACCTAGGAATTAATTTCCTACGAGTTTCCTTGACACCCAAATGTTGTAGGGTCAGGCGGGTGTCCCGTGAGATTAGTCGAGGTGCGCGTAAGCTGGCCCGAACACTCACGGATACCAAAAAAAAAATAGACTAAAGAAATCACAACAAGCGCGTACAAACATTTTAATATAAGGGAATATAACTTTCCAGCTCCATGAAAGCGGTGTAAACAAATATTAAATACTAATTATTAGAAAGAAAAGAAGAGAGAGAGAGAGAGAGAGAGCTCCAATTTTGAAAGGGGAATAAAATTAAAATAATTGGATCCTGAGTTGCTCCAATACTTCCTCCACAAGAAAAATCCCAATCCACACAATCAAGGGCCTTTACAATATTTAACTTCTTAGCTCTAAACTCTTCTACTATCTATTATCAATAAGGATGGGATCTGATTTTTATCTTCCTTTTTAAAAGGAGCAATAATGTAAGGTGTTTCCTCTTTTAATCTTTCTGCAGAAAAGGAGAAGGTATGCTCTCTCCTCTCCCATCTCCAATCTTCCATCTTTCCCCCTATTTATAGCCTTCTAGCCTCACTCGCTGCCACCCTCCGTCAACTTTATCCAGTCAACCTTCATCACTTACTTTTTTTTTTCTTTTTGAATGAGAAACATATGAATAATTTCATTAATGTGATGAAATCATAAAAAGGCAAAAAAGCCGTGAGAGATTCCAAGATACTATTCCATTGTGAGATAAGAGAAGTAAGGCTGTAATCACGAAAATGAGAGGTGAATTTACACCAAGTGAAAGTTATCAAAAGATTATCGAAAAAGTGAGTGTAGTCAGATTCCTTATCTTCAAAAGTACTGTTGAATTTGAAAAGTCCTCACCTTTTTCTCATCTCTTTCGAATGTTATTTTCAGCAAATATTTACTTTCCCTTTTTGTAATATTTCAGATTTTTTTTAGTCTCTTTACCATTGAGGGTTTTGCCATATTAGGCATTCATCTTTGTATATATATATATTATATATTAGGGTTTACTCCTATTGTAAAAATAAGAAAAAATATCACAATAATTCAGTTTTTCCATATGTACAATGGTTGCATTCGTTCCATATGAGCCAAAAGAAGGCTTTGATGATGAAGCACCAGAAGGTCTCTTTTTTGTTTTTGAATGGATGACCGATACGGAGCATATTCATAAGAGTGAGAGGATCGTATGGGAAGATGATGCGGTAGTTAAAATATGGGAGAATCACTGTCCAAAAGGATTGTGCAAATTCACAATAGACCAAAAGATGCATGATAGACTCCTCACTATGACAGCTAAGACACACCAACTAATAGCAGAAATCATCCAAGGCGCCCTTTTAATAAGAACATCAGCTGTGTTGATGCGCCCATGACTAACTTCCCAAAGGAAGAAACGAACTTTCTTCATCACTTCAAGTCTGTTAGACTCCCGTGTTGTTATCTGTCAAAGATATACAGTCAAGCCTGGGTTATTTGATCATCTTCCTTCTTTGGTGCTTTCTTTGCAGACTCATGAAAGTTAACAGCAACATTTTTTTATTTAGCAAGATAAGAGTGGTTTCTTTCTTTAGTGATGACCAACAAAAAGAAAATCTTTCTTTCTCTACCCCTGTTGGGTTAAAGCAGGTTTAGTGGATCTATTGCACCATCTGATGAATTCTTACTTTCAAAAGAAAGTGACAGATGACATCTCCAATTGGAATTTCTAGATTTGTATATAAATATTAGTTGCCTTCTATTTGTTTGTGCATGAAAAAAATGTAAGAAGGGTAACAATTGAGGGTTTATGATCGAGGGTTGGAGTAGGTGGTTCATAAAGCAATGTTGTCTACAGTCTACCAAATGAGAATTAAATTCAGATGATAAAAAGTTATTGAATTGAAGGGAAGAATCCTTGACTTATAGAGAATGAAAGGTAAGATAGGATAACTAAAAGGAAACTAAAATGTAATCAATCGAGTAACAAAGATTAATTTGAATACCTTTTTACCCAAATCCTATTACATAATATTCTATCCCTCCCAAAGAAAAAATCGTCCTCAAGTTTTAAAAAGAAAATAAAGGTAAAATAAAAAGTAAGCCACTTGAACGGTAACATATTCAATATCAATAATATCCAACTTATATGATTCAAGCCAATGAACCGAAGAACTAATTTGTAAAAGAAAAGCTCTATTGTAAAAAAATAAATAAATAAAAGAATAGTGCAAGAATTCTCAAAAAATGAGGAAACCCCGTTTTGTAAGTGAAGAAAATCCAATTGGGGATGGTATTTTTTTTTTTTTTAAATTGGAAACGTTGCTTCTTCATTAATAATATTAAAGCTCAGGGTACAAAAGGTTTATACAAGTTGCTAAAAATACATAAAGAGACCTAGAGGATCAGAAGGCACACCCGAATATCTCAACTAGGTTGACATCCCCTTAGTGTCCTCATCATATCCGCACAATATAAGATAGGACCCAGCTCAAGGATACCGAAAGAAGTCTTACAAAAAAGAAATGAAAATGAAAATCGGGCTAGAAAGCCTAAAGACAATAAATATGGATAAAACCAGTAGAGAGACAGCATAAGCATAGCTAAGTTGAAAAGCTGTAATCATCCAAAGAGGCCTGCACAAGCTTGAGTATGGGATTAGAGGGATGGTGTTTTTGCACTTCAGTAAATTTGTGAATGGGCGGATCAGTAGACTTCAATAAAAGAGAATGGGGTTGTTTTTGGGCTTGTGTATGAATCATTGGTTGAAAGGCCCAAATTTTCACAAGGGGGTTCTTTGCCTTTTGAGTTGGGTCTGGAAAAAGGACCCATATGGAAAAATAGGCAAACCATCCTCCTCTCATAGCAATTTCTTCTTCTTCTTCGCTTTCACTTGACATTGCATATGGGTTGTTCCGCTTGCCGACGGCTGTAAATGGGTTGCAAACGACCTTCCTTTCCTTTTCTTCATCAGCCACAAGGTCTCCTTCTTCTTCCTTTTTCGTCAGAACTTTCTGTTCGACATCCTCTACCTTGTCTGCAAAATACCCAAAATACCCAAATTTTTCGGATTCGAGATATCTCATCTCCTCCGTTGTTTCGTGGTCGATTGAAACTAGGTTTTCAAGTTTCTTCATAAAAGTTTGCCCCTGGCTATTTTTTTCTAGTTCTACCTCTCCAATGGCTTCAATTTTAACATCTCTTATGTTGTGGTGAGATTCGTGGGTCAGGTCACTTTCCTCAATTTTCGACGTCAATTTCCTTTCCGATTTGAGTTGCGCAAGCTCCAACTTGAAAATAGTTTTGTAGTCTTCATTTCCTCTAACGATTTCTTTAACTTCATGGCCAACAATCTCTTCGTCTTCCCAATGGTTTTCTTGTAAGTTCGTTTCTTGCACGATTTCATAGCCTACGTTGATGAATTCTTGATTTTCTTGGGTGATTGAACATAGATCTTGAATGTTTCTTAGTCATGGGTGCCACAGAAGGTTGGGCTTTTCTCTTTCTTGTAGGACCATTTCCAATGTTGATCTATTTTCTTTGACTTGCAATAGCTGTAAATGAAGATTGTTTTCTAATTGATCAAGTTGCATGGATATGCGTCCGAGTAAGCAGTAAATGCCATCGATAGAGCTTTCAACTGACCACCTGCGTCAAATCGAAGTCTTCGTTGATAGGACAAACTGGCATTGGGTGTCTCCGCCTCTTTGCTTTAGGAAGTCTCAAGCAAGAATGGTTTCTTTCCCGCCATCAGTCCAATAGATCTTGATCCTCTAATACCAATTGTTGTTTACCAAGTGAGAATTTTATTTAAATGATCGAAAGTTATTGAATACAAGGGAAGAATCCTCTGTAAATAGAGAATGAAAGGAAGGTAAGATTGGAAAACTAAAATGTAATTAATCAATGATTAACCAAGATTAATCCTATTACATCAAGCAAACATAATACAAAAGCAAGTAAGAAAAATAGTGACAAACAATTAATTACCCTTTGAGTTGAGATGGAGCGCTTATCCTTAGTGCCAGCAAAACCAAAAGACCTCGACTGCCCAAGAAAACTCGTGTGAGGAAGAACAATAATTACTATACCACAAGGCTAGCATAAAGTATATTTCTGAACTTGGAATAAAGTAAATGTTCAACCCTTTCTCCCAATATGAAACAAAAGAAAACTAGAAGAACCAACATATTCCACTTTTTTTTATAACTTTTTGATAAGTGGCAACCTCTTGTCGACAGAGGTGGTTATGTAGTCATAATTCAAGTTTATTCCTAGAACAATAATGGGTGATTTTTTTTAAAGAGAATACCACACTTTTCATCAAGAGAATAAAACAAGACTAATGCTTGAAACACGTAAAGAAACTAAAGACATAACCAAACCAAACCGTAAATAGAAAGAAAATAAAAAAGGAGCAATAATGCTCTCCCAACTACAATTAATATCTTGAACAGAAAACCCTTTAAATCCTTTGGTAAAAGAACACCATGAGGAAGACTTTAAGCAAGATGATTCGTAAGTTGAGTTTCTCTTGAAATATACATGAATTTCTTTCCCACCATAACTCAGAGAATAATTTAAGCACTAGTCCAAAGAACATAAGCTTGTAAGTTCAAAACTAGGCTGCAAAGAAGCTGCAAAACGTTATCACGCAATTTATTCATGAAATCCCAATGAACACCCAAGATAGAGAATAATTTGAGCCAGCATCGCCAAGATTAAGGACAATCAAAGAAAATACGGTGGAGACAATCTCCATTTGCCGAACATAGAGTAAATCAATTTTTTTTTAAACAGAAACACAGCTTCTTTATCGATAAAAAGCTTAAAGTACAAAAAATTTATACAAGAGATACATATTGAGACCTAGGGGACCAATAGGCGCACCTGGACATCTCAACAAGATTGATATCCCCTTAGCGCCCTCATCATATCCATACAACATAAAGTAATATAATAACCAGCTCAAAAGTTCGACAAAATACAAGAAATAGGGCTAAAAAGCCTAAATACAATAAAATAATAGAGACAATAAACGCCAGTAAAGCAAAGACTAGAAGCTGTCTGAGGAGAAAAGGTTGAATTTTTTAGGCTTGCAGGAGCTTGGCGCTTGGTACAGATGCTTCTATTGCGCGGGGGAAATTAAAGCGTGCCGATTAAGGCAGAGATCCTGAATGGAATAATCTTCAAAAAACTTGTGGAGAGTACCCCATGCTGCAGCATTTCTATTGGCAATCTCAAAACAGTCCAACCAACACATTTTGTCATGGAATGTTCTTTGGTTTCGCTCAAACCAAATTTCAGCAAAGACAGCTTTTGATAGGTTAACGCAAATCAATCTCAGTTTTTTCTTCAAAAGGGAGCCCAACAAAACTTGTTGAACATTTAGGTGGAAGGAATTTCCAAAAACCCATGCTACATCAAAAATTAAGAAGAGCTTCCTCCAGCACTGAACAGAATAAGAGCAATTAAAAAACAGATGCTGTAAATCCTCACCATCTTTCTTGCACAGAGGGCATATTGAGGGAGACAGAAAGTTGTTTCGCATTTCCTTTGCATAACAGATGAACAGTTTAGGGAGCCAAAAATCATGATCCATACGAGGATGTTTACTCTTCTAGGGCCTTCCGATTTTCACAAAGCTTTGTATAATTCATTATCCAGGGGAGACAAAGAGCAAATCAAATTATAAAAGGAAAGGGTATAAAAGGAGATAAATGACTAATATTTTGATCTAGATGCAACATTATAGTAAACAAATCTACACTACCCCTCAAGCTGGGTATGTATATAGAATCCAAGCCAACCTTGAAGTTAAATTCATCAAAGCTTATCTTTGGTCACACTTTGGGGAGAACGCCAGCAATTTCGTAGCGAGATGGAACCTAGTTTAGTTCCACTATGTTATTTTTTACCTCTCAATATGGAATGTCCATCAATCTTTGTGTTCATGA
This sequence comes from Cucumis cinereus, assembly GCA_037974625.1. Classification (NCBI taxonomy): domain Eukaryota; kingdom Viridiplantae; phylum Streptophyta; class Magnoliopsida; order Cucurbitales; family Cucurbitaceae; genus Cucumis; species Cucumis cinereus. Next base: position 13,416,031 of record JBBPDJ010000008.1, on the reverse strand, counting down.
CAGGATTGCCATCTTGATTGTTGCTTGATTATCACAAAACATTTTGAATGAACTCAGTCTATCCTTTGTTCTTTCAAGATTTTATGAATCCATTCCCTAAATAAATTCTTAGATCTAGAGCTTCATATTCAGTCTCTACATTGTTTTGCATTGCTAGCTTCTCACTACAATTGACTGCTTTTTGCTTCTCCAAGTGATTAAATTGCCCTAACATAAGAACAATATCCAGATGTAAATCCTCGATCGATTAATTCCCCAGCCCAATTGACATCAGCACAGAGTTCTCCCATTTTGTTTGATGACTTTTCAAATAATAACCCATGACCTTATCTTGTTCTGTTTTTGCCATCGCTTGTACTGTTTTTGTCTATTTTAGCTCTTTTTTGGACATGATGAGGAGGCTAAGGGGTGTTAACCTAGTTGAGATATGGGGTGCACCAGCCGATCCTTAAGTTTTCTTTTCTTGGTATCATGTTGTACCTTGAGCATTAATCTCATTATCTTGAGCATTAATCTCATTATCTTGAGCATTAGTCTCATTATCTTGATGAAGAGGCTTGTTTCTCATTTCAAAAAAATAATAATAATTGTTATAATATATTTATATATATAGGCCCTTATTTGTAATTTCACATACTATCTAGGGTTTCTACATTCTCTATAAA
>JBBPDJ010000008.1:13398894-13415119 GCA_037974625.1 Cucumis cinereus | reverse complement strand
CATTCTCTATAAATATGTATTTGTACCATAACTCTATGAATATAGTAAATACTTTTCTCTTGAATTATTTATCTACAATAATAACCCATGACCAGCATATGTTTCAAGTATCTTAAAGTCATGTTAATAGCCTCTTGATGTTTTATTTTAATAACAATGTCAAGAAGAGAGTAACTCGTTGATGATACCTCCAAGGCACAAAAACATCACCAAAAACTATAAAAAGAACAAAGAGTCTATGCGAAATCAACACGGATACAAATAGAAGAACAAAATTGCAAAAGAAACAGAGGTATACAATATCCTACTGGGCTGGAAAAATGAAACCTTTCCAGTTCATATTGAGTTCCTGAAGACTACTAACGAATCACTTTAGAGGATGCACCACGAAGAAGCATTACAGCGGCCGACTTCAAAACGATCACACCAATCAAGGGATTTGTCATAAAAACCATTTGGTTTCTTTTAAACCATAATTCCATCAAAAGAGCCTTGGTTGCATTCAGCCAAAGTAGTCGGGGAGATTTCCTGAGATGAGGTCCAATGACAAGATGCTGGACGTTTTCCTTGAAATTATCACAAAACAACCAAGACAAATTGAAGATGGAAAATAATTTGGCCCAACATCTTACTGAATATGAGCACAAAAAGAAGAGATGAAGGGGGTCTTACCCGTGTTGATGGTATAACGGACAGGTGGTGGGAGAAAGACAACTTGAAGGCATTTTGTGTTGTAAAACTGATGAGACATTCAGGGAGCCAATCAACATAATCCAAACCAGAATATTCACTCTTCTAGGAATTTTGGTCTTCCATAAGACCATGAACAGCTCTTTATTCAAAGGGGAAGAAGGAGAAAGATGGGAAGTGAGGGATTTTACTATGAAAGATCTGCTTCCTGTTAAAGACCAAGATCTTCTATCCAACGCTTCCCAAACCCTTCTTATCGCGATTAGGTCTAGCAGCTCCTGGAATTCGGTTATCTCATTATCCTTTAGTAGGCTGCGGAAATTGAGAAACCATGAGTTTGAATCAAAATCCCAATGATCAGCCACTGACCCATTGGGACAAAGAGCAATTTTGAAGAGTTTTGCAAACAAAACATTGAAGGAAACTTCACCCTCCCCACGAATCTGTCCGAAAGCAATCCAATGCCCATTTCCTAATTTAAACGTGGCCAAAGCCTCCACTTTCAGCCAGGATCTAGAAATACTCATCCATGGGCTTCTCAAACTTTTGTCATCTTTGCAAGCTGTATGCCAATTAAAGGTTCCTTTACCGTGGATGCTGCTTACTACCTTATGCCATAGAGAATCTTCTTCTTCCAAGTATCTCCAGCCCCATTTCCTAATTTGTCCAAAAGCAATCTGATGCCCATCTCCTAATTTAAACATGGCCAAAGCCTCCACTTTCAGCCAGGATTTAGAAATACTCACCCACGGCCTTCTCAAACTTTTGCCATCTTTGCCAGTTGTGTGCCAATTAAAGGTTCCTTTACCGTGGATGCTGCTGACTACCTTATGCCATAGAGAATCTTCTTCTTCCAAGCATCTCCAGCCCCATTTTGCAAGCAGAGCTAGGTTCTTTCTTTTGAGGCCACCCAATCCGAGCGGATCCACCGTAGATTTTGTAACAATCTCCCATTTTACCAAGTGATTTATCTTGCTGCCATTATGCCCCTCCTGGAAAAATTTCGTAGGATTCTCTCTAGATTTGAGAGAACACCTTCAGGCATAAGGAATGAAGACATATAGTAGGTGGGCAGATTTGAAAGGACTGACTGACAAAGTGTAGCTCTCCTTCCTCTAGAGATGTTGAACGTCTTCAATTTGTTTTTTTGTTTTTCTTTTTGATATCCGTGAGTGTCCGGGCCAGCTTACGCGTACCTCGACTAATCTCACGAGACAACCCGCCTGACCCTACAACATTTGTGTGTCAAGGAAACTCGTAGGAAATTAATTCCTAGGTAGGTGGCCACCATGGATTGAACCCATGACCTCTTAGTTAGTTATTGACCTGTTTACCACTAGGTCAACCCATGATGGTTTGAACGTCTTCAATTTGGCTAAGTTTGCATTAACTTTATCCACCATCAGTTGCCAGAAAGAGGACTGTTTTGGATGGCCACCTAAAGGTAAGCCAAGGTACAATAGAGGGGGATGATCTGGTTTACAGCTTAGGCTTGCTGCTGTGGAAACAAGCTCATTCTCCGCTATGTTGATGCCACACAAAGCTGATTTTTCCCAATTCACCTTATGCCTCGAGCACCATTTGAAGAACTCGATAGTTTGCATTAAAATTTTAATCATTGAATTGTTGTATTTGCAAAATAATAACGTGTTATCTGCGAATTGAAGTCAAGGCACATGAACCCTGTCTTTGCCTACCAAGAAGCCTTAAAAAAGTCCTTTTTGGTGATTCTTTCTATTAAGGCCCCCAGAACTTCGCTTTTTTATTTTTTCGAATAGGAGACAAGCTTCTTTATTAAATAGAACCAGTGTTTTAAAAAGCCCAAGGGGCAGTAAGGCGCAATGGCCCTTTGATGCCTAGGAAATAATTCGTAGAAACTCCTACTAAAACAAAGTAAATAACCAAATAAAGCAAAAACTAGGCGAAAACTGAAGAAACACAAGGATTACAAGTATTAAACAGTTAAGACCAAAATAAAAAACCAAAGGAGAACAAAAGAAAGCAAAAATATGAGATCTTCAGCACAAGACTTCAACAAGCATGAGAATCTTGTCCTTTTTAGATATGGCAGAGTATACAGCAAGAGCTATTTAGGTTGTGAGAAGAAAGCCGACCAATTTAAGCTTGAAAGGATTAATCACTAAATTCCTTGTTCAAAGTGCACCAAGTTGCTGCGTTTTTTTTGCAATGTCCAATCTTTTGGGCCAGCCCCTTGCCTTATTGTGAAAGATTCGTTGATTACGTTCGAACCAAAGTTCCGCAAGCAGTGCTTTAACATGTTTTCCCAAATTATTCTCGGTCGCTTTGGTAGAAACGGGCCCCTGAGCAGCTGAAGGACATTTGAGCTTAAAGATCCATCAAACACCCAAGCCACTTTAGAAAGGGAGAACAAAGATCCATCAAACACCCAAGCCACTTTAGAAAGGGAGAACAGATTCCCCAACAGTTGCCTGAATAAGATTAGTTGATAAATAAATGCAGTAGGTCCTCACCTTCCTTCATACAAAGAGGACAAAATGAGGGCAATAAACAACTGCTGGGGATCTTTCATTGCATAATCGAGGAGCAATTTAGAAAGCCAAAAAGCATAATCCAGATCAATATATTAACTCTCCTTGGGCTGCTGGATTTCCACAGAGCTTTGAATATTCCTTTGTCCAAAGGGGATGATGGAGAGAGATGGGTCGAAAGAGACTTAACTGAAAAGTTGCCCGAAGGGTCGAGTGACCAATGTCTTCTATCATCAGAATTTAGCACCCTTTTAGAGGATAGTAGATAAAGCAAAGAATGAAAATCTGAGATTTCGTCTTCTTTTAATAGTCTTCGAAAAACAATTGACCAAGACATAGTGGAATCATCCCAATGAGCAGCAACAGAATCACTAGGCAGTAATGCAATTCTGAAAAGTTTAGGGAAATGAAGGTTAAGGGGGATGTCACCAATCCATAAGTCTGTCCAAAAAACAATTCCCCTGTCGTTACCAAGCTTGAACATTACCAGGGCTTCCACCTTCCTCCAAGCTCTTGAAATGTTAACCCAGGAACTCTTCAAACTATTACTATATACACCCATCATCTGCCAATCAAAGGGTTCTTAACCGTGAATGCTTCTTATGACTTGTCTCCAAAGTGAATTGCCTTCCACTGAGAACCGCCAGCCCCATTTAGCATGAAGAGCTGTGTTTTGAATTTTAATGCCTCTCAAGCCGAGACCCCCATGTAGTTAAGAGTGTCTAACTTTGTTCAAATTCACCAAATTATTGATTTTACTTCCGGAAAGCCCTACCTAAAAGAAGTTTCTCATTAGCTTTTCCAAGGAGAAGCTACATTGTCTGGAATAGCAAAGAGAGACAAATAATAGGTGGGAAGATTAGCTAAAACAGATTTACATAATGTTTTCCTTCTTCCTATTGAAATATAAGGCCCCCAGAACTTCGCTAATAAGTAGGAAAAGGAAAGGCGAGGGAGAATCACCCTGCTGGATTCGTCTTGAAGCTATCACTCTAACTCTCGATCTTCTGTTAATGAAGACAGAAAATCTTGGGTTCTTTATGCAGCCCATAATCCAAACCACCGGCAGATTTAGTATAGGCCCAGGGGGGCTCGAGCCCCCCCTCAACTTTATGGTCTTTATATAATATATATATAAAAAAAAAACCGAAAAAATATCAATATCAGGTGGTAGCCTAGTGATAAAACTACCTCCCAGCCCCCTCTAGACCCAGGTTCAAGCCCCACTGTTTACATTTTTTTTAATTATTTTTATTTAACTATAAAGCCCCCCGTCACCTAAAATTTTGAATCTGCCACTGATCCAAACTATCCATTTCTGCTCGAATTTCTTAAGGGTGTGTTTGGCCCAAAGAGTTTGGAAGTAGGAGTAGAAAAGTAGGGAGTTGTGAACTCCACACCTTGTTTAGCCCAAGGAGTTTGTGGGTCCCGTCACTAAAAAAACATCAACTTTATATCTTACCAATAGTTCACACCTCCCTAAACATCATAACTCCCTACTCCTCACTATTCTACCCCTTACCCCAAACACCCCCTAAATTTTTTTGACGAATTCTGACTTAAAAGCTTCGACATGTGATCTTAGGCGTCCTCTTATGGACAAATCAATGTCCATATCATTGTTAATGGAGATTTCTCGAAGGTAATGATCTTCAATTTTCAAACTTTCTCTAATCATTGTTAAGAAAGAAAGCCATCCTCGTTTGTTTCCCCCAACTGAATGTGGATATTCTTTCTTCCTCCCTCCGAAAAATGGCCAAACTGCAGATTCCACAAACCATCCTTCCTTAACCGAAATTTTTCAAGACAAGTGAATCCTCAAACCACTCTAGACTTTTTGAGAAAAGATCTTGATTTGATCTTTAATCAACTTGATCAAACCTTTTATAAGCCATTCCATCATTTGAAATGAAAGAGATACTTTTTTACTTCCCTCTACATCTTCCAACATGTATCCAATTCTTCAAGCCAAACACAAAAGTGATTATTGTTGATGTAGCAACTTTTGATTACCATGGTTGATAGAACTAACTTCGTGTTTTTTAGATGTTTTGGTAGTAATAGGGGCTACAGATTTTGGTAGAACTGATTAAGCCTGAACGGGGGAGTGGTCGCCAGAGCTAAATTCGGTGGTGAGGTGAAAGCATTTTCCTTCATGCAAATGTGAGTGAAACCAAAGGAGATAGAGCCACCGACTGAGATCAAAAGTCGGAGAGTGAAATTAAAGAAAGACCTGGATCATATTCTGTGAAGGTTTTCATTTGTTAGATTCGTTTAGGATCACTTCTTCCAAACTTGTGGTTTCATGCTAGTGGAAAGACTCCTCCAAAAGAGTCACAATATATTAAAGATAACATAAACAAGTACAACGCCACCTTTCGATAGGGTGCTTCTCTCCCAAGTTTGGATACACCCAAATCTTATTAATCAATAAGCATCCCCAAAAACACATTACAAAATATATTTATAACTCCCCTAAACCACACTAGCTACTGGGTTGGGAATTTACCTTTCTTCCCCTCCTGACATATGTATGAATAAGTTGTGGTCTAGCAACTAGCTCTTCTTAGGAATACTAGCGATCATCATAGAGTTCCTCCTCCATAGCCTTTTCATGAAAAGGGTCAATTTTTGTGACTTGTTAGAGTAGGTGCTGTTTTGTGAAATATTTGGAATAAGAATAATAGTGGTAAGATGATTGGAGATGAAACCCACGAATGTTTGGTCGCTCTTTAGATTTCATGTTTCTCTTTGGACTTCGACTTCGAAGAACTTTTGTAATTATTCTATAGGTTCTATTTTATACAATTGGAGCCCTTTCCATTATGAGTGTTTCCTTTTTAGGCCTTTTCTTGTCCTTGACTTCTTTCATTCATTCTCAATGAAAGTTGTTTAAAAATAATAATAATAAATAAATAAAAACCTTAAGGGTAGCTCTGATACCATGATACTCATAGAGAAATTATTTCCTTATTTCAAAAAACGACCCAATAATTGGTAAATATTATACAAGAGAATTCCCAACTAAGGAAACAAATTATAAAAGGAAAAGATATAAAAAGCAATAAACGGCTAATATTCTAATCTAAATGCAAATGATAAACTATTCTAAACACGAATCTACATTCTGGACCTTTTTTATGTTATTTTATGATTAATGTGTTCAAATAATGAACGAATGAGAAAGACACATAATTCAAACCTTGTCCAGCTTAATGTACTTAAAATTTAAGTCCAAGTCAAGGAAATAGTTATGTTTTTATGCAGAGAGCTCTAAGAAGCCCAGTTGCAGCTGCAACTTCTGCAAAGCATTTTCGATATGCTTGTGCAACTTTACATTTGACCAGACTAACAAGGTTTCAGCAAGTCAAAACAAATTGCAAACTACCCCTAGTTTGAACAAGGGACAGGCACTAGTCAAGAGCTGGTACAAATGAACAAGAAGATTACAAATCACAAGGGCAGGTATAAATGTACAAGGAGACTGACAAATTACAAAAGGCTGGTATGAATGAACAAAAATTACACAGGATTAAGTTTCCACTCCAAAACGTGATGAACAAGGAGCACACAAACAGTTTATCCAATTTGTTGATGGGGAAATGAAAGAAAAGAAACAAAAATCCAATGAAGAGAATCAGGCAAACAACTATTAGACAGAGAAATAAGCCCAAAGAGTATACAAACCTGGATGCCAAGCATCTTTCCTATAAGTCCTAATGCCTCTTGTGTGTCCTTGTTCTCCTTGTAAAGATGAAACCTAAGATATTTTTAATTGACATCTTAAAGTTGATTCAGAATTCAACATCCAGATAGATAACCATTTAGGAAATTTGTTAGGCTATGTGCATAATTAGATTCCAACTATTAGACAAAAAGAAAGACACCAGTTCTAGAAAACAAAATAGTTTGGAAAACTTTCCATTTTCTTTTTCTTTTTCTTTTTTTTTTTTTTTTTTGCAAGGGAAACAGCTTCTTTATTAATAAGAACTAATAAAGAGGCAAAAGCTCCAAGTACATGAGAAATATACAAAGGGCAAGAAAATTTTCCAATTAAATGACACTCAACGATAAAAATCTCCTTTTTGAATTGACGCAGTGTGATAGTCCAACTTTTTTGTTAGGGGGATAGGAAATGATACAAAAGTATTTCAATGATCTGATAAAATATACAAAAACGAAAACTGAAAGGAAAAGAAAAAACACACACACACACACAGAAAGAGAGAGATGTCAACTAAAGCTAGAGGATTCCAAAAGAACTTCGCAATAGCAAAAAGATCACGTAACCTCTTGTTAGAAAAAGTCATTAAGCATTTATATCAAGATAAAGCAAGGGCACAAAGAGGCTGTTTTGCTCATAACAAAAATTTTCATCAAGAAAGATACAAAATTTTTGGAAGGCGGTTCGTATTTAGTACTTCAGTTCAATTCAGATGTAAAAGTTAAGACCTAAGTATAAATATTTTCTTATTGGGAATGTAAAATGATGAATAAGAAGGCAAAAAGCTAAGTTCAAAACAAGGAAAACTACTAAAGTAGAAAATACCTTACCTGAGAAACTTTCCAACATGTTCAGGCCAGTTGTCCGAACCTCTACTATCAAAGGGTTTATCACCCCTTTCTTTTCGTTTCTTAGAGAAACGACCTCGGTTATTCTGCACCCCTGAATCCACCCTCACACGGACACATTTTGATGAAGAATCTGGTCCATCAATAGTATCGGTCACAAGGAACTTAAATTTCTTAAAGAAATTGTGGACAGCCTGAAAACCTCAAATTTAAAAGAGTAAATTATATGGTGATTTTTTTATTTTTGAAGAGGAAACAGGTCTTTTTAATATGATATAAATATAAAGAGACAAAAGCTCTAAGACATGAGAAATATACAAAGAGACATAAGTTGCGGATCAGTAAACAAAGATATGTCTTTATTTATTCATTCAATCTGACTGAATGGTAAGAGATTGAAAATATATATAGATATCGATACGACAATGGACAGTTTTAGTCAAAAAACTAAAAGATTAAGGAATAATCTAAAGATCGGCTAAAAGAACAAAGAGAGATGATGCCTGCACTGGTTGTTTTTCGGAATCAAAAAATTCACGATACTCAAAAATGAATGTGCAAATAAATTAACAAACAAGGTCTTATAGCTAACCGTTCTATGAGTTTTGTCTGCATCTGGGGAGAATACGATAGGTGAAATGCCATCATTCACACCAGAATTTATTTGCTTAAGAAAAGCTTCCAAAATCTCAGCATCAGAATCACCAGCAAGAGATCTAAACAATTCAATTTCAGAAGCATAACTCTGGCTTGTACAGTGGACTATGGTTGGTCCGCTTTCCGAAACAATCTGAATGCCTCAAAAGAATTAAAATTACCATACATGTTCACGCAAAAGGGGGAAAATCAACATCTAAGGCATCCAATAGAAACACAGAGAAATTGAATTTCACCACCTCTGGAGGAGCATCCAATGACGTCAAATGTACAACATTTCCATCAGTGTCAACTTCATTCACAATGAAATCAGAGTACCTGTATCAAAACCTAAGAAGGATGAGTTTACAATGATAGGGTTCTAAAATTCTTTTTAAAAAAATGTCATACAATTGGATCGTTGACTAAAAATTTTTTCAAAAATTTAAAATAAAGTGACAAACGTCCTTTAGGGTTTATCCAAACCTTGTGAGGATATGGTTGAACGATACTATTTGCTATGAGTATTCCTACAACAACCTAAAAGCACATTGCTCTATTTCCCACTCCAAGAATAGAACGAGAACAAACAACAGATGCTATTCGATGGACACATTTCTACTGAACCTTTTTATCTGAGGAATCAGAAATTTCATTAATAAATGATAAAACAACAAAAGTGGGATGGGAAAAAAACACTCCTCCGAACAGATTACAGCCACACAAAAATCTATGGCAATGAAAGCATAAGAACATTCCCACGGTGCCAGTTATCTTGACTAGTTCATAACAACAGTTAGCAGTTGAAACTACCCTTTTGGTCTCATTCATTCTGATTTTGTTATCAATTCAGAAAAAACGGTTTCGTAAGTTAAATTTACTCTCAATATTTCATTTCACATTTTAAGAGTTGACTCTTATCTTCAATACAATCGAGCAGATAGTACAAAATTCGATTGAGCGTTATAGCATCCCTGAGAAATGAAGGCCATGCCATGTGGGTAAGAAGCTGAGACCTTTGCTTGAGAATGCCGCGAAAGCCAGGGAGAGAAGAAATGTAACTGAGTATGCCAACATCTGATTCGCCTATGGATTTCGTCGCCATGACTGCGATCGAAGAAGATCTATTGGTGAGTTTGGGAGTGGTTAAAGAGTTATAGAGAAAGTAGGGTTTTAGGACAGTGAAGGACGATGCCCCTGGCCGGTACCACCCCATTCAGGGTTTTTCAGCGCTTTTTTTCCCTTTTTTTTTCTTTTTTTCTTTTTTTTTTTTTTCCTTCTTTTATTTTCCTTTTCCTATCGGGTGTTTTCCATAAAATAAAATAACCCCCATTTTGAATCTAAGAATTTTGGAAAGATTTGAAATTCATTTTAATTTAAAATGAAATCGCCTCTTTTGTTGCCAAAGAAAGAGTAATTGTCCGAAACAATACACTTTAGATTTTACATTTTAAAAATAGCACACTTTTTGAAAATTCATCCGAGTGCTTCTTCTCGGACCTTCTTGGCCGAGATAGACACCTAGATTTCAATATAATCGTTTGAAATTCAAAATAGAGGCTATTCTACAATTACTAAAATACTCTTGTTTTAAAGAATCCTGCATTTTCACAATGCGAATCAAGGTCCTCATTTCGGCTGAGTTTTCAATTTCTTTGCTCTCAAAATCATTGAAATTCATTGATTTTCGCGTGCTCAAACCTATTTAGTGCATCATCAATCTTCAATTTATAGAGGTATTCCACTTTTCACAAATTTTGTCCTTTGGTTTGCATTTTAAGTTTCTTTTTTAGTTAGGGTTTGTTGCGAAATCTAAGGAATCTGAGTTATGTCGTTGAATTTTTGGCATATTTTGTGTTGTTATTTCATGTAGGTTGGTTTCATTCAATGAATCTCAATAATTTCATCCTGCTGAGCTTAGTAAGAGCATGCATCTCGATCGAGATTTGAATGAAATTGTCCTGAGATCTATTGAATGAGTCCCGAGATTTTAAAGGATTGCACTTTTTTATGCATGTTGTATAAGATCTTGAGGTATATTTTGCCTGAGATTAGCTTGCGTTCCTTCACATAATGCATTAAAAAGCCCTAATCTCGTGGCATGCTGGTGTAAATGTTCCGAGTTCTTCAATAATTTGTACTGGTCTTGATTGAGTTTGGTTCAAGATAGGCCCAAGTTTTTAAACAAATTACTTATAATTGTGCCTTATTTTGTGTGTTTTTTGTTTGGCAGATGCCTCTAATCACTAAAATCCACATTTCTAATACTTTTTCGGGAAATTTGACCTGTTGTTCTCATTTAGCCAAGACCGTCTCGAACATAAAAAATAAGTTAACACCTAGGTAGTTGTACATGTTTAAGAAAACTGCATTTGGTCATTTTTTTTAGATGTTAAGTTAGTGTTCAATGGATCTATGTGTCATTACATTCCATTGAGAGAGGTCAAGGATGACAAGGATGATGTTATTAGTTTTAAGTTAATAGGTGAGAAGGTCTCTTTCAGGCAAAAAGAGTTTGTCACTGTTACGGGTTTAAGGTATAGGTCGAGATGTGTTGTTGAGTTCGAACAGGATAAAGCTATTAGACGATTATATTTGGGTGATATGACAAACATGAATGGGTTCGAGCTAGAGAAAGATTATCCAAATATTTAGTTTAGCCTCAAAGCAATGTTGGTGTTGTGTTTTATGAATTGTGCAATGAAAAGGGTACAGAAGCTATTCTCTAATCCTCTTACAAACATGGATTGTATTCATGCACTAAGTATTAAGTAAGACAAGCAACCTTTTAGTGTCTTGATGCCACAAATATTTTATTTTCTAGATATAAATGATGCACTCACGATGCGATATGTTTATGACTATTTCTAATTACTCCTTATCTTTGCTCATTATGGTCTAAGTTACTAACTCTTTCGAGCAGTTGACTACCTTTAATTAGAAGTACTATTTCGATACGTTCAAGTTTATTACTTAGTAAAGATCAGAGAAAATGAACAATAGGACCATGCTTATCTTTTGGATTCATTTCTAACTTCCTAATCAATTACTGACTTTAGCTACTCATAGGAAACATGGAAACCAAAGACATGAATGAGGTTAAACACAAAGTAATCATATTGATAATGCAAATTTGTTACAATGATTGAACTATCAAATACAACTACGGAAATGCAGAAAATAAAAGCAACACAGAAATAAAGAACTATGATTCACAATGTCTTGTTTTCTAGAGTGAAAGAATCTCTACAAACCTTTTCGGTTGTGGATTGAATGGATAATGGAGATGGAAGTTAAATCTGGCAGAATTTGGTCTCTGATGTATTAGGACTCCTCTATATGATGTTTTGTGTCTTCTGGTGATCTCTCGAATGAAATATTTATACACTTCTGACACTCGTCGCCTAGTAAGCATGCCCATGTTCTTCGACGACGATTCCTATGCTTCATGGGTCTCAGACGCGTTCTTGAAGTCATGAATTGAATTGGATTTTTGGTGCATACTTTCCTACCTGATTAATTGATTGTATTCTCAACGCCTGTTGAAAGTCTCGCTATGCTTCAAGTGATGTCTTTTCTTTATCAGTTATTCTTTACATTGCTCTTGATTAGGCGTTGAGAAGTCTTCAAGTAGTTTTATCCATCTTTTGTAAAAGTTATGCAATGAACAACACAAAGAGATCACAATTTCCTAATAACACCGCATTGTAAACATTGAACGCATTGCAAGCACAAAGTATAATTTCTAAGTGTATTTGATGCATTTTCTATGTGTTTCTCTTAAAAATCTTCAATAAGGTCGCATAATAACATGTATTTCTACACTCTGTCACACCCTCAAATTTAAGATAATGCTTGTCCTCAAACATTTACTTATAACCTTAGCTCAAAATGCTCTAGATTAAATACAACGCTTAGACCACTCAATATGTACCTAACTCTCAGATTCATTCAACCAATGTATTACCTCAAAGTTAAGATACCCATCATGAATATAATTAATTAAGGTTTAAAATTGGACGTCCTACCTCTTCGCCTGTTGCCTCATAAGATCTCTTCCTTCGTTTATGCGTTTGTAGGATGTGTTGATGTTGACATTGCAACTCAGCTATTTGCTCATTCTGGCACAAAATAAGTTCTTGTAGCATTTGTTGATTGACTTTGAACAAATGCATCATGTTTGTGCTCAAGTCTTTGTTTCTTCCATAACAACACACCCTGGTTTGTGGAGATCATATCTAATTAAATGCTGAATGGATTAAAGATCTCATTGCGAAGAAGATTTTTCAAGATATCCATATCCATATCCCAATACACAACATCTGATCTTGGCATGCTAGGGTCAGGCGTCGAGTTATCATGATTTGGTATCTCTCTGGTTTAATCTAAGGATGTGCAAAAATCGAGGAAAATCGACGAACCAGACCGAAACGAACCAAACCAATTGGTTCGGTCCAGTTTTATTAAAAATGTGGAACCATCGGTTCACTGAAGAGCATAACCGAGAGATTCAGTTCCATTTTCGATTCAGCACCTAAAAAAATCAAGGAGAACCGAACCGAATCGTCAATATTTATATTAATAAATATATATACTAATTCACATGTACTAAAGCCCAACTCAAGCAATTTTATCATTATTCTTTTCTTTAGCCCAGGCCCAGGTCCAAATTAAAAAGATAAAATTAAACTTAGAAAAAAAAACCCTAATTTAACAACCCCACTCACGCCTCATGCCTCACCCTCCCTTTGTTCAAGACACCAAGTCAGTCGTCATCCTCAACCTCCTTCTCTTCATGACTGCAGGTCAGTCGCGGGCCATCTTTGTTTCTCCTGCATGTTGTTGCAAGCTTTTGGTTCCATCTCCGATCTCCATTCTTTATTTTCCTTTCTCTTCGTCATTCACACGCTTCCAGTTCCATCTTTTACGCTTCTGGCTGCATCTCTGATCTCCATCTTTGATCTCTATTCCTCATTTTCTTTTCTTTTTTTGCACGCTTCTGACTCCATGTAGTCTCCTCTTAGTCCTATGTTTCCTGCTTCATCTTCAATCTCCAAACATAAAGGTTCAAAGATGAAAGTTGGAACGAATCAAAGGAAAAAAATGCAGAAGGTTGTGAGGAATTTGTTGTAGAAAAAAATGGAAAATGGTTTGAAACTGAATCGAACCAACCTAAATCGAAGTAAGTTGTTTCGATTTAACAACCAAAATTGATGGAGCTTGGTTTTCAACAATTCTATGTATACGTAAACCGAGGGGTTCGGTTCGGTCCTTGGTTTGATTCAAAACTGGACCGAACCGAACCGTGCACACTCCTAGTTTCACCATGTTTCATGCCTAGGTCAAGTGGGTCATCAACAAGAGGGGTGTCAAATGGATTGTCTTCGATGGTGTTGGGATTTTGTCGGGGCAGTTCATTATGCGGTGGAGTCAATTTTATATGTGGAGTCAAGGCAACAAAGTCACTAGGCGTTTAAGGTCATCAACCTCAAACGTTTTGTCTTTACCTAGTTGAACGTGTGGGCCAAGATGTGCATTGGCTCTGGGTGATTGAGAAGTAGGCGGTGGGTGTTGTGGAGTAACTGGCGGAAGGTGTGCAATGGAGGGAAGGGATATTATTGTGAAGTCTTTGATTATTGAGGGAGTGGTTGAGGCTGGTTTTTTTCTTCGAAACAGCCCCTTTGGGTTTCTTGTCCCCCCATTTATTAACCTACACTTCTTGGTGGGGGGAGAATGCAGTGATTTTGAGGTGGAGGCTTTCTTCTTTTCCTTACAGTGTGGAGTTTCTTCAAAATATCGCATGTCATATTATAATTTTATTATTGTGAATATCTTTTTTATATTTTTTTCTTTTTTTAGTTTTGCGGCACTTTCCTTCTTTGATCACCATTGTATCTTGTATATATAATTCTTTAGTGAATGCAATAAGGTACGCTGATTTTCTCTCAAACCTAAGCATTTTACATGGTATCAGAGCATTAGAGAAAATTAGGGTTTGAGATTTAGAACCCTTTTTGTATTACATTAGGGTTTTTTTTGTGGAGGAGTGGGTTTATAGTTTTTTCACCGTCGCCATCATCAGTTTGTTTGTCGCCCGTCAGCTGTCATCGTAATTAGTCGCTAGCTGCTACTGTCAGTCGTCGTCGCTGTTACCGCAGAAAACCCCATTTTTTCGCAGTTGTCCGACCAGCGCGAGAGGTTCACGCACCGCTTCTTCCTCTGTCGCAGTATCCACACGCCAACATTTGCATATGCGTGAGGTGCCATTTTCTGTTCATTTTTTGTGGGTTTCGTCGGAGCTATTTCCTCTCTTTGGTGGTGTGTTTGTTTAGACATTCGTGTGGTTCATTCAAGGAAAGAAAGAAAAAAAAAATTCTTTCTGTAAACTACTCTACATTTTTGTCACTTTTGCTTTGTATTTCTCCTGTTTTTTTAGGTAATGGCTGACAAGAAAATAGTAGTCACGTCGGAGATGATTCTTATGATGTCAAAAGTAACCAAACACAAGTTAAATGGATCAAACTACTATTCGTGGAGATCGAATGTACACTTTATTAGGAGCATTGAGATGGATGAACACATCAAGGAAGAGCCACTAACTGATGTTACCAAAAAGATTTGGTGCCGAGATGATTCAAGAATGCTTCTACAAATCAAAAATTCTATTGACCGTAAAATCGTTGAGCTAGTAAATCACTGCGAATCAATCAAAGAACTACTGGAATATCTGCATTTTCTTTATTATGGGAAAGAAAACATTAATAGAGTGTTTGATGTTTGTAAGACCCTATATCAACCTGATCAAGGAGAAAAGTCTCTCACGAGTTACTTTATGAAGGTAAAAAATACTTGTGGAGAATTCAATGTCTTGATGCCAATTAGCACTGATCCAAAAGTTCTCATGGCTCAATGTGAGCAGTTGTTCATCATGAGTTTCTTAGTTGTGTTAGGTTTTATGTCCTAAAACTCGTAGATAGTAAATGTAAACCGTTGATCGTTATTAATAAACAGTTGTTATTTCAATTTCAATGAATAGTAATTGATTATTTTTGTCTAATTAACCCAAATCCAATAACTAACATCCTAAACTGTTTTATGAGTCTTGAATAGTATGTGGAGACATACAAGGATCAATGTTCAAGATACAGCTTAAAAGGTCCATAGTATAAGGATAAGGTTAGGTACCTTATCCTTGTAACACTATGGATACGACCCACTTTGTATTTGATACAAACACAATAATCTAATGTGTTCGTGTAGGTGACATGCACGTGGGGGTATCCTATAAAATGAGTTTACATAAGACTGGACCACGAATTAGTAACCACTAGATGTAACTCCGTTGACTAGTTAGATTTCTATTTCAAATAGGATGACTTAGGTAACTTTATATGTTGGTATTTAAGGACCAAGAAGTAACACAGGAGTAAAATGGTAGTTTGACCAAGTTGGAGTTACGAACACTTGTGAAGGACTTGTTGGGTTTTATGTCCTAAAACTCGTAGATAGTAAATATAAATCGTTGACCGTTATTAATAAACAATTATTATTTTAATTTCAATGAATAGTAATTGATTATGTTTGTCTAATTATCCCAAATCCAATAAACTAACATCCTAAGCTGTTTTATGAGTATTGAATAATATGTAGAGACATACATGGATCAATGGTCGAGATACAGCTTAAAGGGTCTATAGTATAAGGATAAGGTTGGGTACCTTATTTTGGTAACACAATGGCTACGATCCACTTTGTATTTGATACAAACACAATGATCTAATGTGTTCGTGTAGGTGACACGCACGTGGGGGTATCCT
>JBBPDJ010000008.1:13372270-13389505 GCA_037974625.1 Cucumis cinereus | reverse complement strand
CGTTTCTCAAATTTTGGGAACAAGAAACAGGAAACGTTATCAAACACATCCGTTTCTTAAAAAATTAGAAACAGAAACAGGAAACAGGAACGTTACCAAATGGACCCTAAACGAACAAGTTGTGGTTAAAGAAGATTTAAAATTAAAATGTGGTTAAAGAACGATTTAAAAGTAAAATCTTATGTGGCGATGATGTGCTAACATTGACCAATCATGTAATAATATGAGCAGAAGAGATAATACATAATTGGTGAAATAATCTAAGCATATTAAAGGATTCAAATTGTGACATGTGGCAGTATTCAAATCTGGATTTTTAATTTAAAATGAATTCAAAGAAAAAAAAAGCAAAAATAAAAAATCAAAGTGACCAACGGCACTTTCCTTTAAAATCTTATTCTCTTTTTAAATCTTAATTCATTTTTTTTAAAAAAAATCTTATTTTCTCTTCTCTTTTCAATACAACTTCTCACATCCTAATCATTTTGAAAAATTATCTCCAAATTCTCCATGGTTAATCATTCCTTAAAAGCTTCAATTCTTTGATAAATTTGCTTTTACGCGAGAATTTTATTTTGAGAGATTATTTTGAATTTTTACAATTATTTTATCTTCACCTCTGAGAGTGGTTTTTGGGTGGATTTTTCAATTTCATCAATTCACTTGAAATTTGTGATAAACTGTAAGGTGCACTTTGGGTTTGAGTATTGTGGTTTAATCTTGAATCCAAAAAAGAAAAAACTTTGTTAGTGGTATGATCTTGGACTCGTTGAAAAAGATTGGAATAAGTTGGATTCTAAATTTGAAAAAAAGGATCGGTTGTGGTTTGACTTTTGAACTCATAAGAAGAATGTGGACATTGAAAACATTGGAAGGAGGTAGAGTTGGTACCAACTCAGCCCACCAACATTTAAAGTTGGAGGGCTAAACGTTGTTTCTATCTTGGTTGATACTCTAGTGTTTGTATGCCTCTAAAACTATATATGAAATGGAGTATGGAAAATTAACGGATAAGCATGTCAAAGAAGCTATTAGTTGGTGTGTGAAGTCTCATAAAGATGATAGGTACATTGATGTTTCTTGATTATGTTCATAAAGGTGACCGTTGAGTTGGGAAATATGTATGAAAACTTTAATGGCAAGTTTAATTTAAATAATTGTGTTGACGAATGTTTTTATTCCGCAGTATGGTATGAATGAAGTAACAAAATCACATTGGTTCCGACATGACTTGTGAGCCCAATTTAGCTAAAACAAACTAAACCAAGCACTTCTTGGGAAGCAATCCATATTATATTGCTTATTTTATTCCCAATTTTTTGTTTTTAGTTATTTATTTATTTTGTTTAAAAATACAAAAATCACTCATGTGCTTCCATATTCTTTAGGAACTTAGTCGTTACAAAGTACTATTTTCACTAGTTTGACTCCAGCACACTCTCAGTCTTGTTTTTTGTTCTGTTGTTTTCTATTGTACTTTTGTGATTATTCATGCTTATAAAACAATTGTAATTTAAAACAATTGCAAGTTTAATAAATGATTGTAAACATGATTATAATTACCAAACAAAATCTAAATCATCCCTTTCGTTTTGTTGGCTAAAATTATTCTTTTGCTGGTTAAGCCGATTTCTGTGCTCTATTTACAATATATTTTTTTTAGTTTGTGCTAATAGACGTTATTAATTTGAATTTGGCTACCATTTATGCAACTGACCCAAAAAAATTGTAAAAAATGTAAACCCTACAAAATAAATTTCATATCATAGAAAATGTCCTAACTTCAAAACAAACATACCCATGAATTATAGTCAGAATTTCATTGCCACAAATATTTAAGACATGTTTGAAAAGATGGTCTTAAATGGGATTTTAATACGTCTAAATTCTAAACTCATATTTAAATTATGCGTTTTAAATCAGATTTGTAATACCAAATTCATTTCATTTCCTCACTTTTCAACTCAACCCTCTTTCTCAACGTTTTAACATTTCACTATATTATCTGCATTTCACCATTGATTCCTACTTATACCAACACTCTTTAGATTTTCAGAAATCTCGATTACATTCCAATTTCTTAGATACTATTCCTACTGACCACAGTGTGAATATATCCTTGATAACATTAAAGATCATGCAGATTAAAGATAGTATTCAGAACTTCTATTTCCTAAACAAATGTCGAAAGTTATATATTCTGAACGGGAACTGATAATTTCTCAATAAGGTAAACTCTCAACCAAGTGTCAGAGCTTAACTCATTTAAACTTTCTCATGGCTTTACTCTTATACGTGCCCCAACTTTAAACTTTTAATCTATTAAATTAAATCATATATTTGAAAAAATAGCATCTCTTCAAAACGAAATTATAAAATTAGCCACAAACCAACATACATATTGTACAAGATTTGACCAATAACTCACTCGAAATCAAACTAAAACAAAGAAATGTCCAAAAACTACAACATATACAAATCAAGCAAGTAAAAACAATGCTCACAAATAAAACTACACAGTATTTAACATAACCAGAAAGAACCAGTGCTTTGAGAAAAAGAAAAAAAATGGTTACAATCAAGGAACAACAATATCAAGATACAATTTTATGAAATTGGAACTTGAATGTTGAAATTGACTCACTAAACACGAAAAGCGTATAATAAAAAATGAGCTTTTTTCACCACAAACCACCAAGACATGGCTTTGAATAAACAAATTATTGAGGGATCTGTAAGACCAAAAGGGGAAATTCTTTTTTCTACCTAATAAGATGGATATGATGAAGCTGCAATGGATCGATCATGATAAAAGGGAGATTGGCCGTTGTTTGCAGCCACAATGAATAAAAGAGCAAAATGAAGGACATCTTGATGAATCAGAAAAGAGAAAGAAAACGCATAATTAAATGTCCAACACATACAGTAAACTCGTACCACCGATAGCACTGATGGCGCTGCCAATTAGTGTACAAGGAAGATGGGCAAGTATTTGCAGCCTACCACCTTCAATAACTCAAATTTGTATCGAGGATAACAATATTTTGTAATCATTTTAAAGTTCACCATACAATTTTCTTTCCTTTTTGTTTTTTACAATTTTCAACATTCAAGTTTACAATCAAATGATCGATCCTAGAGTTTCCTCCAAAAGTTAAAACTTCCAAGTTTTGTAGACTCAACTGGCCGCAAGAGACCTCCTTGCCTCACCAAATCATGCTTTTGTACCAAGGAAGGACTGCCATAAGCAAAACGATCATAGAATATAGCAAGTCAAAATGCCATGAGCACCAAGCAAAAAGTTACTAAGTATGTTCATAGGATACAAAAAAGCTAAGGAACATGTGATAGAATTTCTTCTAAACATGATAGAAAGACTTGGCCTCAAAACTAAGTGGATACTGGATTAGGGAAAATATGGTATAATAACATGAACCTTCATTCATGCCAAAAGATACTTATATATTCTTTTTACTCACACAATAGTTAATCCAACAACATTTGGTTATCAGGAAACTATGAAATTTTAATATCCTAATTAGGTGGTTGGTCACTAGGTAGATTTGAACCCTTGCTCCCAAAATCCTCTTTACTTTTTTGAACCATCCAAAAATGAGTAAAGCTAACTAAGGGTGCTCACAAACATTTTAAATTAAAAAACTAAACAAAGTGAACGACTAGATATCCAACCTTAAAAAAGAGTACTTTTTCTTTAAATGCTATGTTTACCTTAACCCCTGCAGGAGGATTTCCAGGCTTTGTGGTGGTAGTGCTTCCAAAGGTCAACTTAGGCTTCTTATCTGCAGGCTTTAGTATTTGAAACGAACACATAAGCGTCTCGTCCACACTCATCATGGCACCAGCATTATCAAACTCTCCACAGTAATTAGGTGCTGAAAAAATAGTTACGAGTTGACGATTTGCGAAGAACTCATATCCATCCTCCACAACCTATATATAAAAGTAATGACTAATTAAAAGCATAGAAGCTCAAAAAGAGATAGGAACCCACATCCATCATTCGTGGTACAAGAAACAGTCTGGAATGAAGCTAATAGTAAATATCGCAATTTCCAATCAGTAGATAATTTACAAGAAACCGTATTCTATAAACTAGACTAAAATGAGAAGAGATCTCAGTACTTTCACAAACTGAGATTTCCCTCATTCTACGCATAGTTAGAAGCAAGTTAAAGCCGCAAATTTTCTTTTTTGAGAAATACAATTTTTATCCCCAAAATTTGTTTTTTATCAATTATAGGTGTGTTTGGAATACATTCTCAAGTCTTTAATTAAAAAGAAAAAAAGAAAAAAAGTCATTTTAAAAATAACAAGAGTGTTCGACAACCACTCAATTAACTTTTGAACTGCATTTACAACAGTTTTTATCAAGAGTGTTTAAATAAAAATGAGTTTTTTAAAGAACTTTTTTTTATTAAGTCAATCCAAACGGACAATAAAACTCTAGACTAATAATTGTATCAATTTAAACCTTGAATTTTTATAAGTAGTGTAAATTTACATCTTCCATTATGTTTCATTTGGAAAAACATCATGTCAAGACTTATAATTGCATCAATTAAACTCCTAAACATTACCCTCAGTTAGAATTTACTTTGAGAATCATCCACACATTAACTCTAATCGACCATTTTGTGAAATCAACATTTAAAGTTCATGCATGTTTGAGAATTGACGGATGGATAATTTTCAAAGGCAATCATCACAGAAGAGTCTATAATTGATTTGCTAACAAAAATTTAGGAGTTTAATTAATAAAAATTATAAGTTTAACAAGATATTTGTTTGACAAATCTGAAAGAGTGTAAATTGATGAACTAGCAAAAGTATAAGCTTTAAATTGATATAATTATTAGTTCTTAATTTTAATTGATAAAATTCCCAAAGTTTAGAGGTATAAAATTGATATTTTCCATTTTTACCTTTTTTTATTAAAAAAAATAAAGACTAAGAAATAAAACAATAAAAACCTGATGTGCACGACAAATGAGATCCAAATCGTGTTTCTGAAGAAACTCTGTCACCTTGTCAGCACCGAAAGTAAATGAAACACCCCTGTCGTTCATTCCCCAACCTTGAACATCTTTACTGGGATCAGACCACAAAAGATCACAGAGCAAGCCAGCGTCTGGTACATCTGTTGGTCTTGACATATTTCTAATTTGATCCAAATTATTCAGGTCAGGAGACAAACCTCCATGCATGCACAAAATTTTTTCATCAACCAGAGCTGCCACAGGCAGGCAGTTAAAGCACTCTGTAAACGTCTTCCATAACCTAACATTAAATCTTCTTTTACACTCGTCATAGAAGCCATATATTCGGTTTATAGAAGCACATTCATGGTTCCCTCTCAATATGAAAAAATTCTCTGGATATTTTATTTTATATGCCAGGAGAAGACATATGGTTTCTAGACTTTGCTTGCCTCGATCAACATAATCACCCAAAAATAAGTAGTTAGCATGAGGAGGTAACCCACCATATTCAAAAAGCCTTAATAGATCAGAATATTGCCCATGTATATCACCTACAGATCACAAATAGTACAAACATTAGCAGGACCAACGATTGTTGAAGATAAATATAACTAAGAAGAAATAGAACTTGCAAAAACCGATTTGAACCCTCCCCCAAGCAAGCCCCTCAAAGTGTGCAATAAAACCAGCCCTCAAACAGAATCAGTACAATACATCAAAATTCATGGTTGATATGTTCACCTCATCAGAGGGATTTTTTTTTTTTTTTTATAAGAACCTCATCAGAGAGTTCACAGCATATCCCTTGCTACAAACTAACTAATGAATGTATTGTGCATAATTATTATTTACTTTTTTATTAAAAAAAATACTTAATTTAATCAATTACAAAGAGATCATAATTACAAAAAAATAAAAAAAATAAAATTGGGCAGTCCGCTATAGGTAGAAGCATTAGCAAAATTTAAGATCTCTCCCCGATCTTCTGTTCCTTAATAGCCATAACCCCAAATGAATGCTTTTATCATATTTAATCCAGAGGGTCTTGACTCTTGGCTCATTTGCTCAATGTTCAAAGTGCACAGAAGCTGAGGTAAAGAAACAAGTTTGAACGGGACTGTAATTTTCCGGCGGTGTTCATTTTTCATTTTTTTGATAGAATAAACAACTTTCAATGAAAAAAATGAAATAATACAAGGGCATAAAAGGGAAACAAAGGTCCACCAAAACACCCTTTCTAAAAGAAGGAATTCTAGCTATAAGATGTTACCAAGAGAATAATTACAAAAATACTTCAAAACCGAAGCCCAAAGCAACAAATGAAATCTCACTAAGAACCAAATCTTACGGAGTTCCCTATGCCTACGTTTAAAAACTCTATTGTTCTTCTCCCTCCAAATATTCCATAGTACAACACACACCCCAGCAAACCACAAAAAATGATCTTTCTCTTGAAAAGGTGAATGGAGAAGGAACTACCCAATCATCTCACGAATGTCCCTCAGCTAGCAATCTGAACATCAAACTCATGTAGGAAGCAGCTCCACACAGCCCTCGCATACTGACAATTCCAAAGGAAATAATTCAAATCTTCCTTTGCCTTCCGACAAAGAATACAGCATAAAGGCCCCATTAACGAGGTCATCTTCCTAGCAAGCTTACCAAAAAGAACCTAATTTTCTTAGGAATCTTAATCCTTCAAATCACATAAAAAATAGACTCGCTAACAGGAGAGGGATCCAACAACATAAAGAAAGACTTATAAGAGAATCCTTCACTAGGGTTAGGACTCTAGACACGAATATCTCTCCTTCAAGCCCCAAAAGTGTGCTCTTCCAATAAAGAAAGAAAGAGAGGCAACCTCTGTCATTTGCCTATTGGACAAATGGCAGCTTAACCCGAAAGAAAAAGACACAGAGTCTTCGGACCAAACTAAGAAATTACAGACCGAGCGATTTTTGAACGAAGACAAATGATAAAGGTTAGGAAAAGCATAGCACAAAGGACTATCCACCACCTACTACAATGTTCATTTTTCATGAAAAATGCTGAAGAAAATGGAAGACGACAAAGAAGATCTATATATAAAGATTTGTGTATAGTGATTTATATTTTTTTTAATGTCCTTTCCTTTTATATTTAATTCCTTCATTATAATTTCTCTTGCATTATATTTGCTTATTATTGGGACTTTCTAAAAACAAGAAAAAATATAATATTTTTCCAAAAGCATCATGGTCTAATAGCAAGTGATCTAGAAAGGTCATGTGTTCAGGCCTCCTATAATGTTATTTCTTGTCCAACTGAAATTGATTTCCACTTGTTGAGTCTTCTTCATATTTCAAGCCCACAAATAAAGAGGAGTGTTGAATGATATAACATTAAATTTTTTTTCACCCATCAGCTTAAGGTTTTGGGTCAATTAATGATTTACGATGCTATCAAAGCATTGAACCTTTTAACCCTAACTTAGTCATTGGAACCCTAGTCTAGTCGTCATCACCAAAACCCTAGGCGTCATCATCGGACATACCATCTTCCACCAACAAGCCTAGTCAAATCTGGTGCTTACGCCTTGATACCAATCACAACCGAAAAACAACGTCCAACCCAACACGACTGAATCCATCTCCATCTCACTCTAATAGCATCGTCGCACAAATCTGTGAGTTTTAGATCTCGTATCATGGGTTCATTTTTCATTTTGCATAGATTGTTTCCATCTCCAATTGCTTTGCTACTAGTGAGTAGGTCTTTCTCTCTCACCTCCTCACTCTCGATTTTTCCATTCTCTGCAACTTCATTTGACACCATTCCCATCTTCTTCTCTTGCAAGAATTTGACACCATCTTCGTTGTGCATTTGTTGCCATCCAACAACGTTTTTCAACAATCTTTTTGGAATTGGTGTGGAATTTAGGTTGACATCAATCATCCTTCGTGGTTATCATTTGATTTAGTTTCAAGTAACCGTTGATTTCGCCCTAAACAAATCGAACAATTACTCATTTGGTGAAGTTCTATTAAGTTGCAAATAATATAAGTTATTGTTCGATCCCATCGGCTGGACGCTCAATCTCAATTGACGAGTCTCTCCCATCATGTCAAAGTAGACTAGTAAATCCTCTCTAAGTTATCTTGCTCATTAGAATATTATCATTCCTTGTTTCTCCGTACAACACAATAAACAAAAAATTATAGATTGTAGATTTTGGAGCATTAGATCACATGACTGGTGAGATCAATATCTTCCATCAGTTTCAATCACACCCCGGTCATTCCTCAATCCGAATAGCAAATAGTATAAGAGCAGGTTGTCCAAGGAGGTCATGAGCTCGAGCCCATGCAATGTTATTTCCTTCCTAATTAAAATTGGTTTCCACTTATTGGGCCTTCTTCATATTTCTAGCCAACAAGTGAGGGAGAGTATTAAATAATATAATATTTAATTTACCTTCACCCATCAACTTAAATTTTTGAGTTGACCGGTAATTTAATAACACAGGATATTGCTCTTATGTTTGAGGCAACTTAGTCACTTGGAGAAGCAAAAAACAGGCAGTTGTAGCCAGAAGTAGTACGAAGGTTGAATGTTGAGGTATAGCTTTCAAAATTTGTGAAGGGATGAGGATACAAAAGCTTATGAAAGAACTACGGATAGAAACTCAAAGTTCATTTAAAATACTTTGTGATAGTCAAGTAACAATCAGCATAGCAAACAATACCGTCCATCATGACAAATCGAAGCACGGAGATAGATTGACATTTCATATCTGAGAAGGTCAACAAGAACATAGTGGAACTAAACTATGTTTCATCTCATCATCAAATTGTCGACATTCTCACCAAAGCATTACCAAGGAGAAATTTTGATGCCCATTAGTCCTTTCATTTTACTTTCATTTCTTTTAAATAATATAAACTGTTTATATTCATTTATAATTTCAAGCTCTGATAATCACTCTGATGGCAACTCCAACGACCAATTCTAGGGTCCGACAATCACTCTGATGACAACTTTGACAACCAATTTTGGGTTTCGACAATCACTCTGATGACGATTTCGACGACCAGCTCCGACGACCAGCTCCGACGACCAATTAGGGGCTCCAACAATCACTACAATGATAACTCCGGCTACCACCTTCACGTAGCCAACTCCAACAATCAATTGATGGCATGGGCATCCATCTTCGACGACAACTCCAATGACCAACTCCAACAACCCAATTTTGGGCTTCAACAACCACCTCCATGCGACCAACTCCAACAACCAATTTCAGTCTCTATTTTTTATGCACATTCAACTCATATGTTCTATGCCTGTTATAGTGCGTTGTAGGGTTGTTGATTATATAAATAAGGGAAAGTGCACTTTTGGTCCGCAAGGTTTAAAGCTGATGTCTATTAGGTCCCTGAAGTTTTAAACCGAACACTTTTAACACCTACGGCTTGAGAAATAGTTCTAAATGGTCTGTGAGGTTACTTTGACCGTCTGTTGACTAACGATAAAATGATGTGGCAAGTTAAATGATGATTAAGCTAGCCGATTTGGCAAAAACATATGTTAATTTAATATTTTTGTTTTACTGATGTGCCTCCCTTTCCATCCCTCCTTTTCAACTCAGCAACCTAACACCATCATTTTAGTTTCTATTCTCTCCTTCTTCTTCGTTCAGATATGAAGAATGCCAACAAGCCTCCCATCTCTCTTCCATTCTCTCCTCCGTCGTTCAGATGTGAAGAACAATCTCCTTCATTCAATTTCTTTAGCTTTATTTTTTCTGATGAATGATAGAGGCACTTTAAGATATTGGGGGTTTTCTTCACTTGTTCAAAAACATGAAATTGATGGTTAAAAAAATAATTATTCAACTCATAAGAGAACAAAGATATGTTAATACATGTTTAAAGGAAAGAGGTAATTTTATTAGTTGCTGTTCAACAAAAAATGAGTCTAGGAGAAAAAGCTTTATAATACAAATTTCTGGTGCGTATTTGTACAAATCTAAATCGAAGGCATAACTTCCGCACCTCTTTTTTTTATTCTTCTTTTTTAGCCATCAATTTCAAATTTTTGAGCAAGTTGAAGAAAACTGCATGCTTGTTTAGATCTATCTAGAAGAAGTATCTCTCTTCTTTGTCTAGAAGAACAAAGAAGCTTCTCCTTCAGATCTGAACGAAGAAGAAACAGAGGATGGAAAAGAGATGTGTTGCCAGCGTTCTTCACTGGTCGGTGCACGAAGACAAGTGAAACGACTGTCAGGCTCGCTAGGTTGGAAGAGAGGATGTTAAAGAGAGATTGAAGAGAGAGGCCACATCATCAAAAAGAAAAAGAAAAAAAAGTCAAATCAACTAGCTTAGTATCAGTTAACCCACCACGTCATTTTACCGTTAGTCAACAAACAGTCAAAGTAGCCTCATAACCATCTAGAACTATTTCTCAAATCTTGGGGACTAAAGTGTTCATTTTGAAACGTCGGAGACCAAATAGACATTAAACCTTAGGGACCAAAAGTGTATTTTCCCCTACAAATAATTGCATTTTGTCTACTTTAAGTGCAATATTGTTGTATGTAAAATGAATTCACATATCAAATGAGTGTTAAGAATTTAAAAAAGTATGCATATAGTTGAATGGTGGAACAAAAAGTTAAGAAACAAACAAACGAAAATAACAAATAACAAAAAAAAACAAATAAAAAAATAGGAATTTGTTTTCTACAGCATTTTCAAGCAAGAAATGATGAAAAAAATGGAGATTTGTTCATTGATAATCCTCTAAATTTGGAGGAATTTGAAAGTCTAATTGTTGAAAAAAAGTAGTGATATTACCTTAGCTACTAAGATGGGAGATTCCGAAAAAAAAATTAATGACGAAGGAAGAAGGAAAAATACTGAGCACCAACAGGAAAAAGAAGAAAAGGAAGAAGATATGATTGAAGAAATTCATGGAAAAATTTGGAATCAAAAGTTTTGATTTCTCTTTGGTTGTTCATTTCATTTAACTATATTCCTATACAAAAATGTAGTTGGTTAATTGTTGTTATTGTTCATTAACAAAAACAAAAAACAAAAAATTCAAAGAAAGAAAAACTTTTAAAAAATTGCAACCCATATTTTATTCAAACAAAAATTGGTTGAGTCACTGGAAAAAAAATTCAAAACAAAAATAATAATCATAAAAACAAATTAAGAAGAGTTCAAAAAACAGAACCAGATGCCCCTAACATATGAACTCAACCTTGCACCCCAAACACAAACATATGAACTCAGACAAAACGACTTTATACCCCCAAACAAAGACATATGAACTCAGACAAAACGACTCTGCACCCCCAAACAAAGACATATGAACTCTTCAAACATATAGACCTTCAGACCTCCAGACATCCAGACATGCTAAATCAACTCAACGCTCCAAACAACCCCTTAGGAGCCGTTTGGGTCAAGGATTATGCAAGACTATAATAACCACCTCTAACTATAGTAAATACTATTTAAGAATCCTCAATTAGTAAACACTATTTCAAAACCCTCAATTTGCTACAGTATTTACTATTTGCTACATTTTGTAATATTTTGACATTCATCATTTTTTTATTATTTGCTATAGTGTTTACTATTCCCTTCTCAAACTAAAATAATCTACACCACAAACACATTCTATTATAACCCAAACTAAATAATCTACACCCGAAACACAAACTATTATAACTCAACTATAATAATCTAGAACCATAATAATTGACTCCTTACCCCAAACAACCCCTTAGTGTTTATACATATATTTTGAATTCATTAATTCATAACTATTTATTTCTCGATTTTGAGGTTTTATATTTATATGCATGCTTAAATGTTATCTAACAAATCAAAACTTACTATACACGATCCACTAAAATTCAATTTCAACACACATTCTGTTTTACAATTTAACAACCCTGGTTTTAGGTTCTATGAGACAGTAAGGTAAGCAGCTTGCCAAAGAGAAGCCACCTTATTCGAAATGGAGGTAAAATAACACCTAAGAACTATTTGGGACGTTAAATTAGTTATTATGGTCTATGAGATATAATAACCTACTCTACACGACTCATCTTAGGGGCCCAAATGTCCCCTAAATCATGGACTAAGACCTGTTACGAGCCCTTTGCACTCCAAAAGCCTCTAAAAAATTGTGTCAAATCACTCCAGCAAATCAATAACTTCACAGAAGGGGTGGTCATTAAAATTGCAAAAACAAACCAAATCGAAATCTCACCAAAATCGAAAAATGCGGTTTGGTTCGATTTAAAGGAATATGGAAACCGAATTATTTGATTTGGCTCGGTTTCAATTACGAAAACCAAATCAAACTGTCTTTTTTTTTTTTTTTGGTATCCGTGAGTGTCCGGGCCAGCTTACGCGCACCTCGACTAATCTCACGGGACACCCGCCTGACCCTACAGCATTTGGGTGTCCGAGGTAGGTGGCCACCATGGATTGAACCCATGACCTCTTGGTTAGTTACTAACCCTTTTACCACTAGGCCAACCCATGATGGTTAAACTGTCTTAAATTATACACACACATATATTAGGTTTTTCTTCAATATATATATGTGTGTGTGTGGGTTAACTTGTTGTCTTGCTTGCCACCGCCCACGCCCAACCCATTTTTCTACATCTCTCAATCTCTCTGATTCTCCCTCACAGCCTCACCCTCCATCTTTGATCTCCCTCATCTACATCTACAATTCTCCCTTATCTCCATCTTCAATCGGCTATCTTCATCTGTCTACATTCAATCTTTGTCTCTGTTCAATCTATCTCCCTCATCTCCATCACCATCACATTCAATTTGTCTTCCATAAACCTATCTTCCCTACTTAACCAAAAGCAAATGATGTGGAAAAAAATTAAAAAAAAAAAACAACCATCCATCACTTTAAGAAACTAAGACATCTGACCACCCTACAATAAATCGGATAGTCTCTTTGCCAGAGCAGCAAAAACAACACAAAAACAAAGGAATGAAAGAGGATTGCCTCAAACTACCCACTAAAAGACTCCCCCTCAATGAAGGAAAAAAACCCACAAGAACATGAAAGAAAACAAAACAACTAACATGTCGTCTTCATCTCTCCGTTCAATTTATCTCCTTCACATCTCTGTTTTCGAAAACCAAAATCAAACTGAACTGAATTGCATATATGTGGTTCGGTTTGGTGCGGTTCAAATTGATAAATCGGTTCGGTTCGGTTTGACCACCAAATAGAATTGTTTCCACCCCTACTCCACATAACATGCTTAATGCTATTCACCAACATTTGTATTATGTCAACACTTTAATACTCCCCTCACTTGTAGGCTTAGAATAGGCCAACAAGTGAAAATCAATATTAATAAAGAATGAAATGATAGGAATTCAAACATACGATCCCCTCCAATTATACCAAGTTAAATCACCATTGAACTCAAAAGCTTAAGATAGTAGATTATCGTAAATTTAGTTCTATCAATATTAACTTCGTATCGTTCAAAGAACTTTTACTGACATTAGACCATCGAGGTCCTGGTCTCCTGGAAGAAAAGAAAATTATCTCAAGCCAATAATGTTGATCCTCCCATGAAAGACCCATTGGAAGTAAAGAAATACTCTATACATGGACTACATGGTCATCAGTTTTACAAGGAGAGCCTCGAGAGGAAAAAGGAGGACAAAATCCACATAAATAAATTTGAAGAACGCTAGATGGTAAAGACAGCAGATCAAAAGCCAAAGGGACTTCCCTTACCAGACAATCCTCCGATAAACAAATGAACAAATCATCACCAGAACATTGAAAAGCAAGAGAAGTGTACAGAAAAGGCTCCAATTCCAAAGGACCAAGCCAAAAGAATAATTACAAAATGCCTCCAAATACAAATGCCAAAGTAGAAGCTAAATCTAGCAATTAACCACACGTACTCTCGAGATTTCTCAACCCCTCAAACTTCTCCTATTCCTCTTGAACCAAATACTCCAAACCAACAATTTATACTGCCCTAAGGAAGATCTAGATAGATATAAGAAATGGCACCAACCTTACCTTGCTCTCCATCTCAAGCTTCGGGACATACAACTTATGTTACATTGAGAATTCTTGTGTTAGACCACCAATCATCCATCAGTACGAGCCGGTAAAGTGGTAATTGAGGGGGGAGTAAGGGACGTTGGAAGAAAGTTGGGCTGGGGGACCATTGTCAGCAAGGAGAGCATCTTTTGTAGGGAAGGTATTATATTTCATTTTCAGCTTTTGGTAGAGAACTCTTAGAGAGAGAGAGGAGTGTACCGCCTTAGGGCTTTCTTCATTCAATAATATTGTAAAGGATACCTTACATCTTGTCGAGTCCTTATCAATCTTAAGCCCTTAAATGATCTCAAGCATGGCCAAAATGGAGTAAAGACTAATAAATAAATCATCCTTAACCTAACAAAACAGGTGATTGTATCATTTCAAAATCAAAGACAACCCACATGAAACCCTCCATTAAACCCTTAATTCACAATTGACGTTACACTGCTAAGAACATCCACAACTACAGTGATAAGAAAGGAGCATAAAGGATCTTCTTGTCTAAAACTCCAATGGCAAAAAATTCTACCCTTAAGTTCACTAATGATCACATGGACAAGTTAGCCGATTGAAAGGAGTGCCAAGCTGCCAATTCAGGATCTCCATTCGAACTTAAAACCTTCTCCCTAATACTTTCACCAGGCCTTCAGCCCCCATCTCCTAGATTGTTTTTTAATTGACAAATATATAGCCGTTGATGTCTCTTAAAAAATAAACAAATAAAAAAACCCTCCAATTCATGTCACCATAAGCTTTCTCAAAATCAATCTTAATATAAAACCACCGGGGGCTCATTCTTTTCTACCTTTCATTGATAAAAGGTGGAAAAATAGCTCCAGTATGGCTAGGACGCAAAGCTTACTGATGAAACTAAGGGCAATTAAACAAGAGCTACAATTGTGGAACAAGTATACTTTTGGGTGTTTAACCTCCTTTGAGAGCTAGCTACAAAGTGATCCTCACAACATTAGTTCTCATGAGGAAGTGACATCACCCATTTTTAATAAAAACCATCTGACTCAACATTGAGGAACAACTCATATCCACTCGGTGCGAAAGAAGTTTTTTTGTGACAAAAATGTAGGAACAAATGGCTTCTAGGAAGGGATGACAAAACAAAACTCGTCGTACATTTGCTACCAAGAAGAAGAAAAATACGATTTCATGATTTTTTCTAGCAGTTGGAGTTGGAGGAGCCTTCACAATGATCCCAAATATATATATTGATATGAAACGAAACAATTTCATTAATAAAAAAGGGAAACTTATCCAAAATATTAAAAAATCTTTTCAAATGAGCTATCTTAAATCACCAATTGACCCAAAAGCTTAAGCTAGTAAATAGGGGTAAATTTAATTATATATCACTAACACGCCCCCTCACTTGTGGGTTTGAAATATGTGAAAGGCCTAACAAGTAGAAATGAATATTAATTGGGGAGGAAATATAGCATTGCAAGAGCTTGAACACAGGACCTCCCTGGACCACCTGCTTTGATATATCATTTTAAACACCGATTGACCCAAAAGCTTAAGCTAGTGGATAAAAGTAAATTCAATTATATATCACTAACAGGCTATAAGTTGAGTCAAACCATAATTATAGAAAGGAGGAAGCAATTTACACCGAGCAAGAGTCGAATACATAACCAAAGAGACAAAAGATTCATGGTCCTTAGTGGCATTAGAAAAGATGTGTGAAGTCCTGTCAAGCCAAAGAGACCCAAGAAAAGCCTAATTGACATTGAACTATAAAGTCTCCACGTTCTTGAAAGGATGACCATGAATAATCATACGCAAGAGAGAGAGAATATAGTTGGGTAGAGCAATCAACAAACAAAAAAACTGGAAAATGACGTTCCAAAAGGTAAAAGGGAACAAACAAATAATGAAGAGCTGAATTGAGATTGAATTAAAGCTCCTTCAATTCGTAAATTCCAAAAAGTCATACTGGTCCAAAACTGAGAATGATTTCTTATGAGGGGTCATACTCCATATGAGAGTGCGTAACGCAGCTTTGTTGGCTAAATGGTTTTGCACTTTCCTTGGTAACCTAAAACAATTTATGGCATAAGCTAATCAAGTTTGTTCTCCTAGTTTATTGCACTTTCCTTGCCAGCCTTGTTCTCCTAGTTTGTCCATAGTTTTAGGGTTTAGAATCTTCTGGAAAACATTATTTGCTTCTTTATGGAGTTTGGCTCAAGTGCTTAGCTAAAAAATAGTTCAAAAACTCTTATAATAGTGCACATCTAAGTGATTTGTTATTCATCACACTTTATCACAGTGCTTAAAGTACTTCAATAAGCGTTAGACAAACTAGATTAACAAAAAATGAATAAAAGAAAAACATGAATGAATGCTTCCATGCAAAACACTATGTATGAATATTGCAATAATCTATGCATACATGTATGTGCGTTTGCATTTTCTGTCCACATAAAGACCTCCTCAGGTTCATCGACTATGGACCACTTAACCAATGGGAAGCATGAATGGGGTAAAGCAGTTTAACAATATACTATAATACAACCATGTCACACCAATGTATAATAAGCTTAGCTTAAGTATTTGTGTCTCGCCGTCATCATATATAAATAAAGCTATGCAGGTTCATCAACTAGGTGCCAATTAATCAAATGGTATTCGTCAAAAGATGTTCAAACTAAAAGAAGTTGCCATAGTACTGCTATATAACAATAGAGCAAAGAAAAGAGATAAAACCCCGCAAATCAAGTACTTCAAATATGTCAACCAGAAGTCCAATTAACCAAAAGAATTCAACAAGTACGACTAAGAAAGCTCCAAACCCTTTCGCACTAGCAACAAATCAAAAACTTCAAACTTGTCTATTACAATATCAACAAACAAAACGAAATAGTAAATCTCAAAGGAAAGCAAGTAGTACTGTAGAAAAAAGATACCACAAATCTTGATAGGTGCTTCAAGCTCCAACAAATTAGGCTGCTGCAAGAAAATCTCTCTAGAAACTTGACAGAGTTGTCGGATCTCAGACTCGGACAGCTGAACCTGCTTGCCGACACGGCCACGGACCTCGAGAAGACGATTGATAATATCGTCAAGAAGAGAAGGGTCCATTTGGGGGGGGGGGGGGGGGGGGGGGGTGGTTTTTTTTTTT
>JBBPDJ010000008.1:13362108-13372170 GCA_037974625.1 Cucumis cinereus | reverse complement strand
GTGTGATATTGTGAATGGAATCGAAAGAAGAGGGTCTAGTGGGTGTTGTTGAAATAGAGAAAGGGGAAAGAAAACGGGAAGAAGGAGGAGGAGGAGGAGGAGGAGGTTGGGTGTATAAGCATGGTCGGCCGCCGCCGCCGCCGTCCGATATGGGGTTGCTAAAGTATCGGAGGGGGGGACTTTGAAGAGAGCTGACTTTCGAGGAAAAAAGGTCCGCTGCCCAATACAAACAGCAAGTAAGATTGTGCGATATTTTGGACAATTTACTTACTAACTACTAATTAGTAATAATTACTCGCGCCATTCAACCAAAACTTAGCCAAAGTCACTTTTATTTCTCTCTTGGTTTTTAACATATTAAATTGTTTTATTAAAAATACTTTTTGCGTAGGATCTATTTTATATTTGTTCGGTATGTTTCGAAATTTGATATTTTTCCTTTAAAATTTTAATAATACTTTATTTTAATATTTGAGACAGAAATTATGTATAATATTGGCTAGAATGATGATTTGACAAATTTTAAATTAAAACATATTATGATATGATAAGAGAACAAAATCTATTTTTAATAAGAAAGAGACACCCCAACCTTGGAAGAGGAAGTACTAGTAAAGTTGTTAGAATCAAATATTCCACTTTCATAATCATAGTGGAAGGAAGAGGAAAGTGTGCCGGAAGAAATATAACCTATTGAAGGCTTACTTGCTTTGTTACTAGACGAGACTTTTTGTGGGTAATGAGTTTATTGATTTTATTTGTTCATTTTTTTTATAAATATTTTATAAAAAAACTCATGAGGCTTTTTGTGACTAAGAGAGATTTGAAGAAATAAAGCATAACCATTAAAATCAACCGATGCAGATACCACTTCTGAAGAACAGAAGTGCTACGAATTTGCAGATATGTAGGGTTTTAGCTCTTCGTGAATGAAAATTAGAGAAAAAAGAAGAAGCAGGTAATGACTCTTTGAGTTTCTTTTTAAAAAGAAAAAAAAAAACAAAGGTGTTGCTCTGTCAAGATTAAAATATGGTTTTTTGTACAGATGGTCCCTTTTTCAGGGGCTCATTCGATTTTTTGTCAAAAAATCAAAAGTGAATGAAAACTAATCTTCTGATTACGTCAGTATCTTGTGAGTTTATCTTTTTGCCCCTAACTTTAGTACACGCGTCCTAGGGCCACTCTATGCACGTTACATGTTTACTCGATACACGTTGCTCGTCTACTCGATAACTCGATACACAAGTCAACCAATAAACGGACGTTTGACTATTCGATTCACGTTACACGTTCCTTGCTATACTCAATGCACGTTACCTTGAAGTTTGTTCTACGAGTTGACGTTGAATCGCAATTTTGGAAAAATTTTTTACAATGGGTACAATCCGGTCTTATCAAATTAATGGAAATTTATTTTGCATAATGATCCACACTTTTTTTTTGTAACACTTCAAAAATTATATTTTCCCTCCTAAAAAATTCCAACAAAGAAAAAAACAAAACTCATACGACTGAGCACATGTGTTCAATTGAGGTGTTAAATCACGATCACAGACAAGCAAGTGCATTTGTCATTGGACATTTAATTACAGACAAGTTTGGAGTTGATCGTGGTGATTGTCCGAGCCATGTGCATCAACAATTCAGAGTAAATATTAGTTACGACAAGACATGGTGCGTTAGAAAAATTGTCTTTGTCCTTGCAAGGGAGACTCTCGAGGAATCATAATCATTGTTGCATGCTTACAGGGAAGCTTGAATGTGGTTCAAGTCTCATTTTAAATATGCAATTGGTGAATGTCATGATCTAGTTTTTGTTTCATATCAACATCAGTCCATTTTGAATTTCATTGAGGCAGTATTTTCCATGACATACCATGCTATTTGTACTTACTATGTAAAGAGGAATGTGAAAAATTACTTCAAGGATGACATAGTTAGAAAATGTTTCCACGACACATCAAGGGCATTTCTAGAATCTGTGTTCAAGAGACTTTGGGAGCAAATAGTCAATTACTATAATGGTTCACTAGCACAATATTTGGAGGGTGTTTGTGTTGAATGTTGGACAAAGTGTTATCAATATGCAAGACGCTACGACATAATGACCAGCAATGGAGTCGAGTGTTCAACTTCATTAATAGTGAAGTTAGAAAATTGTTCATCACAACACTGTTAGAACAAATTAAAGGTCTTTTACAAGGGTGGTTCTATGAATGACAAAACACTTGGTCAACTAGTACATCAACTCACTCAAAGTATGCTAAGCATTTGATAAAAACTGAGTTTGAATTGGTGAGACGGTACCAAGTGTTACCAATTGACTGCTACAGATTTAATGTTTAAGATGGTGGGTTAGATGGAATCGTCGATCCTCACACCAAAGAATGTTATTGTGTACAGTTTCAGTGTTTAGAGATACCATGTTCACATGCTATTGCTGCAGCCATGGATCACAATGTCAACTCATTCACTCTATGCAATAAACTGCATAACATTAAATCATTAATCATTTCATACACAGAATTAGTGAACCCGATTGGTCATATTTCCAAATGAAAGAAGTCAGACGGTTATATTGAGGTAAAGATACTTCCACCGAAAAGGATTGTCCAAGTTGGTAGAAGAATGGTGAATCGTACACCATCAACTAGAAAGCACTCGCATGCTAAAAAGTGTTGATGTTGTCGACAACCGAATCACATAGAAAATGTTGCAACGAACTGCTAAACAATGATGTGCCTAGTAATGTCAAAAGACCTACATAGCCTACATCGTCGTCTACAACGTAGAACTAGTTAATTATATATACATGTAAAATCTCCAGTGTTGTATACATTCATTGTTAATTTCAATTTGTACATTTAATTCTGATATATTGTAAGTAAATTAACTTTTTCATTCATTGTTTTTTCTCGCTTACACGCTCCTCGATGCATATTATTCGATGCATGTTGTACACTATGCACGATGCAAATTACTCGATACACATCACTCGATGTAAGTTACACATTGCACGTTGTACACGATACTCGTTACACATTTTACACGTTACTCGATGCACATGTTACTCGTTGCTTGTTACACCTTAGCTCTGAAAATATCCTCGTTCCTATCTTTCAAATTTAAATTTACTTAAACTTCATAAATTCAAATGTACTCAAACTTCATAAATTCAAATTTACTCAGATTCATAAATACTAAAAAATGTATTTAGATTATAGAGTACAAACTTTACAAATATTTGGCCATCCATAATTTAGCGGCAGACTATAACCTATATTCTATAATTCTATCTTGATTGAGAAAAGTTAGAAGATTACTTGTACATAAATACTAAAAAAATTTCACAGTCTAATATGAATTTTCTCTTAATATTGCCCATATTGTTTCGGTACACCATCCATGGGTTAGGTTGGAGGTCCGTCCTTGTATCTCGCAACCTACAAGTTTTCACAAGAGAGGGGATGCTATGACAAGCAAGCACTAGAAACCTCGTTAAATCCCGCGTGGAGATGTACGTGAAATACGAGTCATACATGATGAGACGCCCTTGGTTGAGGTCGATCACCAATATCATCTAGTGTTGACGAAAATGGATAGAGGTGTAAACGCAATCGACATTTGCCCACTCCGATTGATGGTCTTCTTCCAGACCAAGGACAACATCCATATAAGGATGTTCCCTCTACCATATCAACGCAACCTTTTCTCGTATTTTGTCGTATATCTCTCTGAACAATCCGTATGACTTATAAAAATTCATGTAAATCTGTAACCACATAAAACAGACATTAGTACTGAATCACAATTTATCAAGTTAGTAAAGAACTGAATCATCAGCCACATATCGTCAGATCGTAGGGGAGTGTTGACCACTTGTGAGTACAAATGTCCAGGTACGCGAAGAAGAACCTTCGCATGTATAAAAATAATGCATTCATGACCTGTAAAATCGTATAAGTTAACACTATTTATCAAATTACCACTGTAACATGACCATTTGTAAATGGAATAGATACTTACATCGCATTCAAGTCACTCGTTATCTTTCGTGAGATCCTTGAAGAGCTATTTCTCCGTGGATCTGATACGAAAAAGGACCAAACTCTCCAAATTATTATAGGATCCAATATCTCGAGTTGCCAACCAATCCATAAATTCGTCCATAATGGATTGATCGAGATGCTGTGTTGAATGATAAGGGACCACCATGCCTCTCCTAGGTGGAGGAATGTCTGGGTTGGTATACTTTTCCTTGGTTCTCTTTGGATGGACTGGTGGTGTCTATGGTTGAGGTGCCTTTCTTTTCCTACCCGTGTGCCTTAACTCGTATTTTTCAAGCTTAATTTTCATTAGAACTTCATTATTCACCTTACACTCCTCCATCGTTAGTGGTTGAGTCTCCATCTTAATTTTCAACTTCAGCTGGTAGGGGGATCTCAAGAAACGAGGAATTCTATGGTTGTTTAGTTGGATCGCATACTTTCCAACAACGGTGGATATTATCTCGTATGTCAACAATTGCAGTAACGTAAAACACATTAACTACTAAATCAAAATACTTAAAACATAAATCACAAACTAGTTAATATCTTGCTATTACCTGGAATACATGAGAAAAGTTCGGTAGATTGTATTTAATAATATAATTTGTGTTATTCTTAACCCTTTTTTTTATAGATATCGGCCTTGCCGACCAAACCTCATTGTAGACTCGGAAAAGTCTTATTCCATAGAATGGTTCTCTAGTCTAAACTAGTGTAGTAGTCTATTTTCTCGACGTCTATGAAGAGCCTCATGTCAATGTAGGCTCTCATCTTCTCCCTACCCATCATTGGCAATTTCGTGTAGTAGATACATCTCATCTTCATAGCGTCTACGTTGTTTTCGAAGTCCATAATCTTGTACTCCATTTCAAGGGCATTATTGTGAATACCCTTGGTGATGGACTTCTTGTAGTACAAAGGACTGTGTCTTCAAGCTCACACTCAACCCTTAAAGTCGATCCTATATTGGAGGCTGGCCACAACTCCATAACCAGTAGGAAATCTTCCTTTGTGAAGGTAACAACTGTGCATTCAAGTCAAAGACCATGACATCCCTTCTATTATTGTCTTTCACTTCTCGCAACAAGATGTAATGAACAAGCGAACGATTGAAATTTACATCTATGTCAATGAACTGATCGAACACAGTCTTT
This sequence comes from Cucumis cinereus, assembly GCA_037974625.1. Classification (NCBI taxonomy): domain Eukaryota; kingdom Viridiplantae; phylum Streptophyta; class Magnoliopsida; order Cucurbitales; family Cucurbitaceae; genus Cucumis; species Cucumis cinereus. Next base: position 13,366,967 of record JBBPDJ010000008.1, on the reverse strand, counting down.
CTTAAGAGAGCAAGCTGCATAGGTGTAAACTTCTCTTTCATTATCTTGTTGGCAACAGAAATGTGGGAAGACAAACTGATAGCATGGCCAGGAAATCGATCCTTCACATCAATCTTAAATTACATAGCCACACTGCAAAGGAAACAATTTTAAAAACGTTAGAAACTGCCTCTAGAAAATCCTCGATGCACGTTACTCGATGTACATGCTACACGTAACACGCTATACTCGCTACTCGATACAAGGGTTACACCCTGCTTGATTCACACTACCCTCTACACTCGAATGACTCCATGCTCGATACGCAAACACCCTAGACACGCTACACTCAATACATTCGACGCAAAGTTCAGTTTGGTGTTCGTACTGTTGTGGTCGGTCGTGATGATAAACCCTATATTTTCATATTGAAAATGAAGGAAGCGCTAAACCCAAATGTCATACCCTATTTGAACTTTACAATGAGAGGAAATGAAAACAATATGGTGCTCAAGCAAACGTTAAATCCTAAACAATACGATGCTTAAACTGAGAACTGTACATGCTAAGATCGAGTATGAAAAAATGAATGGATTAATGTATGATTGTTACCTTTTGAAAGTAGAAGACATGTCAGGCAGTATGAAATGCAAGAAGGAGATGAATTAGTGCCGGAGAGCAAAAAAAGAAAGCACAAGAAAGTTCAAAGAGAAGAGAGAATAAAAGAGCGAACGAAAGAAACGTTGGGGGAATGAAATGGTAACTTTAAGCTTAAGTATCTAATTTTTTAAAATTGAAGGTAACGTGCATCGAGTATAGAGAGGAGCGTGTAACGTGTATGACGTGTAACATGCATCGAGTAGTCAAACATCCGTTTATTGGTTGACTTGTGGATTGAGTTATCGAGTAGACGAGCAATGTGCATCGAGTAAACACGTAACGTGCATCGAGTGGTCCTAGGACGCGCGTACTGAAGTTAGGGAAAAAGGGTAAATTCACAGGTTCTGACATAATTAGAATACCATTTTTCATTCACTTCTGATTTTTGGGCCAAAAATCGAATGGGCCTCTAAAAAGGGGCCTCCATACAAAAAGCCCATGAAAATAGCCACAGCGCAATATATTTTAGTTTCAAATTAGTCCAACCATCATCCTAGTCAGTCTTTTGTTAAGTCATTAATAGTTCCATTATTTCAAGGATTAAACTTGAGCATTATTGAGTTTCTTAGGACAAAAGTATTAAATTTTGAAAAATAGAAACTAAACCCCAAACTTAATGATCGCAAGGGTCTTTTTCTCTTATTACATTTTAAAAGAGCAAATTAAAAAATGACCAAAATCAAGGTGGCAACTGACATAAAAGTGGGGTTGCCAAAAAAAATCGTGGAGGTGGGTCCCCGCCTTGATCGAGGCAAGAAAGCTTCAATTTGATTGGGAATAGAGGTCAAACTGAAGATTAAAGTAGAGTCTCGATCGGAGATGAGGCAGGGATGGAGATAGTATCCCGCCCCTATCCCCATCCCATTTAGTTTTTAATATATTTTAAAAAATATAAAAATATAAATTAATATGTTAAATATATTTATTTATTTAAAATTTTAAGAAACTTGGAAATTTTTGTTAGTCTTTTAAAAGTCTGGATTAATTTTTCATTTTCTTAATTTTTTACTTATTGTGATCAGGGTGATGTAAATGTAATCAATACAGTTTTTATAATTTTTACATTCTAATTTTTTAAATTAACCCATTAACTTTCTTTTAATAAAAAAAAGTTTGTTTTTATATTGAACCAATATATGAGATCAATAAGTGTAAATATATTTTTTGAATAATTTTTTAGCTTTCCAATATTTTGTGGATGGGTCCCCGCGACCTCATTCCCCGATGGGGAATTCTCATCCCCATCTCCGACTTCAATTTACAGGGATAGGGGCAAGGATGAGGATTAATTTCCTCAATGGGGACGGGGACCCCTTGCCCCTGTAGCAACCCTGATAGAAAGGTTACAAAAAATAGCATATACACCAATTGGAGAAATTAACAATCCATCTTTTTTTACAATCTTTTGAACCGAAAGAAACAAGAGTACTAGAAAAACTAGAGAAACAAGCAGCATAGTGAGTTACCATATGAGCAACTTGATTCCTGTCATAAAGATAAAATGAGATAGAGATATTGCCCAATTGTCTAACCAACATGTCAATTCTAGGTATATTACTCAAAAGAATCGACAGAATACGCCTAGTCAATTGGAATTGAGAAAATTATGTCCCCGTTGTTACAGACATACGATTCATGGAGAGATAAACAAATAGATTGAATCGATCAGTTGTGTGTCACCATTTTCCAATCCAAGGAAGATGAAAAATTACATATATTGAACATATTTTAGATTTAAATGTAAAGAAACCAAATCATATTTCGATCGGATCTAAAATGATTTAGAATTAAGAAATCGAATTTTCGGGATCAACAACATTTTTCGCCCCAATAAAGTCTAATGAGTAGTTGTTTATCAAGTTCATCATCTCCTTCCCTATCGAATTCGACCACAGTAGAGGGGGATAGAAATATTAAGAGAAATAAGATTATTGAAACCCTCGATGAAGGCTTGGGCTTGCAACAACTTGATAGACCACTGTTGAATCCATGAATTAATATCACGGGGGCACAAATTTGTATATAAACTTTTTGATTTATGTTTATATATAGTTCTTAAACTTCAAAAAATTTATAATAAGTCTCTAAATTTTTTATTTTTTTATTCAATAGATTCTCAAAGTATCAATTTTGCATTTAATATACAAAATAGTATTAAAACCTAAATGTTATAATAAATATTATTGGTTTTTTTTGTTAAAAAGTTATGTATCTGAGATCACAAAAAAAAGTAAATGAATAAATGTATCTATTAACTATAAATTTGAGAATTTAATATTCAATTAGAGATCAAGCTATTTTCTAATGAAATAATTAATTTTTAACCTTAACATATTTGAGATTTATTAAATTGAAAATTAATTTCTTTTAGATTTATGAGACATTTTTAAATGATTCTTTAGAGTTATAATAGAAAGATTTATGAGTTACAATTTTCTAAACGTAAGAAGTGAAAGTGTAACTTAACCCTTATATAAATATGTAACTTTAAGGGTGTGTTTGGGGCATGGAGTGAGGTGGAGTGGAGTGGAGTGGGCTATAATAGTCCACTCCATGTTTGTGGCAAGGATTATTTTAGTTGGAGATTAGGATTATGATTAAAATAACCCACATGCTTTTACTATTCTACAACCGTAGGAGTATTTGTTTCAAGGGGTTGGAAAGTTCGTTCACCAACTTTCAGACACCACCTCCAGTGATCGTCGCCTGCCAATCTCCGACCACCACCTCCGGTGATCATCGTCGGACAATCTCCGACCACCACCTCCGGTGATCGTCGTCGACCAATCACCGACCACCACCTCTGATGACTCTACCGACGAACTTCCGACAACCAACTCCGGCGACTACCGCCAACTAACCTCTAGTCTCCACCGATCAACCTTGAAAAATTTTAATAATTATATTTTAAAGATATATAACAAACCAAATAAACTTGATGTACAAATATTTTTTTAAAAAAAATTGAAACCCATTTGAATTTTTTTATTTTAAAAAGTTTTTAATAAAAATAAATATATTATTTCAAATAGCTACTTAGTTTAATTATATTATTATTATTTAAAATATATTTTCTCTTTTTTTTTCTTTTGGGGGTTTTTCTAAATTATTATTATTATTAGGTTATCTTTTTAAAATTATCTTTCTCTCCTTTTTTGTTTTAAACTAATGTTTTCTTTATATAGGTCAATTTAACTGGCTCGAAGACCTATAATTATTTTTTGTACTAAAAAATTAAAATACTGAAAATAACATATCTAGATTTTTTATTCCTGAAATATAATTTGATAAAGAAAGTTGTAATTTTCCAATAATTGAATTCAAGATTAAAATACTGTTTATTTCAATTTGAAGTTAACATATTATAATATTTTTTTAAAAAAAAAACCATGATGTTTTTTCAAATTAGTTAAAGTGACAAAAGTCTAAGAAATTTTATTTCAAGATCTAGTAAAATCTAAATATCATAGATATATATAATATTAAATTTATTAAATGAACAACATAATTAACTAGATTTAATAAAATCACATATCGATTTCTATAAAAGATACTATATTATAAAATTTATAACATGGACATCTCATGTAGTAGTAAACTAGTTTGTATAAATTGGTAGAAAATATAATTTGAAATATGTTTTCCAAAAATGATATTCCATGTACCTAAATATATGTATGACAAAAATAATAGTGAAAAAAATAGGCATGAACTAAGATAATCAATATTTATTTTACAGATTATAATTTGGACTATAATAATCTGCACCCCAAACAAAGACTACTATAACAACTCAGACTATAATATTCTGCACCCCAAACACAAACTATTATAATAACTCACTCTGCGCCCCAAACGACCCCTAAATAATTTAGTTTATCTTATTTCATATCTAGTTAATTCTACAAAAATATTGTGATTTATTACAGAGATTTAAATAAATGAAAACTAAAATATGTTGAGAAGAGTTTGAAACTTACATGGTATAATTGACAATGAATGAAAAAATTATTTTGTAACTTAAATTTAAAATTAATTAAAATAAATACATAATATGAATCTAAAACGTAAATAAAAATGAACAATAACTTTTAAAGCAGATTTGAGAGTGAAAGTTACACCGGTAAAAAGAAGACTTAAACCACAACCTCTACTTTCAAAGGTGCACCCACCACCACTACACCATCTACAAATTTCAATTAAAATAATAATTATATATA
>JBBPDJ010000008.1:13313955-13362008 GCA_037974625.1 Cucumis cinereus | reverse complement strand
ATTTGTTTAGTTTCCGCTGTTATGTGTTAAGTTTGAGTTTGTTTTTCCGCACTTTTTAAGTTATTGGTATTGTTTAAATCAGAGTTACGTTAAGATAGTCAGTGCGGATCGTCAAGGTAAGGACGAGATTCACTGGCTTCACGCCGTTCCTTAGGCTAGGAGTAGAGAGTCTGGAAGAGGGTGTGACAAAAGGTGTCCATCGATTTGGACTAAAAGGTAAGCTATGACAGTAGTTTCCATCTGTGTTTCATTTACCAAATATTTTGTTCGAAGTTTCAACTTAAACTTCAAAGATCAAAGTCTCTGCGTCCGCCTGCGCGTTCGCCTTAGGTTTGTGGTTCCGGCTGTAAGTCGTAAACGAGAGCGTCAGGAATCCGTTGATCGACAGTAATCTGTCTTGAGGTCACAGGTACTGAGACTCCGATCGAAGAAGATTATTTTGAGAAGAAGAACGAAATATCTTGATTAGTTAATCCTACGGAGAAATAAATTAAGGATTCTAAATGTCTAACTTTCTAAAGAGAGTTCTATCCACATCAAGGGCTTCGACCAATGAGCTTTCTCAAAAGGAAATCGAAGAACAACATACCGCTTCCTCGAGCACTGATTCAGTTGTCAATGAATCTTTGCATATAGCAAAAGTAGAAGAAGAGTTTCAAAACTTGGGGCTACTCAAGCTCGATTCCAAAACAATCTACTTTCAAAATACCTTCAATTTCAGGAAAAATCTTTGCGTCAAGACTGTTGAAAGAAGAATTCACGTCTATGGAAAGATTGATTCTATCCAGTTTTTTCTCGAAAAAGATATCAAAAAGCATCAAAAGGAATTTTCATTCCTTCACATAGGAGCAATCCAAGTTGCCTTACTTCCATTTTACGTGACAAAGGCCATAAGGATTTCTCAAACTCCCTCCTAGGGATCATCGAATCTAACCTGGCAAATGGCCCATTTTACTTCAATTGTTTCCCAAACTATATGGTCTCTCTAGATGATCCACACATCCTTAAAACTTTAAGCTTAGATCTAACTGGTCAAGGGTTAGATCTAGAAGAAGGTGTCAAGAAGCTGACACTTGTCTACAAGATTACGTACAAAGTCCTAACAACGATGATGCACTTAAAAGTATTATTGACGTCTTCAAAAGGAAAAATAATGTTAATAGAGACCAACCTCAGGAAAACTTCAGTTAGCGTCCCTAGAATGTTATCTTGAGATGAGGTCACCAAGAACCCCCAATGGGTTCTAGATAACGCTTTCACTCCTCAAAGAAGAGAGCGAGAACTCTCACACATAGTAGAGTTTCCCGATGGAAGAGTCAAAATCAAGTTCGAATCAAAATCGCAACAGATTCCGGTTGTCAGAGGAAACATGAGCGCAAAAGAATTTATGAGTTCAAGGCCAAGTACCTCGTGTAGTTTAGAATCAAGAAGCATGATGAATAGGTCAAGCTCCTTTAGAGTTTAATCGGTCAAAATGGAGCAAGGAATTCCTAATATCCAGTATGAGGAAGATCGACCAGAATCTCCTACACAAACAGATATGGAATCCGAGAGCATTTTCAAAGGACAACTCAATGTAATCATATCTGAGTTCAAGCTAGACAAAGAAGTCCTACAAAAGGACTTCATGTTGCCCGAAAATAAGCAAGATAGAGTAATGTTCTTTAAAACGTATTCCGGCAAGGAACAGAGGCAGATAAAGGAGAAATATTTTCAAACAATAGAAGTTCTGCAAGAACATATCTCTTTTTTCAAGTGGTTGAAGCAAAGGGAAGAATTCGACCAACTCTGTTACCTCCAAGAAGAGGAAAGATGGAAGACAGTACAAAGAGGAGAAATCAATTCAGACTATCCGCCAATGGAAGATATTAAGTTCAAAAGTTTTATAATGAAACAGTTATTGCCAGGGCATTCCAACTCATTAGAGAAGCTGACAAGCAGAAAGCTCCGACAAATAAAGAAATCAAAAGCCTTCAAGTACAACACAACTACTCCAATCGAATTCTGCATTCTATTGCTGATCATGTCTATAGGTTAGAAGGAGCTATCAATCCAGCAAAGGATGAAGTAGTTCCAACCTCATTCCAGCTTCCCGAAAAGTTGAAATTCAAAACTCAAAAAGAAAGAATCATAGAAGAAATCGACAACAAGTTGCGATCTCTCGACCTTAAAAGAGAAACTTCACATCAATCAATCAATGTCCTCGTTGAACATGAAACAGATTCATTCATTGAAGAATTCAAGGGTTTCAGCCTCGAAGAATCGGTCAGAAAAATCAACAAGATCACATTCAAAAATCATTCATTGATGAAAATGAGATTTCTCTCTTGGATCTCTCTTGGCTTAGGAAGGGGTTTTGAAGAAGATGGTTCTGATAAAGAATCTTTAAGGGTTTTTAAAATTGTTCGTTTTAAATTTTCATCAGAAATATGGTCAACTGTTTGAAATAGTACCTCTTGTTCAAAAGTTAGGACGTTGATTTGGTTGATGACGCATTTGTAGTCGTCTTCTTTGCACCCGCAGGCAATTGGTCCTTCCTCGTCATTGTTATCGAAGCTTGAATACTCATAATCTGTTTAATCAGCTACTTCATGAAGTTGGAACTCCAACTCATAACCTGAGTAGGAGGAATTAGAAGAATAATCTTCTTTGTTGAGCTCGTGGACATTCCCGCTGTTGGGGCATTTATTTGCATAATGACCATTTTTTCTGCATCTGTAGCAGTAAACCGTCTTTCTGGGAAAGTCTTGGACTTGCTTCTTTCCTTTCCTAGGTGGTTGGTTTGCTTGCTGAGTCTTCTTATTATGGTACCTCTTTGGTCTGTATGAAGACCTTTGGGGTACATAATCTGGACGCGAGCTTCGAAAGTATGGCTTCCTCTCATTTCTCCACTTGGATTCCTTTCTACTTGTTGTTTCAGGTTCGGTTATTCTTTCGAAACCATATTGAGAACAAAAAGTTTTTATTTCTCGCTTGTGAAGGTTGGACACCTTTTGAACCTTCATTTGGACCTTGATCTCGTTGCAAATGTCCAATCTGCACTCTACTATCTTAGTGACGAGGTGCGCATAGGTGAGGTTGTCCCAAGGGATGTTCTTTTCATACATTCTATTTAGAGAATTGTATACTCTCTCTGACATAAAGCTTGGAAGTCCATCAATGATTTTTTCTTTCCAATGACGTTGTTGGCAATCTTTGAGTTTGTAGATTCTTCCCAAAAACATATCTTTGTACCACTTGAAGTTATCCATCGAAGAACACCTTAAATTTTTTAGGATGTTGCGATGGATATTTAGAGCCATGTCATTATGGAATGTGAAGTGGGTTGCTATGAGATACAATAGGGCTGGAATAGCGTCTTCTATCTCAACCTCTTCTTGAACTTGTTCAGTTGTACCGTTTTCTCTTTTGATGTCGCAGGTCCTTGTGACCTTTGCCCTATGGGTTTTTACCTCATCTTTTACAATGTCAGGGAGACCGTTTTCCCACCAGTGCTTTAGGTTACCAGAGAATCCACTAATTAATGCCTTTGTGGCTTCATGGTTGGTCATACCATTCGACTCATAGGCTGTTGCTCCCATGAGCATTTCTTGAAGCACTTCGAGAATCATATTTTCTAGCATTCCACCTATGTTCCAAACATAGATCGTGTCACCGCTGAAATGTGTATTTCGTATAAATTTGTGCCTTTGTTCGATGCCCATGTCTGGCATTAAAGGTTTTGAATACCAATTGAATTTGTCACCTTTATTCTCGTTGAATGTGATCTTGTTGATTTATCTAGCCGATTCTTCGAGGCTGAAATCCTTGAATTCTTCAATGAATGAATCTGTTTCGTCTTCATTGAGGACATTGATTGATTGATGTGAAGTTTCTCCTTTAAGGTTGGGAGATCGCAACTTGTTGTCAATTTCTTCTATGATTCTTTCTTTTTGAGTTTTGAATTTCAACTTTTCGGGAAGCTGGAATAAGGTTGGAACTACTTCGCCCTTGGCTCGATTGATAGCTCCTTCTAACCTATAGACTTGATCAGCAATAGAATGCAAAATTCGATTGGAGTAGTTCTTTTGTACTTGAAGGCTTTTGATTTCTTTATTTGTCGGAGCTTTCTGCTCGTCAGCTTCCCTAATGAGTTGGAATGGCCTGGCAATAACTGTTTCATTATAGAAACTTTTGAACTCAATATCTTCCATTGGCTGATAGTCTGAACTGACTTCTCCTCTTTGTATTGTCTTCCATCTTTCCTTTTCTCGAACGTAACAGAGTTGGTCGAATTCTTCCATTTGCTTCAACCACTTAAAGAAAGAGATATTTTCTTGCAGGACTTCTATTGTTTGAAAATATTTCTCCTTTATCTGCCTTTGTTCCTTGCCGGGATACGTTTTGAAGAACATTACTCTATCTTGTTATTTTCGGGCAACATGAAGTCCTTTTGTAGGGCTTCTTTGTCTAGCTTGAACTCAGATATGATTACATTGAGTTCTCCTTTGAAAATGCTCTCGGATTGCATATTTGTTTGTGTAGGAGATTTTGGTCGGTTTCCTCATACTGGATATTAGGAATTCCTTGCTCCATCTTGACCGATTGAACTCTAAAGGAGCTTGATCTATTCATCATGCTTCTCGATTCTGAAGGATTACTCGAGGTACTTGGCCTTGAACTCATAAATTCTTTTGCGCTCATGTTTCCTTTGACAACCGGAACCTGTTGTGGTTCTGATTCGAACTTTAATTCGACTCTTCCATCGGGGAACTCTACTATGTGCGAGAGTTCTCGCTCTCTTCATGGATGAGTGAAAGCGTTATCTAGAACCCATTGGGGGTTCTTGGTGACCTCATCCGAAGATAACATTCTGGGGACGCTAACTGGAGTTTTGCTGAGGTTGGTCTCTATTAACATTGTTTTTCCTTTTGAAGACGTCATTAATGCTTTTGGGTGCATCGTCGTTGTTAGGACTTTGTACGTAATCTTGTAGATAAGTGTAAGCTTTTTGACAGCTTCTTCTAGATCTAACCCTTGACCAGTTAGATCTAAGCTTAAAGTTTTAAGGATGTGTGGATCATCCAGAGAGACCATATAGTTTGGAAAACAATTGAAGTAAACTGGGTCATTTGCCAGGTTAGATTCGATGATCCCAAGGAGGGAGTTTGAGAAGTCGTTGTGGCGTTTGTCACGTAAAATGGCGAGGACTGGTGTGTCAAGTCCTGATCTGAAAAGTGAAAGTAAGGCAACTTGGACTGCTCCTATATGGAGAAATGAAAATTCCTTTTGATGATATGGGGAAAAGCTGGATAAAATCAATCTTTCCATAGACGTGAATTCTTCTTTCAACAATCTTGAAGCAAAGATTTTCCCTGAAATTGAAGGTATTTTGAAAGTAGATTGTTTTGGAATCGAGCTTGTGTAGCCCCCAATTTTGAAACTCTTCTTCTACTTTTGCTATACGCAAAGATTCATTGACAACTGAATCAATGCTCGAGGAAGCGGTATGTTGTTCCTCGATTTCCTTTTGAGAAAGCTCATTGGTCGGAGCCCTTGATGTGGATAGAACTCTCTTTAGAAAGTTAGACATTGAGAATCCTTAATTTATTTCTCCGTAGGATTCACTTATCAAGATATTTCGTTCTTCTTCTCAAAATAATCTTCTTAGATTGGAGTCTCGGTACCTGTGACCTCAGAACGGATTACTACTGACCAACGGATTCACGGCGCTCTCGTTTGTGACTTACAACCGGGACCACAAACCTAAGGCGAACGTGCAGACAGACGCAAAGACTTTGATCTTTGAAGTTTAAGTTGAAACTTCGAACAAAATATTTGGTTAATGAAACGCAGATGGAAAAATAAATTGCTGATACTCGATCTCTCCACCCCCCCAAAAAGAAGTTTGAAATTAATAATAAGAACTAATAATTGAAGAGATTGAATTGAAACTTGGCTCTTATACCATTGGAAAAACAAGATCGGGATATGACAAGAGAATAACAATCAATCACAATATTAAGAGCTGTACAAGTTTAGGGTTTAGCTCGTTAAGAGCTGTATAGGATCGTTTGGGTGGTTTTTCACAAAATGAGTAAATGGTAAAATTTCTAACTCATTTATTTATTTTTCTACACGATGAGATAGGATATTTTATAGAAAATAAATATTCAGAGCCATCAACCACACCTAAAGTGGATAATAGACGATGACCGAAAAAGGTTGATGACAAACAAAAGATAGCGACCACTGTTAGAGGGTTCAAGTGGATATGTTGATGACACACTGGTTGAAAACAAAAAATACAGAATTTCACATTTTGAAGCTTTTCTACGCAACAAGGGTTTGGAAGCAAAATTTAAAGCTTTTAATTTATTTTCCAACTAATCCAATATAACTTACACATCATCAAATACAACTATCGTCCATGTCAGCACATAACGGTCTAATTAGTATTTCATTAACTTAAAGTTAAGTCAGAGATCATTTAAAAATATTTAGCAAACGTGGAGACCAAAATGTATGTTTTAAAACATTAGGAACCAAATAGACGTGTGCTTCAAATTTCAAGGACTAAAACTGCATATTGTACTAACTATATAATATGGAGAATAAATTATATTTTAATATGATTCAAATAATTAATTATTTATTTTGATGAGATCCATTTCATGTAACCTTAAGGTTTCATGGAATTTCGTGTAACCCTAGAGGGGGTGAATATGATTTTTACAAATTAATGAAACTTTTTAACTAAGTGATCCCAATTAAACAAATCAATAACTTTTTTCTAATAAGTGATTTAGACAAGAAATTTATACAAATGCATTCACATCAAAATGACTTATAAACTGACATAACCAAATTCAAGCATTATAGCAATTAATTTTATGCAATGAACTATATTAACAAATTAATTGCAAAACTAAATAGGAGAGGGATAGAGAAATTGACACCGATAATTTTATAGTGGTTCGACACAATCGGTCTACATCCACTTTCCAAGCTCTTATTGGGTATGTCACTAAAACTTTGAACCGACCTTTTCACGGATTAGAAACAACTACTACACCGCTCTTTTTACGAGTTCAAGAGCAAACTCAATCATTTTTTCGGATTACGATCAAACCGTCACAAACAACTCTTTTTAAGGATTAAGAGCAACTCTTTTGGCAATAGATTTTGAAATGAAGAACAAGACGAAGAAAACTCTCGCAAAGAGTAGATTTACAAATTTAAGCACTCAACAAATGAATCCTCACAATACAATGTAACTCTCTTAAGAATTAGATGAAAAAAATAAATAATGAAGTTTGGAGAGAGCAACAATTGAAGCTTTTTAAGTTATGGAGGATAGAAATAATGAAAGTTGTTATAATTTTGGAGAAGATGAAGTCTTTAAATAGAAAGGATATGTTGAAATCTAAAATCAACTTGGTCCACTGGATCTTAGAAAAGAAAATTAAATAGTGGAGATTTAAATCCAACTAGTCGTTAAACACAAACAAAAATAATAATATAATAATATATATATTTTAAAGTCATTTCTTTAAAAAACTAACAAAAAAATAAAAAGTCTACCATGTGTCAAAAACTAGTCATTAGATACAAACATAAAAATAATATTAAAATAATAAATATCTTTCTAAAGTAATTTCTTTTAAAACCCAACAAACAACAAAGTTCACCATAGAGGTGGACATTGAAACCGCTAAAATCGAACCGAACATCAAAACCGAACCGAACCGCTTTCAAAACCGAAAAATTCGGTTCGATACCGTTTGAAATTTACGAAACCGATTTTAATCGGTTCGGTTGCAGTTTCTATTTCAAAAAACCGCTTTCAAACCGAACCGAACCGTTTTAGTTAAAAATTATATTTTTATTATATATATATATATTTAGGGTTAGTCTTCTCTTTAGGGTTGTAATTTAGCCTCTGAGATGAAATGAGAAGTAAAACCACAGCTCGACAACCGCACGCCGCACTCCGAGTCACTCAACAACCCACACTTCAAAATTTGTATGAGACTATGTTTTGTTATTTGTGTTGTGTAATTTGTATTTGAATTTTCTATTTAGTCTAATAGGGGAGGAAGAACTCTGTGTTATGGTTTTGCATTTTAAATTTGTGTTGTGTAATATGTATTTGAATTTTCTATGTAGGCGTAGAAGAACTCTATGTTATTGTTTTGTATTTAAATATATAACTCTATGTTGTGTAATAGAGGTGAAGAACTCTATGTGCATAGTTATGTTTATTGTAGTCATTTAATTGTATATTTATGGATGTTTTTATTTTAGGTTGACAAGAAGAAGAGGAAAGAAGAACCATTTAAAATAAAAAGAAATTAAACAACAAAGAAAAAAAAAGGTATTGAAACCGATTGGTGAAACCGAACCGAACCGTTCGCATGAGAACAACTTTCTTTATTAATTTAACTATTCTCATGATAACTTAATAATGATTTATGCTATAGATCCAGTTAAACATACAATCACTCATTTATAAATCTAATCTAGCATGTATCGATGACCAATCAATAAGAGTATAAGAAAAATAATATTGAAAATATATCAACCCACAATATCCATGAAAATAGTAAACATTAACTAAAATTCGTAAATAGATTCATAACACCTTAAAACTAAAAACTCTAATCACTCATAACTCTAAAAAACATATTCTCATACAAAATGTGCAAGTATTAAAGTAAAACAATCAAAAGAAGAAGAATCACTCTTTTTTTGTGTTTCTTTAAGTATCGAGTATTGAGTGACAAACATATATAACATAAAATAACATGTAGAGCATCAAATATTGAGTCTATTAACGAGTATTGAGTATCGAGGATCGAAGATCGAAAATTGAATATTCAGTATCTAGTATATATTATATAACATAGAGCATATAACATAAAATATAGAAAATAGAGCATCGAGTATCGTGCATCTAATGGTGTTTTCAGTTGTAAGTAGAGATGTCTAAAAAACCCACGAGGTCGGTCCCCTGCAGAGACCTGCCCCAAACGGAGCGGAGATTTCCCGAATACACGAGGAATGGGGGAGGGAGTGGGGGATTTTTTTCTCCATTTCCAATTCGGGGCCGGGGACAGGAAATATATTTCCCATCCTTGACCTCGACCTCAGCCCCGTCCTGTATCCCCGCTCCGTCCCGAATTATATATATATATATATATGTTTTGATAATTAATGGTTTTATGTTTTATATTTAAAACAGTATATATAAAACAATTTATATATATTGGTTTATATATAAAACATATATATATATATATATATATATAAAACAATGTATACATAATATAAAAATAAATAAATATATAAATAACTAACTAAATGTATATTTATATATAAACCTTAAAATTTCACCCCACCCCCTCGGTTCTGTTTTTGTCCCTCTTCCTCTTCCTCTCCATTTTGTAACACTATTCATGGCTCATCCTCTGGTCGGACATCAACTACCGTTGGGTTGATTCACTTGTACTACTAAATAAAATCGATTGTTTTAGAGAGATTATTGAAATTGGATTTGGAAGAAACCGCTCTTTGACCACTATTCACATATTCCACGAGGAATTGTTAATGATAGCAAAAAATGCATTATTTTCCATTGGTTTTGATTAAAATATAAAAAAAAACCTTAAAAAAATTGACGGGAAATTTTTCCCCGTGGGGAACTCCATCCCCGCAGAATCCTCGCGGGGAATCCCCGTCCCGTTTTCTGTGGGAAAATAGCCGAGGACGGAGAATGGTATGAGGGATGGGAACAAGGACAAGGATTAACATTCCCAGCTCCGCCCGCTCAATGGACATCTCTAGTTGTGAGTCATGAGTAGTTTTCAGAAAGAGATTTCTACGTATTAGGCTCAAATAAGGGACCTATATTTCAATAATGTTAATTTGAATTATTTACAATAATGTCTAACTTTCTTCAATAATTACTAAAAAATTAGGTCCAAATTACTATTTAAACCCTACCCTATAATTAATTACAAGATTTTTTAATTAATTACAAGATTTTCTTAATTAGGAATCCCTAAAATCACTTATTTTTAGAATCTTTTAATTATTTTATAATTTTTTAAAATAATTAATCGGTATATTGTAGTATTTAGTCATGTTAATATTTAGTCAAAATCTAACATATTGTAGTATATTTAGGGTACATAGTGTAGTCAAGTTAATTTAGTATATGTTGTCTTATATATTGTAGTATATTTAGGGTATATAGTGTAGACAACATATACTACATTAACTTGGCTACACTATATACCCTAAATATACTACAATATATAAGACAACATATACTAAATTAACTTCGCTACACTTTATACCCTAAATATACTACAATATATAAGACAATATATACTAAATTAACTTGACTACACTATATATCCTAAATATACTATATCGCACTATATTACAAATAATATGTATAAAAATCAAACAAAAAAACATTGTTATGATCGATCAAACATACCCATTAACTTCTAGAAAACGAAAATGAACTAGCACTCGAAGATGTTCGAAAAATGAACAATCCCGTAAGACTATGATTTGGTTCAATTTTAAATTTTTGAAAGGAATAAAATTATAATTTTTATATATTGTTTATCTCTCCAAATGAAAAAGGAATAAATCCATACTAACTATTGCAATGAAATAATTAAACATTCTCTCTAATATTAAAAAAATCCAAAAAGTATTATTAAAAGAGTATTTTAAATTAAAAATCAAATAAAATACTATTAATAAAAATATTTGAATATTTAGACATTTATGAAAATAAGTTTTGAGATGATATTTAATATTTAAATATCGTAGATGAATTAGTAAATTGGGAGAGGAAGCCTCTTTCGTTCATTTTTTTAGATGTGGGCCACTTTTTTATTTGGGCTCCAAACGGAGGCCACAGTGCAAATCACCCGCATAGCTCCCGGCGACGAAGATTTGGAATCCAGAAGGCGAGAAAAAGAACGGAGAGTGATTGTGGATGCAACAACAGAACACAGTGTCTGCAGTTTTGGTGAGAGATGGAGTGAAATTAGGGAAATAGGGTTCAGTTTTTTATAAGGGGAATTAAGTCTTGATCCAATTGAAGTTTTCTGTGGCAGCTCTACGAGATGTACCAGTTTTACACTTCTAAAATGGTTTTTCCTCTGATTCTGATTCTGGGCCTCGGTGTTTTGGGCAACTGTATAGCTTATGCTTCCCCTTCCGAGACAACTATGCACACCAATAACTGGGCAGTTCTTGTCTGTACCTCTCGCTACTGGTTTGTCCAATCCTATTCCAACTTTTTTGTATTTGAGTTTCTCGTGAATTCATAATTATTCGACTTGTTCATATCCCAGATTGTCTAATTTATATTGTCAGTATTTTATGTTCCATTACTTGGATGGTTGCTTCGTGATGGGTGTTCATTTGAGTAAATTAGTCCTGCCAACTGGATCAAATCAGTAAATTAGTGGTCTTAAAGATATTTTAGATTTGTTTCAGATGCAGTGCTATTACTGTTTGGAGAATAGATTATCATATGAGATAAATTGCGCCTAGTTCTTGTCTAAGGTGTATATTTTTTGTGTACTATTTCAGCAAGTTGTTGACCCTGATAAACGATTGTGCTCTTTCAGGTTTAATTATCGGCACATGGCTAATACACTATCCTTGTATAGGTAAGACAGTAGCTTTGGTTATCTATTTTCCTTGTAAGATCCAGTCAGGCCTTCGTTAATTTTTTTTTTTTTTTGAGTAGGCCTTCGTTAAATTAATATCTTCTTTATTTTTGTTTTAGGACTGTAAAAAGGCTAGGAATACCTGATGAGAGGATTATACTTATGTTGGCAGATGACATTGCCTGCAATCCTCGAAACAAATACCCTGCAGAGGTGTTTAACAATGAAAATCACAAAATCAACTTGTATGGAGATAATGTTGAGGTTGGTTTCTGTACAGACTGTTTTTCTATCTGAAAGCACATAATTGCTAGCTGTGTTCATTTATGTTAATGGATTTTATTTGCACCCGACTTACAAATTCATTATCTTGGTATTGCAAGTTGTCCGGATTTATTTTTTAAAAATATTATTAGTTGTTTTCCAAATATAAAATCAATGTTCTATAGAAAGCAGGGCTGCACTTGTGTTTATACAAAATTAATTTTCGATATAAAAGGTAAAATGAACAAAATTATACCAAACATCACATACCAATCTTCTATAACACTGTTGATTTCTTTCGCTAATAAATAGTTTATTCTTCAAGAATTTCGATGTTTTTTCTGCACCATACATCACAGAGACTGCCCCCTCCTTTCAATATGGTTAATCATACATAGTTCAGGACATCCAGTGAGTCATGATTTCTTGAAAAAAATTATTGTCTTGTCTACACTTAGGTTGACTACCGAGGTTATGAGGTTACAGTTGAAAATTTCTTAAGGGTGTTGACTGGACGCCACGAGGCTGCTGTTCCAAGATCTAAACGCTTGTTAAGTGACGAAGGAAGCCACATTCTTCTATACATGACAGGACATGGGGGAGATGAATTTTTGAAGTTCCAGGATTCTGAAGAACTCCAGAGTCATGATTTAGCTGATGCTGTGAAACAAATGAAAGAAAAACATAGGTGGGAATGTTTTTTCACATCAGCGTAAATCACCAATGTTGATTAGATTGGTTTATACTATAGTATAAACATTAGCAACGGTTTCAATTAATTGAAGTTTTAGTAATCCAGATGGCTTAGCTAGTGATGATAAACAAACTATAAGCTTTGAAGTTAGTTTTTAGTTTTCATGGTTACTTAGGTTGTCAAATTTCCTTTAAGTTGTTTGGGGAGTTGGAATGTAATCGGAATTTGAGGAGTGTTGGGATGTGTGAAAAATTGAGGGCAAAATATAAATGGAATCTTGAAGCGTGAAAACGGTAGAAATGAGTTTAGTATTACTAATCAGGTCCAAAATGCTCAATTTAAACATGAGTTTTGGATTACGTTATATTACTAAACAATTCCATTATAGTCCACCAAACAACCCCTAATTTTCTCAAATATTAAACTAAATTGATTTAGAGGGTTGTCTCTTGTGATTAGTGTGAATACATGAATATTGGTTAAAAACTAACAATTCTGAATAAAATGAATCAGAGTTCAACCTCTCTTGGAACCGTCTAATCATCTAAAGCCATCGGTTCTGCAGATTTATTGGAAACTAATTTTCTTTCTTCTGTACAATGAATTTTTATTTTCTTAGTTAATACACACCACCTTGCTGACATTAACTTCGGCGACAATGTTGTACTGATAGATTCAAGGAGCTGCTAATAATGGTTGATACTTGCCAAGCTGCTACTCTCTTCAATCAGGTTTGCTAACTTCCTATTCTCTCAATTCTGTTATTGGGTTTGGCAGACAAGTTAGGTTTGAAGGAAAGATTAGAGCGTTGATCCAACATTTGGTTGTTACTTTTATTTATCCTGGCTCATAACTGCTAATTTTGTGGTCTATATAGAACCAAACTATATATTAATCTAGATTTGTGAAAATTATCTCTAAACTATAGACTAATTTTTGCCAATTAACTAACCAGATATTGTTTATAGAAACTGGGCTTTGTAACTCTGGTCTTTGCATAATATAAACATAAGCTAAACAAATTAGCTTCTGAAATTTAGGTTACACAAACTCATGAACCAAACTCTCTTAATTACTTTAAAGATGAATGGTGTGGACCCTTAATTCAATCCAACCTAAAGATTGGGGTTCATAATTGACTTGGGCCACCTACCTTATTTGTGCAAGTTTGTGGTTTGATAGTCATTCATGAACAACCCCCAGAAATTTATCAAAAAAATTTGAGAGGTAAGAGCATTAAAAGAATTTGAGAGTTTCATGACATTGTTTTTTGCGCATATTGCCAATTTTACTTCCAAGTTTAGCCTTCTTCTGCAAACCATTTTCTCCACTCTGCATTTTCCTTATTGTGGAATTAAGCCGTCTGTGAATGAATAGATTGGAGCACGTAAGGAAGTTAAAAGCTCACAAGGAGAAAAAACGTTGTAGCATGGTTTATAAATTTGGAGATGACTGAGTTTTTAAGTAACAACGAAAATATTTGAGGGATGGGGTGTCTAACCAACTTTGTGGACTGGACATAGAGCTATAAAAATTTAGTACTGAAGTGGAGTTTCTTACTTTATGCAGCTTCATTCCCCAGGTGTTTTAGCCATTGGAAGTAGTAAGAAGGGAGAGAACTCATATTCACATCACTTGGACCCTGATGTAAGTGTGCCTCATATAATGCATAACTCCCAGGTTTTGTTTTCACCATATATTGTTGTTTTCCATAAATTGTATTTATTTTTATCTTCTTCTTAATTAATAGGTCGGTGTTTCTGTAGTTGACCGTTTCACCTATTACACACTAGCCTTCTTTGAGAGATTAAATATGTATGATAATACTTCATTAATCAGGTTAGTTGGATCTTATCACCTCTCACTAATGTGATCTTAATCACTATCATCTCTAGGTCCTACTTGTGCCAAAAATTAAGAAAGTCTAATGGTTTTCTTGTATTTGCATGAGAATCAACAACTTCAATATTTAGAAGTTGCAGTAGAGGTTTAATTTCTTTTTTCATGCCTTACTTTATGAGGTATTTGTTCTTCTCGTCTGCAACTGAGGGGAGGCTTAGGTATTTGTGTGTAAGCAATTTGTTCGAAATGAAAGTTGATTTAGATCCACCAGTGATAGAGAGTTTCCATTACTTTCACTGTTTGATGCTATGAGGAACTTATGTGGAAAGGAAATAGGGAAGAAAATGACATGGTTGCATTGATTTACTAATCACGTGTAAGATGTAACAGGGGAAGAGGGGATGAAGAATTCCTTGGGGAATTGAAGCAGCTGGTATAAAAAATTCCAAAATAAAAATTAAAAATGGATAAAAGACTAAACTTTGGGGAAGATTATTTTAAATAACAGAACTTTTGAAAGTATTTATAAATATAGCAAAATATCACAATCTGTCTGTGAATTAAAAATAAAGGTAAGTTCTCTCTCTCTTCTCTCCTCTCTCCTCCCTCAACCACCCCTTCATCTCTGTCTCCCCCTCCGGCAAACAAAGCTCCTCAATGACTGTGACTCAGACCACCTCCCTCAGATCACCGATAACGACCGACAAACATACCATTCCCTTAAGTTCATTGGCGAACGTTAAGAATTTTTGCTTTATTAACTTTCCGGTGAACAGAAATCACACGAAGGACTGTCGTTATTTCCTCTCTGCGTGAGGTGCGATTGCAATGGAAGTGGTAAGCTGTAAAGTTCTTCAGTCGTATTATTGCATTTGGTCAGAAGATGATGGCTTCCATGTTGAAGATGTGGAAGCTCAAAGAATTTTATCATTATCTGAAGCACAACTGAGGTGGTTCCTGGAAGCATTATCGGAGTTATTAACATGTTCGGAAGACCGTTTCTTTCAGAAACATGGGGAATTAGACCGAGAAAGACTGAAGTTGTCGAAGTTTTGGGCAAAAATGGATGGGTGCTATGTTAGCCAATGTCAGGTGGACACTCCAACACCTGAGTGTGCTCAGGAGATGACAAATAGGGGTGGATGGCCTTTCACAAAATGTTGGAGAGTTTCCTTTCAAAAGCAGAGTACATAAAATGATACTCATGTAAAATTGCTACGACTCATCAATCCAACACAGACTAAGAGTACAAGGTTCCCAGGTAAGGTTAAATTGGAGGGTAACTTAGCCCATGGCAGAAAGAAGAAAATCATAGCGCCATTAGGGTGGACTCTAAGTCTGTCACCAAAGATGTAGGAGAATGTTCCCAGGTTTCCTCTGTTTTGTAGACAACAAAACAGAGCCAGTGGGTGATAAAAAATTCGAAGGTTATTCGAGCAAAGTTTGAACATCTTTGGATTGTTACGAGGCTCTTTGTGTTTGATGATTGGAGAGATTCGGAAAAAGCTGGAAATCTATTACCAAACAAGAATTCATCAACCCACTATTTGACGAAAACTCTCTTATTAGACTAAACCAGGGCTCAATTGAAGACTTCATCAATGAACCAGGGAGATGGCAGGAGATGGGTTCGTTCCACCTTAAGTTCGAAAGATGGGATGGATATAAACACAACCGGCCATTAGTAATGAAAGGCTTTGGAGGATGGTTGGGAATTAGAATCCCTCCTTTGGACGACTAGTGTAGAAAAACCTTCGAAGCCATTGTAGAGTATTTTGAGGGGTTGAAAAACATTGTCGCTGAAACGCTTAATCAGACCAATTGTAGTGAAGCGAGAATCCAAGTTAGACAGAACTTATGTGGATTTATACCTACAACTATTGTAATTACAGATTTTAATGGAGGTAATATTTTCTTGAACTTTGGTGATACTGAGTCTTTGGATTCCCCAAGTATTTTCAAAGGAGGTCTTGTTGTTAAAGATTTCAAAAACTCTATTGATCAACAAAGGGTTGGGCAAGCTTTGGAAGATGGAATTGTTGATGTTTCGTTCTTCCCTGAACTTGATGTCTTTAAATCCACTAAAAAAGCTTCTTCCTTTTCAAGAAATCCATTCGAAGCCTTGAATCACATCCAAGCTTCCTCACCGGCGTCGGAGGAGACGATAGAGGCCGGTGGTATGACCTGAAATGCAATCAATCGTTAGAATGTGAAGACCTGCATTCAAGGAAGAGAGAGAAGTCAATAGAAGATAACTGTGCCATTAATTCATTGGGCCTTGGTACCTCACTAGCTAATCCTTCTTAAAAATTTTGGTAGGCGAAAAGACAAAGGAAGAGAATAAAAAGTCATCTGTCATTAATATTGAAAACAGTTGTGTTTCTTCTTTAAAATATAACAGTGCCAATTTACCATTAATGGATCAGAATACCAATGATCTCTCACCAATAGTTGACGCCCTTGTTCTCTCTTCGGCCAATGCTCACTCAATCTGCAGAAAAATAAAGAGAAGGTTTCCTTTTCTTCTCTGTCACATCCGATAGCAAATCTAAATAAGAAATCCAGCTCTTCAAAATTCGTTTTGAAGCATTTCATTAGAAAGAAGACCTCTTCAATAATGCCTGGACTGCAATTCTAAAATCTAAGTCTCTTGGAATTTGTGCAATCAAAGCTCAAGAGAAGGATTCCCAGGGGCTGCATTCAATCAGGCCTTTGATTTCTCAAGACAATCCAGACCTTGGAAGCTTGCAGCAATCTTGTCCAAGCTCCTAACTGCAAAAACAGGTCAGTCATCGTTCCCAAGTACCAAAATTATTCAACCATACAAGCTTCACCATTCCTAATGCAAAGATAATTTTCTTGAGAGGTTCACCATGTCACTCAACTGGTTCTGATAAAAGGGAGAAAGAAGCTGAGATTGACTCGCCATTCAGCGTCAGTGGTGGGGAATTTAAAGGTTTGATAAGTGTCCAAGATGAAAGGATTGTTGAAGAAGTTAATGGCACAGATCTTAACTCTTTGTCTGCTGCAGAATCTGTTCCAAACAACATATTAACGGTGCTCCCTCGTCTTCTCCATTAAAGTCCTCAGGTTTTTCGGATCATTTGGTTTCTATTGTCAATGACTGTAGTCTCTGGTCTGATCATATTGCCCACTGAATTTTATCTTTGTCATTAGCAAGCCTGCACTCAAATGAAGATTGTGCCTTGGAATACAAGGGGACTAAAGGATTTGTCTAAACAATTAGTCCTTAAGAGATTCCTCCAAAAGTTCCAGCCGGATGTAGTTCTAGTTCAGGAATCTAAGATGGAGAGTTTTGATGCGGTCTTTATAAGATCCCTATGGAGTTCCAAGGAAATCGGATGGGATTATGTGTCACACTCCCTCCTGCACCCTTTTCACTCAGCCCAATAGAAGGCGTGGAGCCAGCAAGTATCGCTCTACTCTTACAACACTTATTAAGCTACTAACTCTGATTCTAGAATCGACTGAAGAAAATATGTATAATACTGGTATAAACGAACTTAACATAACTGTATGACCTATAGCATACGTAAGATTAAGGTTTAGAATTCGAGAGACATGTATACAATGGCTCACTCAAACCCTCACAACATAACATACTCCTAGATGCATGAACAAAATACAAAATAACCAAAGAAACCTAAGAGTGGATGGCAGACTAGCAGCATTAGGTCAGGCTCGGGAATCACCAACTCTACCTGGAAAGTAGGAAAACATTTGAAATCATGAGCTAAAGCTCAGTGAGGGACTATTTAAATAAAACATGCCTGTAAAACCGTATATGTAAGAAAATCTTAGCAAAGCAATAAATGAGCTTATAAAACTTTCTCATTACTCTAATACCCATCTATTAACTGTCTGTAACTAGCTAAGTTGTGGTACAATCTAATCGATACCAACAACTTTAATCTTTCTGAAACTAGGCACAATATTGCAAAATTTAATCAATGCTACTGAGCCCTCACTGAGTGGAACTCTAGGCACCTAATAGGGGCCCTCACATAAGTGAAAATCTATCTCTATGCACAATATACTAACCTTGAGGGGTCTTAGCTGATCTTTATATAACTCGGGTATAGAGCAACGTAAAACATGTTTATAAACTTTTAGATTTCTAACTCAATTAACTTAAGACTTAATTACATCTCATGGTTATAATCTTTTTAAGTTTTTAGAAGAACAAGGTTAAATTCATACTCATAATAAACTGGTATTTATCTTAAAACCTGCTTTGTTGAAATACTTAAACATTAAATCTCATGCTTGGAAACTTAGCTGAAATTCAAGCTTAAATCTCATGCTCATATAACAAATCTCAAACTTTAGATAAATCTCATGCTTGTAATAACTTAGTAAATTGTGCTCAAGTAGTTCAAGCTTGCTTTAAAGTTCTAGTTTTGAAATTCATGCTTAAATCAAAATTTTAAACTCATTTTGTCACTCATAGGTTTGAGCTAACTTCCGTGGATCTATAGACTTGTCCAATTTCTTTTTGACCTGAAATAAGAGAATTAAAGCTTAAATTTATCCTCTTGATCCTCTAAATTCCAAACTTAGTTCAAAAATCACAAATATAAAAAATTGCCCATTTTGGTACTAAGGCATGGTTGGCGCATGGCTGGACAGTGGGTAGGCTGCACAAGCACCCGCTGGCCTTGTGAGGGTGCTAGGCTGCGTGCTAACCTCGCAAGCCACACTCGTCGCCCACGATGGCTGCTCATCCTTATCACGTGCTATAGCCTTGCGCGCACAGGCCCTGTCGCATAGCCTTGGCCCGCGCAAGCCTTGCCACATGGCTATGCATTGGGGCTTGCCTCGTGCTGTCATTGCAACCCATGACACGCACCTACGCATGCCCCTCTTCACGCACAACCTCCTGACACCTTGCTTAAGTTCCTTGCGGCTGCCCAGATGCCCAAGCTTCTTGTTCAGTTTTAGATTCTAAACTTCAACTTCAAAAATTTATAACTAAAAATCTGCTCATCAAATCGAGAAAATTCCTTCTACAAACTTGTTTCAAATCCTCTTAAATAGCTTACCTCAAAATATCAGATCAAAACTCCAAGTATTGTTTGGCTGGATTCAAATCTTTGAAGGTTGCTCCAGAGTCCCTTGGAAACTGACCTTCTGAGCTTTTATTCAACAAATGGAGTTCTTCCTCAATTCCTTTCTCTCTGGCAGCCCTCACTGGAAAACTAGACTCTCTCAAGGTTCTTTTAAGACCAAAATCACTAGAAGCTCACGAGTAAATGGTAGCACTTGTCGTTTGAAGTTGAACTTATATAGGCAGTCTTGCATGAATAAACCTTTGACACCTCCTGCTTGTGTCTGCTGATGCTAATTTGTGATTAGCCATCTTTAAACCACTCAACCGACACTCCTTCAACGCCTCATAGCTCATCTACTCACTCTTGAACGCATAGTCTTCACCCTCAAGCTCGCCTTGTCCTAACTTTATTCTTGCCGCAATGCCTTCAACCCTAAACTTGGCTTGCCTCCTAGCGTACCTTAACGCCTAGGCCCGTTTCCTCAATGCCGCATAGAGGTTATTTGTGCTGTTTTGAACGCCTAAATCCTCATCTTGGTCACATAGGGCACTTAGTGTGAGCATCTTTGCCATCTAGCACACCTTACCTTGGCCGCCAACCCACCTAAACCACACACATTACAACACTCAGACTCTTTTCTACATCTTTCACCCATCTCTTTTTGCCATAATCTTCCTCTTTAAACCTTAACTAACTCTTTTATTTAACAAATAAACAATATCAACACCAAATTCAATAAAATCATTAAATTTAAAAAATAACAAGGCTAGGGTTTACATTACGTGGAATCAATTGGTTTATCCGGAGGTATATTGTCTATGTGGGATATGAGCAAGGTAACCTTCCTTGAAACTCTTAAAGGAGGGTACTCTCTATCGATTGAATGCTTCACACCTTGCAGAAAAACTTGTTGGATCACCAATGTCTATGGCCCTTGAGATTATAGAGAAAGGAGAGTTATCTGGCCGAAACTATAATCCCTCTCAGATTACTGTGTTGAGGCTTTGTGCACAGGAGGAGATTTTAACATTACCTGCTCGGCACATGAACATTTTCTATCTGATGAAACACACGAGGTATGCAGCATTTTAATAAGTTCATTGTCTTGGCAAACCTCATGAAAATTCCTCTTCAAAATGGAAGATACACATGGTCTAGAGAGGGCAGCATGGTTTCCGGATCTTTGTTGGACCGATTCTATATTAATAAAGAATGGGGTGATGTGTTTGACAATACTAGAGTCACTCAACAAGCGCACACTTTTTCTGATCATTTCCCCTTTGTATTGGAGGCAGGAGCGGTAATTTGGGGCCCTTCACCATCCAGATTTTGTAATAGTTGGCTGCTGAATAAAGAGTGTAACAGAATTATTGAAGAAGTTTTGAGTAATTCCAATTCTAGTTGGCTCCTTGGTTATGTAATTGCTGGCTCCTTCACCATTCAGATTTTGTAATAGTTGGCTCCTCGGTTATGCAAAGGAAACTCCCAAATAGTTGTCTTATGCCCTCGGTGTGCCCTCTATGCCTAAAAGAAGGGAAAGACTTGCAACATTTATTCTTCACTCGCCCATACTCAGTTAAATGTTGGGAAAATTTGCTCTCTTTATTTGGTGGTGCTTAGGCTTTTGATGACTCTTTCAACTCCAACGTTAAACAGATTCACCTGGGTCCATCTTTGAAGAAGGGGCCGAGATTAATATGGGGTAATATGTCTAAATCCTTGCTCGCGGAAATATGGTTTGAGCGCAATTAAAGGGATCTTCCATGGGAAGGTAATGGTCTGGTCTGAGCGATTGGATATAGCAAAAAGGAATGCTGCTGCTTGGTGCACGTTGAACAAAGAGTTTAATGACTATTCAGGATTTGTACTTGAATTGGTTGGCCTTTATCTCTCAAGCTTGCTAGGAGTTGAAAGATGGTGGCTTTCTTTGTATTGTCCTTTTCCCAGTGGTTTTAGAGCTGCTTTTGATCAATCTTGTAATAAGTTTTCACGTCCTTAGTCGGATCAGATTTTACATTTTTGGCAGATTTACTACTCTTGTACTCTTGTTGTTTTTTCCTTGCTATTGATGTACCTTTGTACTATTGTTCCCTTTTTGTGCACATGATATGATGATGACGTTAAGGGGATGTCAACCTAGTTGAGATGTCTGGGTGCGTCTCTTGATCCCATGGTCGCTTTGTTTTTTTTTTTTTTTTTTTTTTTCCTCGTTATATACATCTCTTGTACCTTGAGATTTTCCTTAATAAAGAGAATCGTCTCCTTTTAAGGAAAATCACCTTCTATTTGTGATAGATCAAGATATACACAAATGGTCCATTGCGATCCATTATAGATAGACTGATATTTTACCATATTTTGTAAATATTTTGGTTCATTTTGCTATATTTGAAAATAGCCTTAAATTTTGAGAAGTCATTTGGGTGGACGGCTTACCATTGGCTGTCAATTTTCAAAAAGTTTGTCCAGTGTTGGAGCCAAAATTCAGGTTTTGGTATTAAAATATTGAATTGAAGTAGAAATGATTGGCACATTACTGTAAGGAGTTTGAAGGCAAGAAGAAGAAAATGAGTTGAAAGACGAATTTGAACCTACTGAAAAATCATGTGTAGGGCAACAAATGGCAAGAGGGTATGGCCTTTGGATTTTGGAGTCTAGAGGCAGGTTCGCGGTAAAATCTTTATATCTTAAATTGATTGATGCTGGGAATGTATCGTTAAAAGGTTTATGCACCACAGTTTCCTTTGAATAAGAAACGTTCTAACTACGTTCTTTCATCTAGAAATATACAATTTTAACAGTGTATTTGATTTATTATGTACGTTTACAGCTATCTCTGTTCTTGTTTAAAAAGAAAAAAAAGAAGAAAAAAAGTTATCATTGTTCAAACCAATTTACCTGTGTGGAGGTTTTTGATCCATTTTGGTGTAAATTTGCAGTCTTTTCAGTTCATATAATCCAAGTTTGTTGATGTCCACTGCATATTATAGAACTGATCTATACCAACGTAGATTGGAGGAGGTATGACTTTTCCATCCAAAGTATTTTATTCTCATTCTTGATATGCTGCTCTATGGTCATGAATAATATGTTACTACGTAATTTTGCCACGTATAAGTCATATGGTTGATTTTAACAGGAACTGAGAAATCTCTTCCCTTTTTCTTTGTGTGTGGGGAGGTTATGGTGGAATTTCAGATAGGCTTAAACCCAAAGTTGCTACCTATACTGCTAGGTTTATTCCATGTTAGTTCTTAGACTTGTAAATCTTTTAAACATAACAATTGTTTTAGTCCTCAGCAGCTTTTGAAGTGCATGTTCTCTTCTAAATAAATTCCGAATTTGGTCCTTGATAATATCTACCAATATATGTGTGTGTGTGTGTTTATATATATATATACATATATATAGGAAATGATGATATCATAAGTTCAAAAATGAACAACAAAGTAACCATGCTAAGATGGGAGAGAATCAGAATCAAATATTTCGTTGATTGAAGAGATACATATAGAAGTATACAAGGGCTAACCTAAATAGGAGAAGGTAAAAAGACTATAAAAGACGGTAAAGATAGTATTCTAATATTGATATTAGCACGATAACTGTAAACGTTTTTGAAAGCTGGGACTAAGATAGAACAATCATTAAGCATTTTAGTTAAGCCAAGACATTATTGTTTGTTTTTTACAAGGCAATGCAGCGGGTGGTGCACTATAAACAAGTCTAGTTTAGTTGATAGGAAAACTGAAAATTTTACATGCAAGAAACAATACACATCTAATGTTTGTCTGACTTTTAACATTCCTCTGATGCGACTGATTACTTTTTGAGACCAACCTTAAAATATCTGAATGTCCTGATTCTCAAAAGTTACTGAAATCATAGCAGCAATCATGCTTCACTTTCTAATTTTCACAAATTTGTTGTCTATTCCTGTGGAATAGTTACTAATTTGCCCCTTTCTCCTCTTTCTAGGTTCCTGTAACAAACTTCTTTGGCTCGGTAATGGAAACAGTTCATACCGATTCTGCTTACAAGATTGTCATAAGAAAGGACTCCATTAGGGGTGAACCTGAATTACATCAAGTGTCACAGCACAATGAAAGGACATTGATTTCTTCAGATAATCCGGATCATTTTAGTGAACCAAGCACAAGGGTAACTTTATTTCTATATTATAACTTCCACACTCCAAAAAAGAATAAAATGAATGAATAAATAAAAAAGAATCATTGATAAGCATTGCTAAGTGAGGTTAATCGATGCGGAATGCAGGATGAACATGGGGCTTTAAGAAGTATATGGAGAAGTTTGCATAATAAGATGGAAAAGATTGAAGATGCTGATACTTTAGTGAACTATGGATTGGTCATTATGCTTCCATTCTTAGGGATCTCCATGTGGCTATCAAGGTGAAGAAGCTGCCCCTATTTCTTGTGCGTCACTTCTGAAATTTATTTGTTTATACGTTTATCCTGACCCAATGTTGCGTCATGAATATGTTCCATAACATTTGTAACACTATGATCAAATTATGGGAAGAGATCCATGATCGCGTAAAAAATGCTCTTTAACAACAGCTGAATCAAGGGTTTGGAAAAGATCTTCAAAAGGGGAGGATTGTTTTGAAAGGATCCAAACTAAGAACTCCATCTAAACGTTATGAGATATTATCATTTTCAAATTTCCTTCTAACGAGCTGATGATTTTAAAACAATTTTGAAACAAGAGCAATAGAGTTGTACATGTACTCATATTTTTTTTTTCACCTTTATCGTTATTGTTTCTTTTGTGCATCCATTTGTTGTTCATGTCAGGCTTTTAGACTATTTTCAATTGAACATTTTTATATCCATAATCTAGTCTTCTCCCCTGTAGGCCGCTCCATTTGGTTCAGTTTGTGAAAATATAAACCCAATTTTAATCTGGCCGAAATTGGCAAATCCATCGAAATTGCATTCACAGTATTTTTTATTTATGTACATTAGTGAAATAACTATTAAAGTTAGGGTAATTATATAGATGAACCTTAAATAAGATCCAATTTTCATTCATGACTACATCCACTATTTTTTCATAAATGGCCACTAGAGGTTTTCATACAAGTGTAGGTTCAATTAATAATTTAGTATTATGCTTAAATATTTGTAGGTAAAAAGAAAAAAAAAATAGAAGAAACATTTAAGAAAAATGTTATGAAATTGATAAGTAAAAATACAAAAGAACGTAAAATTCTAGAAAAAGTCGATGTATAGATTTATGTGGTTTACTAACAATGTATTAGTTACGACTATGGAGAAATGAAAATAATTTTATTAGAGAGAGTTACAAAATTGATAGAATGAATAAAATGAACAATGTCTGAAGAGTTTAGAGTGCTAATATAACACAAAAGTGGAAAAGAAAACAAATTAAATAAATAATTAAAAATCTTCTCAACCAATTTGGATTAGGATTCAAGGTCTTCCAACAAAAAAAAAATTGTTTGCTTTTGAACGAGAGTAATTCTTGAAATTTGAAAACATGTCACATAGGAAAAGAAAAGCGAAATTAAATTTCTTTGTTACGTGATAAATTGTTATTTAATTATCGGTGAACTATATGATAACAATTAGGTAAGAAGCAGGAGCATCCTATTTCTAATAATGTTCTATCTCTAATTTGATTCTTCAAAAGATGATCATTTTTCTTTCTCCAATGGTTTTCATTTTTTTTAACACTCTCTCTAGTCTTTTTCTTTCTCTAACTTTTTCTCTCTTTTAAATTACTGTATATTTCACAAAATTGTTATCCCAAATAATTCATCATTTAATGGTTCGTACTCGAAACTTATTTCTGAACTTAAGTTAAGTTTTTGAAGAGTCAGATATTAATTATTTACTTATGATTGACTTCAAGCAAATATCATGTACATTTGCACATCAAAATACACACTATGATCAAATTATATATATACACACACTATGATCAACTGAATTATATTTCATATACTATTGCAATATATCATAGTAAAAGCATGATAGCATGAGCATCATACTCCTGTAGTACTCAAGACATTTTCATGATTGGATTTGTGACAAATGGAACTTAGAATTTGGATAGTTCTTGATGATAAGGGGAAAATTTCCCTAACTCATCCTTTCAATGGGTGACATGTGACACTATAGGTATATTTTGATTTATGTAATCTTTTACGTGGAATCCGACTTAGTTTTATATTAACAAATTTTCTCTTATCTCTCCTTTATATTACTTTTTATATGTATCACCTAATTTGTGTTGCGAATAAAAATTAGGGCCTATTATAGATATTTAAAGTTCAATGATAATCTATAGAAAAAAATTTAGAAGTACATGAGCTAAACTTCTAATTTTATACAAAACTGTGTTCACTAACAGAAAATTCTGGATCCGTCGGTATGTGTATCGAAGAATTTTCAATTTGTAGAAGTCGAAGAATTTTCAATTTGTAGAAGTCGTTAGGTAGTGGGGAGAGAAGACAGTACCCCATTTGTTGGATGAGTCCATTTGTTGGTTGAGTCGAGGGTTACTGTGGCAGCTTTGACAAGATTGATTCAAATTTATTATTCCCTTATATTAGCAGAAGCTCTGGCGTTCATGGAGGGTCTACAGTTTGCCTGACAAATTACTTCTTGGCTGCTTTTGTGCGTGTTGACGTCTGTCATACGACAAGGAATGGTAATCTTGTTGCTCACTCGATGGCAAAGATGAGTGTACAATTACATTCATTTTTTGTATTTTTCTATGGTTTTTGTACAGATGACCCTTTCAGAAGGGTTTTATGCTTGACCCCACCCTCATAAAAATAGGATTTATAACCTTTTGCTTAGGGTTTAGGGCTTAAATTATAACCTACTATACTATTTTGTTAACTTGTCGCATTAGGGATGACCATGTGTATCATCCTAACGCAATAGAACCATCGGTCCTATTGCGGTTTTCATCTTTTTTAAAAAAAATCTAATGTGAGAGAAAAATATGAAAACACAACAAATATTTTACGTATAGCGTTAGGGATGATCATGTAGCCCTATCGCGATATTCATTTTTCTCAACCAAAAAATAATTAACCGTGAGAAAAAGGAAAAAAAAATTATATAGGGATGATCTCATCGCGTTAGGATGACACACATGGTCATCCCTAACAATGCGATACTTTAACAAAATGGAATAGTAGGTTATGACGTAAGCAAAATGTTATAAATCCTACTTTTATGGGGGTGGGTCATTAATCATAAACACCCATTCCTCGTTCTTATCCAGTTTTGTAGTTGTGCTCATTGGAGTCTTTGCAATTTTTGTATTGTCGAACTGAACCTCTTGAGTAGATCCTTTGTGTACTTTTCTTGACTATTGAAAATTTCATCTTCAAGTTGTTTGATTTGAAGCCCAATAAAGAATTTGAGTTCTCCCATCATGCTCATTTCAATCTCACCCTTGTGATACATTACCTATTATTTGCTCCTGAGAATGATGAGTAAAGAATTTCCAATATTGAGGAAGAGTTTCCTCTGGCTTTTTTAGTATTCTTCTCCACTGTTTTTGAGTCTTTGTCTTTGATGCTTAAGACATCAAGTGACTTTTCTAATTCATCACTAACTGAAACTTTACTTGGGGTCACACATGTTTCATAAAAAACAACATTCATTAACTCTTCAACTACAAGAGTTCTTTTATTAAAGACTTATATGACTACATGTAGAATATCCTAAGAATATGCCTTGTTTTGGAATCAAACTTTTCAAGTTTTGTTTTGTCTATCAAAATGAAACATTTGCAGCCAAAGACCTTGAAATAATTGATATTTGGAGTTTTATTATTGAAAAGCTCATACAGAGTTTTAACCAAGATGAGTATTATTAAAACTCAATTCATCACATAAGATGCAATATTAACAACTTCAGTCCAAAAATATTTTGGTAAATTATATTCATTCAAC
The DNA here is from genome assembly GCA_037974625.1 of Cucumis cinereus. NCBI lineage: Eukaryota > Viridiplantae > Streptophyta > Magnoliopsida > Cucurbitales > Cucurbitaceae > Cucumis > Cucumis cinereus. The sequence goes on along the minus strand of JBBPDJ010000008.1, from coordinate 13,334,492 downwards.
ATGGAGGTGACTAACTCTAGTAAAGAACGAATTTTCCTTTCCACAACACCATTTTGTTGGGGTGTTCTTGGAGAGAAGAAGTCATGAGAAATACCATTTCCATCACAAATTTTTTCAGAAAAAAAAAACGTTATCAAATTCTCTTCCATAGTCACTTCTAATTTTTGAAATCATAAAACCTTTTTCATTTTGAATTCTTTTTTTGAAAGAGTAATGAAAGATTTCAAAGCTTCATCCTTATGAGATAAAAATAAAACCCAAGTAAACCTAGAAAAATAATCAACTATGACAAAAGTGTAATGTTTTCCATTAAGACTTGCAACTCTAGTCGGACCAACAAGATCCATATGTAATAGTTTTAAAGGCCTAGAAGTAAAAATTATTTTATTTGGTTTAAAAGATGACTTAGTTTGTTACCCATTTAACAAGCATCACAAACTTTATCTTTTTCAAAGTTTAGTTTTGAAAAACCTCTAACAAGGGATTTCTTAGAAATATTTGAAATTAAATGCATGCTAGCATGTCCTAGCCTTCTATGCCATAACCAAGAGTCATCATGCAAAACAGACAAACATTTATTATCTACCATGGGACAATCATATAGTGTAAACATTTTTATCTCTATTTTCCATAAACAAATTTTTTCCATCACATGCATTTTCAATTTTACAATTTTTATCATTAAAAATTACTCTATAACCATGGGACAATCACATAATTGACTAATACTTAACAAATCATGCTTTAAACCATCAACAAGTAAGACATTTTCAAGAAAAAAAAAACATTAGAACCATTACCTATGTTACCTTTGCCAATAATTTTACCCTTTTTGTTATCACCAAAGGTAACGTATCTTCCATCTTTCTTTTCTAAGTATGCAAACTTTGTGTGGTCTCTAGTCATGTGTTTTGAGCATCCACTTTCCAAGTACAATTTATTTCTCGTGGATCTCAAACATACCTACAAAAAATAGTTCTCAAGATATAGTCTTAGGTACCCAAATTTGTTTGGGTCCTTGGAGATTTGTTAGCATAAATTTAGGAATCCATCTTTTTTTATTCTTATTTAAAGTGTAAAACTTCGTCAAATTACATGCATAAACTTTATGACCATATTTTTCATGAGCATGACAAATGATTGAAGACATTGATTTCTTTGACAAAGTAGTTTTTAAATTTTCTTTGCTTTTTTATTTGGTTTATAACCTAAACCACTTTTATCAAAGATGCCTTGTTGCTTACCTATCATGATATCTAAGTTCTTTTGTCCATTTGTAAATTTTAAAAGAGTGGATGATAAATCTTTATTTTTCTTTCTAAAATTTGATACTCCTCTTTTAAAGCATTCAATTTTAAATTGGATAGAACAAGATCTTTCTTTAATGTCTCATTTTCTTCTTTTAAGCTATCTAGCGTAATTAGTATGTCATTATTCTCATTAGCTAACCTAGTATTCTTCTTTCTAAGAGACATATATTTGCAACCAAAATTTTCAAATTCATCTTTAATCTCATTATAAGCATATAAGCTGATCAAAAATAAGATTTTCAAGACTTACCTCATTGTCGTCATCTTCATGTCCAAAAGTCATATAACATTTTTTGTCAGCTACTTCTTCATCACTATCACAGTCACTTTCATCACTTTCACTCCATGTAGATTTCATGACTTTCTTGTTCTTCTTTGAAGATGATTTTTGTCACACCCTCTCCCAGACTCTCTACTCTCAGCCTAAGAGATGGCGTGAAGACAACAAGTAACATTCCTAACTTAACAGCACTCACTGACGGCTTAACTTATCTTACTCTGAAAAACATGCAACAAAAAAAAAATGATAAACATATAAATAAAACTTACATACATAACTGATCTCACAAGTCTCCCATAACACCCAACACACTCATTATAATATTTTACAGACCAAAACATGTATATAAAGGGTCATGATTATGACCTAAAACAAAACTCAAACTCGACAACAGACAGGCAGCGATAGGTCAGGCTCGAGAATCACGATCTCTACTTGAAAAGTGAGAAAACATTTGAAAGGATGAGCTAACGCCCAGTGAGTGACAATTTATAAACAACATACTTTAGAAATCATTCATAAACTTGGAAATACTTTAAATAACGTACTTTAAGAATCACATGCTTTGGAAATACGTAAATATCATACTGCTGAAACATATCATAAACTTTACAAAGCAACGTGTTTCTAAATCTTTCATAAAGCAATGCTTAACTGAAATCTTTTACAAATAGTTTTTAACTTAAAACTTTACAAAGCCATGTGTAATCCTCTAACTATGTTATTAGTGGGAAAATTCCAGCACTCTCAATGTCTTTGTCGTAGTGGAGTCATCTCAACACTAACGACAGCAATAACTACGTCGTGGTGGGATTAGTACCAACAACGTCTTTGCTGTGGTGGAGCTAGCTCAACACTCAAGACAGGATACTACGTTATAGTGGGGTGAGCATCTATAACGTTTTTGCCGTAGTGGGGCAAATTCAGCACTAACGACAGTGAAGTCTACATTGCAGCGGGGCGAACATCAGTAACGTCTTTGTCGTAGTGGAGCAAGCTCAATTGTAACGCCCCAAATTTTCATCCTTGACCCGAGGTCGTTACTGAAGTAAAAACAACTTTTAAAATCATTTTTGAAAAAAATATAAAATAAAACGAAAACAAATACTTTTATTTAATTCAAAATAAACAATACAGGATTTAAATCAATTCATGGAAAAGAAAAAAAAATACCTAGACGGGATCCTTGAAATAGTTTTCTAACCAAATTCATTACAACCAAAATCCAACACACATTTTGTAAAGAAAATCAAAGCCAAAATCATAAGCGGAAGCAAAAGGTCTCATGTTCCCTTCCGAAATGGTCAATGGTTCCACTTGTCCCTTGCCGGTCCATTCCTACCTTTGCCTGAAATAAAACATAGAAAGGATGAGTATAAAATATACCCAGTAAGGAAAACCACTACAAAGTCCACTGGGTAACTGTTAACTTTCACTAATGACTTGTACTTTACGACACACAGTCGAATGGTTGAGTACTGACAAATATGTCGGAACAGGCCTCCGTACAGACCTCGTTAACCGACCCTGTCAAAGCAAAACGCCACACAGGCATGCCCTCAAAATGAACTGTCGGAACAGGCCTCTGTACAGACCTCGTTAACCGACCTACAGTAACGAAAATAAGGTTTGCCACACAGGCTGTTTACATAAAATATCGGAACAGGCCTCCGTACAGACCTCGTTAGCCAACTTTCAGTAACGAAATATAGTTTGCCACACAGGCTGGTTACATGAAACATCGGAACAAGCCTCCGTACAGACCTCGTTAGCCGACTTTCAGTAATGAAAATAATTTGCGACACAGGCTGGTTACTGGCCATGGTCAGAATCAAGTCGTCGTACCGACATGCAAACTGACATCGTTTTTCCACCAAGTACAAATTCATTAAGTAAAGTTAACAGAAACTGTATCTAATTACATCCATCATCAGTACATTGTGATCACATAACAAATATATCTCATGCAACATCAACACAAGTAGGCAGTAAGACAATTCATACCAATGGTTCACACAAGATGCATCAGAACAATAAATCAGTATTAAACACCATAATGTCTGCATCCAAACCATCTTCTACACTTTATACGCCAAAGGCGTGGATTTAGTAGAAGTATTCCTTGCCTCAAATTTTGGAGTTTTCCTTACTCGAACTAGCCTTCAAATGACCCAACAAAGATGAAACTAAGGTGGTTGTACCACAAACAACTTCGATTAAACCTTCAAGTTGATCCTTCATTAATAAAGACACCGAATTAATTCAAGTAAAATCATTAATTAAAACTCAATTGGCACTTTAAAACTCAACTTGATTTCTTTCCAAGTCTTACCAATAAACCAACAAGGCGCAGTGATAGCGGGGACAGGAAATGACAGAAGTCTCAAAAGCTCGGCTCGGCTCGGCTAAGCTCTCCGACGTTGCTGCGACGGTGATGGAGAAGAAGATAGGGTAGTGGTGGCTAGGGCTCTCTCTTGCTAAGGAAAAAGATGAGATTTGGAGAAGGAAGGTGATGGGGAAGGTGAAGATGAAGATGAAGAAGATGGTGAAGAGGAAGTGGGTGGTTTTAAATAAATAATGATAAATATAATAATACCACCATTATTACTTTATCATCATTATTTTTCTTTCTTTTCTTTCCAACCACTCCACACTTCCCTCTTTTTTAATAAAAAATAAAAAAAATAAAAACTTCCTTCTTTTTACCAACCACAACACACAAAACCAAAAAAATAATTAATTCACAACAACAAAATAAATCCAAATAACATCCCAACAATTCAAAATTGTTACCAATTCCAATTTATTTAAAAAACATTTGGGATGTTACATCAACACTCACAACAATGCTATCTACGTTGTAGTGGAGCCACCACTCACGTCTTTTCCATGGTGGGACAAATCCAACACTCATGACAGCAAAATACTCCAGTGTCCACACTTAGTATACTAGCCTCAGGCTCAATCATGAATACACATGCTCGTACTGAAATTTCATAAATCACTGAAATAGTTCTTAAATACCTTTGGCTTAAGTATTCATTAAGAAATACTTATAAAACATAGATCATTCAAATCATACTAGAATTTTAATTAGAAATTCTAGGGCATGCTTAAATCATTCTTTATCGAAATCTCGTAAAACGTGAAAATAATATCATAACATTTTCGGCCTTTTAGCACATCAAATCATGCTTATTAGCATATCTAAAATCACAAATCATGTATCTAATCGTTATTTAACACATCTTTGGCACGAAAAAATAATAAACATTTAATACGTTTGGCTTAAGAAACTTATTTTGTAAAACGTGTAAACTCAGAAATAATTTAGTGAAATTCATACAATACATGCTGAAAATCATAATTTAAAATTATAAGTCGCTCACAAACTTGATGAAACGTACTCGATTCGTAAACTTCTCTGATCGTCAAATTTCCTGAAAATTGTTCAAAACCAACGGATTAAACCGACCCGATAACAAATCTCGTCCATAGGTTAAATTCCCTAAATACCCCATAGTTTGCTCCTTAATCAAGGATAAAATAGATATTTAACAAATTACATATTAATCGGACTAAGGTAATTAAGTGTTCTGTCTTCGAGTTTTAATGACGGACAAACAATGACAGAGACATTTAATGACGGACAACTTAAAAAGTATCATCTTCATCCTTTGAATTTCCCCCAAATTTTGTCCAGTTTTCGGTCAAAACTTTGACGACACTCCGACGATGAAATTCTCTTTTTTCGGTCAAAATTAGACGTTCTAACTATTATCAAACAATTACCCATAACATAAACATCATACCTCAAGATTTGGTCATCCAATTTTCTCTCAATCCAAGAGAATTCAAGCTGAAAAATTTCGTTGCTTTGTTTTTCGACGAGTTTTTCTACTATTTTAAACTTCAAATTTATCATTTCCAGCTGAAATTAACCAAATTAATTGTTACGAAATCAAAGAGGGACTTCTTACTAAGCTTACTACAAATTTAGAAGCTTCAATTTAAACTCTAACCCCTTCAATTTCTTCAAAATCTTCAACTTCTCAAAACAGTGAAATTCTAGCGCCGACGATGAATTTCTTCATTTTTCTTAGTTCTCTCGACCAAATTTCTCAAATTAAGCTTCCTTTTAGCTTCCTCTCTCTTTTGCACACAGTTTAGACACAAATTTCACAATTTGGCCAAGAATTGAAGCTCAATTTCTCTCTTCTTCTCACTGATTTCATCTCTCGTGCCGCACTAGAAAAATTCCCTTTCTCTCGATTTTTCTCCTTTCCTTCTTCTTCTCTTCAATTTCCTTCCTCTCTTCCTTCAGTTGACCGACAACAGCTCAATTTATAGCCAAATTCCACCTTAGCTCAATTTATAGCCAAATTCCACCTTTTCTCTCTTTCTCTCTTTTTTTAAAAAATATCTTATTTTTCTTTTTGTCTTTTTTTTAATAAATAATAAATAAAACCCACTTTAAAATATAATAATAATAATAATACATAATTTCAAAATATTTCTTTTTCCTTCTTTTCTTTTTTTCTCAAAAATTACAAAATTACCCTCCCATTCTTTTTTAACAAAATTACTAAAATGCTCTTCTATTATTTTATTATTATTTACAAACAACTTGAAATACAAAAGTCGGGTATTACAATTTTCATTGAGGATAATCATACTTGACATGTCCAGGTTTTTTGCATTCATAGCAAATGATTGAGTCTCTATTGCTCTTTTCTCATTTAACATCCTTACCATTATTTTTCTTGAAGAAATTTCTCTTCCTGAGGTGCTTCTTGAACTTCTTGGTCAAGTAGGCAACTTCTTCATCATTGAATTCATCTTCACTTTCAGAGTCATTTTGGCTGAAAGTAGTCTTCAATGCAAAACTATTTTTCTTTTTGACGTCATTTTCCATATTTTCTTTCATGATGATTTCATGTGTCATGAGAGAATCAACAAGCTCCTCCAAAGGCAGTTTTGACAAGTCTTGGCTTCTTGAATTGTTGTCACTTTGGCTTTCCAACTTTTTGCCAACGACCTAAGAATCTTCCTCACACTTTCTGATGTAGAGTATGTTTTTCCTAATCCTTTCAAGACATTCACAATATTTGTAAACCCAAAATCCATATTTCTTTAGCAGAATTACATGTAGAGACTCGATTAAATTCACCAAAACTTAAAGCACAAAACAAACAATTAATGGCTCTAGCATTTATTGATAATTTCTTTTTGTCTTTTTCATTTAATTCATTTTCCTCTTTAGCGACCTCATTAGTCACATCTTTATTTGCAACTAACTTAATTGGAACTAAAGGACCTATAGACTCCAATTCAAACAATTCAAGATGCATGGAAATCGTTTTTTTAAACTATACAAAATAAATACTTTGAAACACTAAAAAATCACTAGTACCATAACTTGAGTTTGTTATCATCAAAATATTTGGTTTGATTGAAGCCCTAAAGCTAACACACCAATATAGAAATTATAGAGGAGTTTGAGAAAGAGTTAGAAATCATGAGCCCTCTAGATGATGAAACACGACCACCACCTCCTAAGAAGAAAAAGATCATAAGAGAGCCTGTATGCGAGGTGGTTAAGATAGAGTGTTTGAGACAATTAGTCTCAAAACACAAACAATAAAAGGAAACCAAGAATGAGGCCAAATCCTCGTGTGCCACAGACGTGACGAGAGTACAAAAGAGGACAGTACCCAAGAATGAGGGACACCAACCTAACGAAGACCTAGATGAAGAAAGGGCCACAAACGAGAAAGGAATAGGAGAAGCCAAGGCGACAACAATTAATATTAACAAGGAATTAAAGATAAAAAAGGGTTTCATCCCATTCAAAAGGAATCTTCCCGACTTTATTCACGCACCCATCAAAGCTCTGGGATGGCGCAAGTTTTCTGAAGGGTATATTGTTGTTTGCCTCGATGTGGTAAGGATGTTATATGTGGGCTTCATCCATAAGACGGAGAACTACATGATAATGAAGTGGAAACGCGTATACTTCGATGCTGCAACCATCAATGAGTTATACGACTTGCCCTATGATCCTAAAACCTTGGGATAAGCATTAGTTGAGGCGATAGGCATTAATTGAGGCCACACTAAAGCGGCATTCCAAGGTAGCATTGGCCAAAATCGCCTAGCCAGAAGTGGAATGGAGGATTACTTCAGCTGGAAAGTATCAGCTTTACCAACACAACCTGATGACCAAAGCGAGTGTATCGCTCTCTTTAAAAAAGAAGTTTATTCCAACGTACCATGATAGCACCATCCCAGTGAACGTGGTAGGGGCTATAATATGCCACCATATTTAAACCTGGATAAGTGGTCCGCGCGCAGCCATGCTTTTCTTGTCAAAAATAAAAAATCTTTGATTTAAGGCCATCCCTGAATTTGCGAACTACCCCCATTGAGAGGAATTGTGCACACTAATAGCCTTGAATCACAAAATCACCCTCCACCAAAATAAGGAGGAAGACAAACACCAAAAGACCATTGCAAAGGTCAAGGCGGGTGTTGAAGGAGAAGAAGATGAAGGCACTCCTTCCCTTTCGCCATCAATGCCATGCCTTTGGTAATACTTTCCTTATCACCCAAAAATCCAATTTCCCTAGCTTCTCATACCAAAAATTAAAATCATAAATGCCCCATTATTCTAACAAAATCCAAACTCCACCTGCACCAAGGCGAGATGATCGTCCCTTGTCACCTCCCAAAAGCCAACTAGTTCAAGGTTTCATTCCACCAAAATCTTCAACCTATATTACCCCACTGGACCTCGACCATCCCTACTTGATAAAAGGGATGAAGAAGACGAGTTATTTGAACTGCTAAATGACCTGCCACACGATCCTACTCCCCCACCTCCAATCATTGATATATTTGAAGGGGAGGAAGATGAGAAAATTGCGACCAAGAGTCCTAAAAGGTCACAATTTGAAGATGTTCCCAAGGAGCTTGTTAATGACCCACACATCAAAGGAAAAGTTGTACTTATTGACAAAGATGGTGAGACAACTTTCCATTTGCCTCACGATGAGACCATTCCTCATGATGAAGCAGCAGGCGAGACTGAAGAGGATATCTTCAAGTTCATTGACGATACAGTCTTCAAGCCACTGAATGAGGCGTTTAACCATATCACCCATACACAAAATGACCTTCAACTCCAAGTTAATGAATCATATCTGGAGATCAAGGACGTTCGAAGCGAAGTGACTAATTTGTGTCATTCTTTCAAGAGCTATGAAAAAACTCTTCCATTTTACGAAGCGAGCATGAGGTTTTTGAAAACAAACTCGACGCCATAATAGTAAAGCATAATGAACATTCTTATAAAGTCAAGATCCACAGTACCTTGCTTCGACAAATTTTGGTGCGACAAGACAGGCAGTTCAAGATGTTAATGTACTATGTCCATGCAGTAGTGGTTTAACGCATTCCTACCCCAATCAACCTGTCAGGTTTAGAAGAATTCCTTCTAGATGAACCAGGTCTTCCTCTTGCTACTCTTGAAGCTTCCGACGCAAGGAGTGAATATTTTTTTTTTTTTTTTTTGGGGGGGGGGGGGGGGTGGTGTTGAACTTTTTTTTTAATTTTATTTTCATCTTTTGTAGTTTGTAATTCTAAGTTCATACTTTCAATACAAGAGGCATTACAAATTTCTCACTGACTAATCGTAACTCAGTAGTTTAGGCACTCAGACTTTAGTCAAGGAACATACTATAGAAAACATTTATGGACTTCTCATAGGCGAGCAAGCTTTACCTCAAATCTCTTTTGTAAACTTTTCTAAGTTCATTTTATCATTCACTTTTAGCAATGAGGATCTTACCGAACTCTTAAATTTAGGGGTGTACGAGGTTCGAGCTAAAACGTTCAAAAAAAAATCTTCCATAACACTTTCTACATCTCAAAACACATATATATAATAAAAATAATAATAAATAAATAAATAAATAAATTATTCTTTTAACACAATTCATTAAAAATAAAACTCCAATGTTGTCGCATCCCAACCAAAACTAAGGAACATAGCTTCAAATCTGTGATTGAAAGTAAATAAGCGACAATAAGAGTTATAATTGCAAAGAGAAATTGATTCATAAAATACCAATGATTTCTCAATCAACGCCTTGTAAATAATCTAAGAAAAAGACTTTCGGGAAAGACCAAGTATTTCTGAAACAAAAGCGAATTTCTAAAATTAAAATAAGATCTTTTGAAAATGAATAATAGTATTTTGAGACTTAAGCTCGGGTTTAGAAACCAGAAAGATTTTCATAGGTAGATAGTATGTGATCAAAGAATGAATAAGCCTAAATGCTAGTTAGAATTAGGAAGTATGATGAGAAGTTTAGTATCGCATCTAAGGATTTGAGATTCTTACTTTATCAATTGAGTTATGCTTGAGGACAAGCATTGTTCTAACTTTGGGGGTGTGATAACTTATGAAAATACAAGTTATTATAGTCTTTTATATGGAATAATGATATTGCAACAAAGATAAAATAACAAGCAGTAAATCTTGTGAAATAAGAACTATGAACTATAAAAGACTAAAACCTATTTTTTTTTTTTTTATGTTTTTTCTTGTCTTCATACAAGTTATTATAGAGCTTAGAGTGCAAGAGTTGAAAGAGAAATATCATACATGATAAGACAATCCTAATCCTCAATTTAAAGATCCAAGCTAATATAGAGCAAGAACCTTTGAAACTAAGAAACTAACACCCTTATACTAATTTAGATAAATCAAGATCAAATGAGGTTAGAATTAGATTACCTCTTAGATCGAATTTTTAGAAGCAAGATTTGGAAATCTTGTTCTAAATTGAGTCATTCCACAATCAAACTTGATCAAGGTTAGATTGAATGACTCGCATGCATTCTATCACAAGAATTGCAATTTAAGGGAAAAGTCTCAATATGAGATTTCAAATTTCATTCATCAAAGTCTAATTCAAAATACAAGAGTATGAGGTATTATATAGCATTGTAGAGATTCTAGCCTATTTAATGTAAATACCAAAATGTCAAAATAAAACATTAACTAAGCTTTCCATCTTCCAACAACTATCTTCCAACCACCATCTTTAATTCTAACCTTTTAATGGCAGCCATCCTAACTAGTCAAATTATTATAAATAGAATTACAATAAAAATGTGGTGTTAACTAATACATGAAGTCTTCAAAGTGTTGGGTTCATACAAGGTTAATGTCTATCCCATAGTCGGCTTCAACCGAGAAAACATCTTATATTAGCATGTAGCACATGAAGTTGAGGATGAATCGACTCTATCCATTATTGTACGTGAAGAATGAATGATTGTTGAATCTTTGCTGCCTTAGATCTTGTAATTGGTCCCTCCAGAACGTGTGAAACACCATGATTCTTATCGTCTTCTCGCTCTTCAAAAGGATTCGTCCTCGAATCAATAAATTCATCACCTACATCAAAAGGACTCAAGTCAGCAACATTGAAAGTATAACTTACTAAAAATTCTCCTAGAAGGTCAATCTTGTATGCATTGTTGTTAATTTTTTCGAGAATTTGAAAAGAACCATCCCCTCTTGGATGTACCTTTGTTTTTCTTTGAGATGGAAATCGCTCCTTGCAAAAATGTACCCAAACCCAATTACCCCGTTTAAAAATCAGTTTTCTTCTTCCTTTGTTAATCCTGGAAGCTACTATGGAGTTATTTTTTTTAATTCTCTCTTTCACTTCCTTGTGCAATGTCTTGATCAACTCTACCTTGTTAGTAGCTGCATCACTTACAAATACATTAGAAGAAATAGGCAGAAAATCAAGAGGTGTAAGTGGGTTAAATCCATAAACAACTTCAAAAGATGAATAATGAGTTGTACTATGAATTCCTCTATTATACGCAAATTCAACAAATGGTAAAGAACCCTCCCAAGACTTAATGCTCTTTGAAATAATGGACCGAAGTAAAGCACTCAAAGTTCTATTAACCATTTCGGTTTGTCCATCAGTTTGAGGATGACAAGTAGTTGAAAACAACAACTTCGTTCCCAACTTACCCCACAACACTTTCCAAAAATGGCTTAAAATTTTACATCTCTATCACTAACAATAGTTCTAGGAATGCCATGCAACCTTACAACCTCTCGAAAGAACAAGTCAGCCACATGCTTAGCATCATCGATTTTGTTACATGCTATAATATGTGTCATCTTACTAAATCTATCCACAACAACAAAATACTATCCTTACCATTTTTAGTTTATGGCAAACCAAGAACAAAGTCCATAGAGATGTTAGTCTAAGGTTCATTGGGCACATTCAAGGGAGTATGCAATCCATTTGGTTGTGATCTAGATTTAGCCTCTTTGCATTTAAAACATTGACTACAAACCTTATGCACATCATGTTTCATTTTAGGCCAAAATAAATATTCATGTAACATGTCATAGGTTTTATGAATCCCAAAATGCCCCATTAACCCACCCCCATGAGATTCTTTAACAAGAAATTCTCTTATAGAGCACTAAGAAACACAAAGCTTACTTTTCTTGAACAAATCATGAAACACATAATAATCATCAAGAGCTTTTCCATCAAGACAAGACAAATAAATCATTCCAAAATCAGTGTCATCTATATATAACTCCTTCGCATGCTCAAATCCAAGAATTTTTGCACTAAGAAAAGTAAAGAGATTGTACCTTCTCGACAAAGCATCGGCTATGGTGCTGTCTTTACCTTGCTTATATTTGATTACATAGAAAAATGTTTCAATGAACTAAATCCACTTTGCATGCCTACGATTCAATTTGCTTTGTCCTTTAAGGTGCTTTAAGCTTTCATGATTAGTGTGAATCACAAACTCTCTTAGCCATAGGTAGTGTTGCCATACCTGTAAGGCATAAACTAGAGCAAACAATTATTTATCATAAGTAGGGTAGTTCAACCATTTAGTGAAGCCAAAATATGCAAGACATTAGTGAAGCATACTCCATTTCCCTAACTTTGTATAACAACATTAGTGAAGCCAAAATATGCAAGAGATTGCATTCTATGACTCGACTTATTTCTCATTCTGATCATTTGTAATTTCTACTTTAGTTGCATGTTTATTATGAACTTCATGGCCAAGAGGCCTAACGTTTCTACTATCAATGCAATACACTTTCAATCTCATTCTCTCATATCTTTACTTATCAATTATAATAGTTTTCTATTGAATGAAATAAAGAGTTATATTAGTTCTTTAAAAAATCTAGAAGTTCTTAATATTTAGTTTGTTTAATCAGAGTTATATTCAATGTCTAATTCTATTCGAAAGAATGAATTAAGTATTGGGAGTCAACTAATCAAGAGAGAAAGTGACTAGTACCTCATTAAACAAGCGTAGGAGGGATTTTAGAAATAAAATCAACTCTATGGATTTCTCATTATCATACATAGCAGAAATGAGAGTGTGTGTGGCAATAAGGCATCGAGAGGTTGTTTGCCTTAAATAAAGGACGAAACATGAACATTGCGTCTAAAGGATTTAGATATAATTCACATACTCATTTCAGCTCCCAAAAGGTGAGCATGTGTGGCGCGAAGGCACCGAGAGGTTGCTCGCCTTAATTAGGAATCGATTTTGTAATTTATATCGCCTCAAAAAATTATATCTTCTCTTTGTATTGCATAATATTATAGATGACTTTCCTTTAACACTTTTAGTCTCTAAAAAAAGTTAATTCAATAAACTTTCATAATCCTCCACTTCCATGTCATCTTTTACACTACACCCACAATGTAAATAATAATAGAAATTTACACAATACTGTGCATATGAGATATTTTATAGATACTTTATAACTTCTTTGTAGGCATAACCTACATTAATTTGAAATCTCTGTGTTCGACCGTAGCTTACCCAGGAAACCTCTCTTTTCTTTTACACTTGTACAAGGGAGAGGACAACTTGAACGCAACAGGACATATCATTAGATTTAAGCAACGAAGTAGATTATGTTAACTGCTCCTTTTATCGCATACACATAGTCTTGTCGCCTAGCTTAGTCGCACACTTAGATCTTTAATGGTAAATCTACGATATAAGAAAACATGAACAAAAAAAACAGTATCCTATGCAATGAGTTTGCCTGAGATTGGACCACGAAATAGTAACCAAGAAGTAACTCCGTTGATTAGTTAGATTTCTATTTCAATAGGATGACCTAGGCAACTTAGTCTCAATCTTGAGTGTATTATGAACTTCTGTTTGAGAGAGATTGTACTTTGATTTGTACGGGTGAAACTGGCTAGATTGTCGACTCAATATGCTACCAATTTGCAGACAAGGCCAAGTGGAGAGCTGGAAACATAATCACACAAAATGAAATTCATTTCTTCCCCACTTCAGGATAAGTACATGAGTGGTCCCTTAAATGGTGTCTTCGAGACTTGAACAAAGGGTCCTACCCTCTCTATGGCACGAACTATAAACAGGTTGTTTATTAGAGGAGCACTGCTATTTAAAGACTAAGAAGTAATCAAAGGGTAAAATGGTAATTTGATCCAGCTGTGTTAGGAACATTCATGAAGGACTAACTTGCTGTTATTGGTCTATATTTGTGGACACAAAAATATATCTAGTGAGAAGAGTTCAGCTGGAGTGTCCACACATTTAGCAAATATTGATTAATGTGATTAATGAGTTTAGTCCATTAATCTCATATCATTGTAGCTTCCGAGGCTTAGGTCCATTAGGTCTCCTTCCAAGCTCGTATAGAGTAATGATGTTATTATATCGTAGATGATATTTTAATCAATATAATGTATGATGATTCATTGTAATATAAATTTTATATTTTAATTAAACTTTATTATATAAATTTAATTTTGGATATGATTCAAAACTAATTTATGAGAGATTAAAATATTTGAATGAATCTAAATATTAATCTAACGTGAATTAGATTCATATTAAAAATTATAGATTAAAATTTAATGCGTACATGATACACATTAAAATTATAGGTTACGAGAGATTTATATATGAATATTATTCAAATATGGATTAAATTAAATATAAGATATTTAATTTATTAATTAATTAATTGAAGAATTAATTAATAGTTTAGATTAATTCTATTTAATTAAATTTGGTTTAATTAAATTAACTAAATTAAAACTATAGGTTCTACAACAGATATTCATTTGAATATGATTTAAATGAAATATTATTTAAATATGATTTAATTAGTTATCAATTTAATTAATTAATTATTTTAATATTAATCTCATGTTATTTTACTTTATTGTATTAAATTAAATTAACAAAATAACTCCATTACTTGAGAGTTAGTTAGGGGAACGTGGGATGCTCCCATGTATCCCCTCTTCTCCCTAACTTTCTATTCTTCATCGGTCAAAAAATGGATGGATGGTAACCTAATTTTTTTTTTATAAAATAAGGAACGGAGTTTTGTCTCTGAAAAAAACAATTCTCTCAATTTTTCTAAAAAAATTTCAAAAGGTTGCCATAAACCAAGCCACAATTATTCAAAAAATAGAAAAAGTTGCAAGTGATGGTGATTTCCAAATTGGTGATTGATAGATACAAAGTCGTCAACGAACGTAAGGATTCAAATTCTCTATAGTTCTATTTTTTTAATTTGTATGCTTAGCCTAAATTTAATACAGTAAGTCTCTGTATTTTTTGCTAATGTATTGGTATTCGATTTTTCCAAATTAAATTTGAGTTTGGTTTCTGTAAAAATCTTTTGGTTCGTAGGGCTTTTATCCTTTTATTGGCATGGTTAACTACCTTGTCAAAGGTCAGTTCTCCTACGAGATGACTTCTTCTCAAACACCTAAGATTAAAAGTGACTCAAAATATTTTGTTTGGGACCTTTCCAGTCTATGAAAATACTTTTCTGATAAAAGTATTAGAAGATGTGTGTCTAACTGTGAATTTGAGTATGTTCTTATGTTTTGTCACAAATTAGCTTGTGGTGGTCACTTTAGTCCAAAAAGGATGGCCCATATGGTCTTAGATTGTGGTTTGTTTCATAATTCTCTATTTGTTGATGCATATATTTTTTGCAAATCTTAAGAAAAAAATAAAATATTTTAATCGCTTTCTAAGAAAATGGAATGTCTCATAATTATATTATGTTTGATGTATGGGGCATGGATTTTATGGGTCTTTTTTCCTTCTCTTGTGGTTACATGTATATTCTTCAGGTAGTGGATTACGTATCAAAGTGGTGTTTGTTATGTTGTATGGGCCGTGGATTACGTAGGCAATCCCCACTAAAACTAACAATGTTGCTATTGTTTCAGGTTTTCTTAAAAAGTTGTTTTGCAGGTTTAGTGTGCCCCGTGCTATTATTAGTGACCAGATACTCACTTTTGTAATTGAGTCATTGCAGCTTTCTTGAGAAAGTATGGTGTCCATCATAGAGTGGCCACTCCATATCATCCTCACACAAACGAGCAGGTCGAGATATCAAATAAAGAGGTGAAGAGTATTATGGAGAAAACTGCTTGGACAATGCTTTATAGGCATATAAGACTGCTTTCGAAACTCGGGACTACACCGTTCAAGCTGGTCTATGGTAAAAGCATGTCACTTGCCTTTGGAGATTGAGCACAAGGCTTTCTGTGTTGTTAAGTAGTGTACATGAACTTGGAAGTTGTTGGAGAGGAGAGAATGTTAGAGCTTCAAGAGTTTAAGGAATTGAGATTAGAGGTTTATGATAATGCTCAGATCTACAAAGAGAAAACCAAACTTCTGCACGACAACAAACTCATAGTAAAGAACTTTAAGATTGGACAGAAAGTCCTTCTCTATAACTCACACCTTCAGCTGATGCCAGGTAAGTAAAAATCCAAATGGTTAGGTCCGTTTGTTATTACTGATGTCTTGCAGTGGAGATTAAAACATTGAAATATCAAGAGTATTGATGGTGAATGAGCATCGTTTGAAGATTTACAATGAAGGAGAGGTTCACCCTGCTTGCTCAAGCATGGACCTCTTGCTTCCCTCATACTCTTAAGCCCTTGATCACCAACTATCGAGCACCCGACGTTAAAAATTTGTGCTTCTTGGAGGCAGCCAGGCGTTGGACTCTATTGCTTTCTTATCTTTACTTTTCTTAAGTTAATTTGATTGATTGAGGGGTTTATTCTTTTTTTGAAAAAGTGATCTGGCTCATACATTGCTCTTTTATCTTCGCATGCTTCCCCATCATGCCTGCCCAATCCAAGGAAGTTCATTGTTTCCTTTATATTTGTTGCCTTTGCGATCTATTTGATGCTTATTCATTGAGGACAATGCATGTTTTAAAAGTTTGGGGTGGGTTTGGGTTTGCATGTTTTACTTTCATGAACCTGTATAGTTGGATGTGGTTGATGGTTATTATCGATCTTGAATTTCTTTATTTAATTGTATGAATCTTGAGTTCGAGCTTTGTTTGTTGTGTTGCTCTGTTTCCTTCTGTGATGGCCGATGATGCATCTCTCTTAGAGTTGCTTGCATGATCTTAGGATGAAGAAAATTATCATGAATTTAGAGTTGTATTTAAAAAATTTCCTCCTTTTCCCTCAAGCCTCATAGGTGCTTTGTTGCGTTAGTTTAAGCTTTAGTTGCTTAGAATTGGATTATTTTCCCTAACTTTGTTGTCACCTCAAAAGACCTTAGATTTGATTCAGTAATGAATGAATATAGTGTTAACCAACCGATTCCCCTACTTTTCATATAAAAAACGAAAAGAAATAAACCAACTCAATGATAGTGTCAAGAAAATCCCACCAACATGAGTTGGGCTTTGAATGAAAACTTGTCTAAGATCTATACTTCAAATATTAATGAGGGCAAGATTATGGAATAAGTACAAAAAAATGGAAAAAAAAAAAAAAGAGGAGAGAATAAAGCACGAAAATAAATTAAAAGGTCTTAAAAGTTGGTTTTCCTAATTTTCATGTCATTGTCACTTAGAGTCGAGAAATCATTTTTTTAGCTTACTATTGCCAGGGCAGAGGGAAAGAAAATGAGGGCCTTTTAAAACCTTTATGGGTAGAATCAACATTAAAATGACAAAGCTTCACACTCACATATGTATGAATGAAATTGATTGATCATTTCTAAATTTAACTTAATTGGATTGATAATCTTTAGATTCCTAATTGATTGCAAGCATGCTTTCAGAACTATTAAGACTTGAGATCCAAGCATTGTAGCTTAGTGAACCCCATGGCATCGTTGATTGAACGATTGCTTTTATCTACCTTGCTTAGGGATGATCAAGAATTAAGTTGGGGTGATTCGATAGTTCTCCAAAAGAGCTCCCTTTTCCGGCTTAATTGGTGTTCGTTTCGTGATTTTATTGGGTATATTGTTTGGTTTTGTAGGCCATGAGTGTTAAGGTAGTGAACCAAACAATTGGAGTCAATTTGAGCTTAAAATGAGGCAAAACAAAGCTTCCGATGCATCAACCGATCACAAGGTGTATGGAGCAAAATTATAGTCTAGTGGAGCGTAGTTGCGCTCGCTCGACACTTGAAGGCAGAAGCTGGACAAAGGGCATAGAGCAGTTGCGCTCCAAACTCAAGAGCTCCGTTTTGAGCTCCATTTTTAGGAGCGTTGTTGTGCTTTCATTGAGTGCAACTGCGCTCGGACATGACAATGGCTCCATTTGCGTGTGTGCGCCTGATCTTCAGGGGACACCACGCAGCATAGTGCAGCTACAGTTACCTCGATTTTTATATAAGTTGCATGATTTTCTAGGTCAAGAAAAGTCCAATTTCTAGTAGCCACCACCTCCATTTTCTACACTTCTTCGCCATACATTCCCTTCTTCAATTTTCCCCCATTCTTATCTTCTATTTGGTAAATTGTATTGCAGATTTCTTTATCGATATGAATAGCTAAGGTACTTTCAACTTGGAAATAGTAATTTAGGTTGTGGATTTCTTTGAGAATTATATTTATTGTTGAATTTCTCTGTGATGAACATCCTTCTTCTTGGAGTTCTTGGATAATTTTAGAAGAGGGCAATCAGTTCTTATATGACCTGACTTTTTACTTTCATAAGAAATCACTTCATCCTTTTTAATCTTCTCACGCTTTGGTTCATTTTGGGTTTATAAGTATTTATTGAATTGTTTCTTCCTCTTGATAAATCTTTGTACGTTCCTAAGAAATAGAACGTCATCTTCATCAAAGACATCTTCATCTTTGGAGTCAATTTCCAAGGAGATTGTCTTTAATGCAATACTCTTTTTCTTCTTGGACTCATCTTTCAAGTGTTCCTTCATGGTTATCTCATGAGTCATGAGTGAGCCAATAAGCTACTCTACCAATGGAAGCTTGGTGAGGTTCTTTGCTTCTTGGATTGTTGTCACATTGCTTTCCAAGTTTTTGGTAGAGACCCTAGAATTTTTCTAACATTTTCAGAGGTTGTAAAAACTTTTCTAAGTCCTTTCAAAGCACTAATAATGTTAGTAAATCTAGTAAACATATTAGTTATAGTTTCATTAGCATCCATCTTAAACAATTTGTAGTGATAAACAAGCATGATAATTTTAAACTCTTAAACTTTATTTGTTCCTTCATGAGTAATTTCAAGAGTGATCCAAATTTCTTGAGTGAAAGAACACATAAGTATTCTTTTAAATTCATCTTTGTTCAATATTATTAATCTTGTCATGGGTATATAAGAACTTTTAGAAATATTTAACCACAAATTATAGTCAATAGATTGCAAATAAATTTTCATTCTAGTTTTCCAGTATGCATAAATTGAACCATCAAAATAAGGAGGTCTAGAAGTAGATTGATCTTCAACAATTCCATTTCCTTCTATGTTTGGCATAATGCTCTAACAATAAAGTTATCAAGAACTTGAAATTTTATGATGAGCAACCTTGCTCCGATACCAATTGTTTGTCTAGTATGGCAACCACAGAGGAGTGAATATGGTTTAATTAAGCTTTTTGAAAAATATACTCAATTTAAAATTAAATTAACAAAAATCCTAATTGCAAGATTGATAAATAAGCGTGTAAATAATAGATTCAATCAATTTCAACCAACAAAAACATGTAATTAAAATCAAATGCAAAAAGATGAGAGGAAAGGGTTAGAGAAGAGGACACGATGATTTTTATGGTGGTTTGGTCAAACTCCATCCACTTTTCCAATCTCCGTTTGTGATTTTGATGAAAAAACTTATTTGACTCTCTCTATAGATTATAGACAAATCACTACCTTGATCATTTTTCGAGTTCAAGATCAAATCCAATCATTTTCACAGGTTAGGGCCAAACAGTCACAACGCTTGAAACTTTGAATAGAAAACCCTAAACTCTCTAAATAGAGTGAATATACAAATTTGAGCTTGCAACAATTAATTCTCACAGTAAAAAATCCCTCAAGAACAAGATGATCAGATTGAGAGCTTTGAGAGAGAACCATAATGGAAACCTTTCGCAACTTTGAGGATTGAAAAGAAAATAAGAATTTTTGTTGTAATATTCTTGTATGAATTATGGAAAAGGTGGAGAGTTTATATAGAGGTGGATGGTGACATCTAAATTTAATTTGGATCATTGGATTTTGAAAAGGAAAAATCAATGGTTGAGATTAAAGTAAGTAAAAGTAAAGATTAAAAATTAACCAACCATCACTCATATTTAATTAATAATATTCAATCATTGATAGCACCGATAATGTGCTATCTAACTCTACTTAATTTAGATCGTTCTAGGATTTTAAATTCGAGAAATTTGGAAGAATGAAAAATTTTAGGGGGGCGATTAGAAAAATGGCAAAAATGTTAAGAAATAAGAAAAATAGCAAATTCGTTGATGATGACGTGTATGGCAATTTTTATATTCCAGATTTGCCCTTATTGAAATCAAATGATAAATCTAAAATACTTGAGAGAGAATATAGATAGATTG
>JBBPDJ010000008.1:13302057-13313855 GCA_037974625.1 Cucumis cinereus | reverse complement strand
TGAATCGACTGATTAGGTAACGAGTTTGAGTTATTTTAATTAATAATTTTTGGGAAACTATTAATTAAAATTGGATGAGTAAGGAATACTCCTACCGAATTCACGCCTTTGGCGTATAAGGTGTGGAAGTTGGTTAGGATGCCTGCGTTTTGGTGTTAAGTGTTGGCTTTTTGACCCTTAATCTCAAATTAATTAATTAATTAATCAATGTTTTGATGATAACAAACATGATTTTATTTATTAACAATTCTAGTGTTTTGGTGAGTCTATTGTATAGAGCTAGAAATTATGAATCCCATTCAATTTGAATTGTGCAAATCAGAGTTCAAAGGAAGAAGTTATAGCCGAAACAAGCTTAACAGAAAAATACCCGAGGCAATCATGTGGCGGCCAAATCATCAAATTGGATTCAATTAGTGAGTGTCATGTGGAGCTTATGGAGGAAAAACACATGGTTGATAATTTGTATTGGTTTTAAAAAGAAAATGAATTGAAAAGAAAAATGAATTTAAAATTATTATTTTTATGTGTGTAACGGCAGTTTTTTGAAAATAGTGATTTATTTTTGTTGGGTTTTAAAAGAAATGATTTTATAAAGATATATATTTTTATATTATTATTTTTTATGTGTCTAACGGCTAGTTTGATTTAAATCTCCACCATTTGATTTTCTTTTATAACATCCAATGGACCAAATTGATTTGGGATGTCAACATCTCTTTTCTCTATTTAAAGACACTTTCTTCTCCAAATTAATATACACACATTTTTGAAACATCATTTACATATTATTTTTCAATCCTCTCTAAAAATTCAAAGCTTCCATTGTTGCTCTCTCCAAGCTTCCGTATTTGTTCTTTTTATCTTATTCTTGAGAGAGAAACTTTGTATTGTGAGAATTGATTTGTTGAGTGCTACAATTTTGTAAATCTACTCTTTGAGAGAGTTTTTCTTGTCTTGTTTTTCATTTCAAAATTCATTACTAAAGGGGTTGCTCTTATTCCTTAAAAAGAGTCGTTTGTAACAGTTTGATCGTGATCCGGGAAACGATTGAGTTTGCTCTTGAACTCATAAAAAGAGTGGTGTAGCGGTTGTCTCTAATCCGTGGAAAGAGTCGGTTCAAAATTTTAGTGACATACCCAAGAGGAGCTTGGGAAGTGGATGTAGGCCAGTTCTGCCGAACCACTATAAAATTACCGGTGTTAATTTCTCTATCCCTCTCCTATTTAGTTTTGCAATTAATTTGTTGATATAGTTTATTGCGTAAAATTAATTGCTAAAATTTGTGCTTGCATTTGTGTATGTTACTCTATAAGTCATTTTGATATGAATGCATTTGTATGAATTTCTTGTTTAAATCCTTTATTAGCAAAAAATAATTAATTTGTTTAATTGGGATCATTTAGTCAAAAAGTTTCATTAATTTGTAAAAACCCTATTCACCCCCTTTCTAGGGTTGCCATACCGATCCTACATTAAGTTCGGGTTTATATTTGGATTGTATTTTTGTGTGGATTAGGCATGATTCGCTTTACCATTTACCTGTGTTATCTGCTGCATGAGATATGTTTGGTTATTGTGATCACAATGTTTTGGCCTGGATTTAATTGGTTACGGTTTCTGTTAACTTTACCTAATAAATTTGTACTTGGTGGGAGAACGATGAGTCAGTTTGCAAGCCGGTACGATGACTTGATTCTGACTAGGCCAGTTACAAGCCTGTGTGGCAAATTTGTTACTGAAGGTCGGTTAACGAGGTTTGTACGGAGGCCTGTTCTGACGTTTCGTTCTGAGGGCAAGCCCATGTGGCGATTTGCTTTGACAGGGTCGGTTAACGAGGTCTGTACGAAGGTCTGTTTCGACATATTTGTCAGTACTCAACCACCCGACTGTGTGTCGTAAAGTACAAGTCATTAAGGGGGGTTAATGGTCACCTAGTGGACCCAACTGTATACTTATGATAAACTGAATGTTTATGGTTTATGTGATAAGCGGGTTATTAAGTATCAATGCATAATCCGTATGTCAAGCTTAATGGTGTGGAACGCTTACATGACCTGTTTGGTTAGGTGATGGAGTGCTTGATACTAAATTATATGGTGAGTTAACTAAATAGTTTAGTTAACTGCTGGATATGGTTATGGGTTGAGTTAACTGAATGGACTAACTCCCGAGTTAACTGTTGGTGATGAGTTCTCTATGTTGAGATGGACTAAATGGCTATGTGTTGTTCTGTTAGGACAGATTGCTATGGACAAACCAATGGGGTTGTGTAGTGATATGTCTTTATGGTTTACTATGAAAAAACCATAAAACAGGATAAAGGTGTGAGGTGTTTGTGGTTCTCATTTCTGTATTAAACTTAATTTGTTTGCTTATGAATGATTAGGACTAAGATTGCATGTTTTGGGAATATGGTAGCTATTTACTTTATCTATTAGTCATGTTGTACTTGATAGGTGGAACGTTAGCTACTTTTGTGACTAAGATTGTAGAGTATAAAGATTGTGACGAAGTTAACAGTTAACCTAGTGGGCCCAGTAGTGGGTTCCTTACTGAGTATTTTTATACTCACCCTTTTCATGCTTAATTTTTCAGGTAATTATGAGAAAACCGGCGACGAACAAAAAGGACCAGTGACCATGTTTGGGGACTTTATTGACAAATACTTCCGTTGCAGTCTTTGTGTTGTTGTTGTTATTTGTGAAAAAGGCTTCCTCTGTGCTGTTGTTATTATTGTGAAAAATGCTTTCGCTGTATTTTGTTTTTCAAATTTATGAGTTTTTATGTAAGTAACGACCTCGGGTTAAGGTTGAAAATCCGGAACGTTACATGAATTTCATTTCCACTTCGCCAATTCAAGGAACTTTTGTTGTGTGGTGGTTCCCTAAAAGAACTTTTTCATCCTTAGTTTCATTATAATTTTTAAACAGACTAAGGTCGTGACAGACATGACGTGTGGCACCAGTGGCTAACCACCAACCTTCAGAACCCCCAACCACATTTATTTCTGTGATCATGGCACAAAGTTCTGCTTCAGTCAGATTCGCCAGCTTCAGAACCCCCAACCTTCAGAACTTTTTCATCCTTAGTTTCATTATAATTGTAGGACGATTCCTGTTCCTACAATTCCTAGCTAAATGTCCAGGCTTATTACAACTGTAGCAAATAATTTGAATCGTACTTTCGAACTGGAATTTCTGATTCTTCTGGTTTTTCTTATTGTTGGGACCTCTGTTCTCGACTTTCATCTTGTTTCCCTTCGACTTTAGAACGACAGTGGAACTCCTTTTCGCAATAGCGTTCACCTCCTCTTTCTGGTCATGTTTTCGAACTTCCTCCTCAATCCTTAAGCGAGTTATCATACTCTCTAGAGAGAACTCTTTCGTCCTGTGTCTCAGGGTGTTTTTGAATTCCTTTCACAAAGGAGGTAATTTATCAATAATAAGGGCAACTTGAAATTGTTCATCTAGTGGCATACCTTCACTAATTATCTCGTGAGCGATCTACTGCAATTCATGGGATTGAGCTTCTACAGATCTGTCGTCTGTCATCTGGTACCACAAGTATCTACTAACTGCATACTTATTAAAGCCAGTCTCTTTGATATCGTATTTCTTTTGTAGAGCATTCCATACCTCTTTTGTCGTGGATTTAGTACTATAATAATCATATAGTTCGTCAGTCAAATCGTTTAAGATGAGATTCTTACAGATTAAGTCGTTTTCCTTCCATGCTTCAAAATTATTGAGTTGCTCCTGGGTTGGATTGGTTTTAGGCACTTCTGAATTTTTGGTGGTGCATGCAGTGGCAACCTCCTTGAGAGTTAAGAAAAACATCTTTTATTTTCACGGTTTGAATTGTGCTCCTTCGAACTGGAACAGGTGGTTGAGATCCGAGGTGATCAATTCGGCATGGTTTGAGTTGGCCATCACGTCGCAAATTGAATAGTCTTAAAATTGTTGGAACACAGTCGGTGGATGTAGCTGTTGGTAATGCGACTAAGGTCTGATTAGCTGCAAAATAGAAGCAAATTAGTATAATCGGTTGAGTCGCAAATCTTGCTCTCTTTAAGACATTTCGAGGCTCTGCTCAGTGTGCAAACAATCAAAATTTTACCACGGCGTCTCCAGGATAAAACAACCAGTACGTCGATCAGAATTGCACCTAAACCGATTCGGAAACTAACACTTTGGAAAGCTACTCGAAAATAAAATAAAAAAAATGATAGAATAGTGGGCGTAAGGGAGTAAAAGAAGTGGATGTGTTGGGATGATTTAAAATGAGTGGAAGAGAGGGGTTTATAAATAGCAGGTGGAATGGACCGTGGGCCACTGTTGCACAACAACTGACGGGTCGTGGGCCACACACGCCACTCGATCAAATGGACCATTCTATTAAATTTTACACCTCACCTCACCACACCTCACCCGCCAGCACGTGTAGAAATATCGTCAAGCTCACACTTATCTAACTCCTCACCCCTTCCAAAACATGGGTGCACTTAGGGCCCAAACCCAAAACTAGAGATAGTAATTTATAAAGGAGATCCCACTTGCAAAAACTAGCAATTTAGAGATAGTAATTTATAAAGGAGATCCCACTTGCAAAAACTAGCAATGTGGGACAGTATTTGAGAGTTTTTTCCTTTTCTCATAAACATTTTTTCACCAACAACTTCTTTTTCTCTTCTTGTTTACTGATTCATGCGTTGGAGTAAAGTTGAGTAGTTGTAGAAATAGGAGGAAGGTGGAGGAAGGAAGAAAGAATAAATTTAAATATAGAAAATCTTTTAAGAAACAAATATATAACTATTTTCCCTACAAATACGAAAATACAATTTAACAAATTGGGAATGAAGATTACATTTGAGGGCATTTTTGGAATAGTCATAACACCCTACACGTGATTTGCCATAAATCTTATTCTCCACATCTTCTGCAAAACATCGAGGTGACTCTCCTAATTTTTTCATTTCCTCCAATTCTCCTTTGGTAGGGTAATTTTGTATCCATTTGACCCACACACTCTGTTTTAAAGAAGCCCATTTACGTTACGGGACAAGGGATCCGACCTAAAAGTGGTGGAATGTTTTTGGATTGGGTGGGAAATGGAGTAGGGAGTGTGGAGAAGTTTCTAGTTGTTGACTAAACGAGGACTGAGACAGGGATTACATTTCCATCCTCTATCCCCAGCCCGTCTCGATGAATGTATATATATAACCCACATTTGTGAGTTCCACTCTATGTGAACTTAGTTTTAAAGTCACAGGTTGTGAGTTTGTTTTACCTATTTACCGGAAGTTTTATTATAAACTCACGTGCATGAATTTATTTTATATAAATATAACGCTTCACCAATGAGTTTTTTTTTCTTCTAATTTTCATCCCAATATTTTTTATATTGTAATATATATTTTTTAATATTCATCACTAATTATTTTTAAGACCATAAATGGATTGACATTTAAGTTAAAAAGGATTAAACTTGCAATATTCAAATTTTAACTTCTATAATTTGTTGGATTAAATATTTTAATATAAAATATTATTGATTTTATTAGGAAGTTTTATGTATTGAAAATAATTCATTTAATATATAACAATTTATCAATGATACTAAAATTACAAGTTTAAGCAATCATAACCTAAAGAAAAATAAAGGGTCGACTAGATAAATAACAAATATTAAGGTTTACTTTGGAGAAATAGCAAAAGCAAATTATAATTATAAATATGGCAAAATCGAAAAAAAGAAATAAAATACATGTATGAAATTGTAAAAAATGACCCAACTCCTAATAAACCTTTCACCTTCCAATTACAATCATCATAAAATTCAAAATACCCTATCATTAAAACATTCTTCCCCAAACACACTATCATTAAAACATTATTCCTCAAACTCATATCTCAACTCACACCTTCCAACAACCTACCCAACCCCAAAATTTTCTAAAGCTCCAAATACTCACAAAGTCAACCTGTGGACGTCAACACAAATCGACATGGCTAGGCTAGCGGTAGCGCGGATCGAAGACCGATGGGCAGGAGTTGACGGAACAACGTGCGACAGAGCTCACGTGAGAGGGAGACGCACGAACGACGATTTGATAGCGACTTTGTATGCGAAGGGCGATGTTCGAGGCGGCCGATGGTAAAAGACTTGTTTGATGCGAAGGGCGATCGACGATGGAGATTTAAACTTCAATGGAAGTTGCGACGGCTGATGCATGAAGAAGAAGAAGTTTTGACTTTTTTTTATCTTTCACGTACAACAATAAAACCCTAAAACATATTTATTATAAATACTTTTTCTTTAATTTTTCTAACAACGTGATATAAAATACCCTGCATTTCACGGAATCTGCTACAAGATACTTAGAGATTAATTAAACTTAATTAACCTGATATAAAATACCATGTATTTCACGAAATTTGTTGCAAGATAACTAGAGATTAATTAAACTTAATTAAATGTTTATTTAAAAAACTAATAACATATATTAAAGATTAATTATATGTTTATTTATAAAACTAATAAGATTTAGGACATATAGGAAAATCTAGTTGGATTGCCGATTTTATTTTCCTAATTGGTTATCTTAATTTTCAACATGATATAAAATACCCCGTATTTCACGGAATCTACTGTAAGATAATTAGAGATTAATTAAACTAATTAACCTGAACTAGACATAGATAAATTTGAATGGATTGTAGATATTCCTCGAATCATACAGATGTAAAATATTTGTTTAATAAAATATAAAGATATAAGGTCAAAAGATATTCCAAAACAAAATTTAATTTTAAAAAAGTTGGATATTAAATTAGTGATCGAGAATAAAACGTATAACTAATAAAATATATTTAATATTAATTAGAGATAGATTGAGGAAAAATAGATTCAGGAAAAATAGAGAAATGCAATTGAATTACCAATTTCTTATGTTTATTTTTCTAACCACCTAATGTAAAATACTCCATATTTCACGAAATTTTCCTACAAGATAATTGTCGATTAATTAAATTTAATTAAATATTTATTTAAACAATAATAACATATAATAAAGATAAATTGAGAGAAACTAGATTTAGCAAAAATAGAAAAATCTAGCTGGATTACGGATCCCATTTTCTTAACCGGTTATGTTTATTTTCTAACCACCAGATATAAAATACCTTATATTAAATAAACTTAATTTAAAAATTCATTAAAAATAGAGAAATCTGTTAGAATCAAGATCCTATCTCTCTGTTCAGTTTCTTTATAATTTATATTCAGCACACACAAAAAATACAAGATAATTAGCGAATACTTAGCAGAGTCTCATTTACCTTTAAAACAAATGTCTTATAAAAATACAGTACAGAAACCTAGCATTAATACATAACCATGGGTAACAATGGAATTTTGAAAAGTTTCAATATCTGCTATTGTCGATTTTGCTAATTTTCTTATTTAGAATGGATCTTGTTATTTTTCCAACTGCCCCTAAATTTTTCCATTCTTCCGAATTTTCCAAAAATAAATGAAAACTTTTTCTCCACCAAATTTTTTTGCAGAGATGGGAATTGAAATAAGAGGCGTAAAAAAAATGAAATTTACTTTAAATGACAAAACTTTTGAAAATATGTACAAATATAACAAAATATCACAGTTTATCTAAAATACAGATATTAAAATATCATGATACAAATAAAAACAAATAGTAGTCTGTCTTGATCTATCGGTATCCATCGTAGATAGACTGCGATATTTTGCTATGTTTTGTAAATATTTGGTTCATTTTGATATATGAAAACAGTTTTATAAAGATTAATATACAAACAAAGTTATATACTAATTTATTATTGCTATATATTAATTTAAACAATAATAAATTAATAAGTGTAACTTTGTTTTCTCTTTCTCTTTGATGTGTTACTTGTTTTTCTTAAACCTCAACCGAATTGATTGTCTAATATTTTTACTTTCTTTAAAAACAAAATATTTTTCACAAGAAATTTTCCTGTCAATCACAAACTACCATGTCATTAGTTTAAATTAATGATTAATAAATTTAAGATCAATTACAATTTACGTTTGTCCTCAAATTAAAATTAAAGACATAAAAATTGGCAAATCGAATGACGTTATTTATCTAAGTATTGATCTAATGAGTCATGTCAGCTCCTACAATCAAATTATGTCACGTAGGAATTGGGCTCGAAGCTATATCAACGCAGAGCTTATTAAAAATAAATTGGGTCAAATTTAAATAAAAAATCTAGCGAAAAATATCATTTTGATCCATGAGTTTTTAAGGATGTGTGCATTTGGTCTCTAATGTTTTAAATGAGTCGTTTTAGTTCCTGAGTTTTTAAGAATAGATTTAAAAGGTCTTTTAGTTAATCAATTAATTTAATTATAGCAATTACTTGATGGTGATGTGGCAAGATCATTGGAACAAAATATATTATTTTTAATCTCTCTCATCTTTCTCCCTCTCTCCTCTTCTAAAAGATGAGGGAAGAACAAACATATTACAAAAAGTAAGTGTTTTGGGTCTGTTTATGATATGAACTCAACGCGTGGAGATGCAATAGTGATATATGCGATGACTACTATATTCTAAGGTGGATTCGTATATGATAATGCTCTTCATTCGTGGATCGTTTATTAAAACTCTAAGTATGCGACTAAAATTGGAGATTAATTAACAATATGCACTGAAGTAGGACAATAATGCTTACTCAAATTTGCTACTTATAACTTCCAATGATATGTCAATATTGCGTACAAATATTCCTCTACCACGCCCAAGTGCAAGCGATGATAAAGGTTTCCTAGGTAAGTCAAGGTCGAACTCAATGATTTAGTGGTTATTAAATTCGATGTCATATTTTATCTTTTGTGATGAATCTATACACAATATAATGATATTGCAGTATGCATCTAAACTAAATTAATAAATACACCAACTATGCATAAGTTATGGTGGAGTGCGATGAGTGACATAGAAGGTGGGTGAGTGTGGGTGAATTTGAACTAACAATCAGCAAAGTACAGACTTGAGAAATAAATGAAGTGTAATCCATTTATTAATAAAGTGTAAATGTACATCTCTCGTAGATAGTAAATGTAATCCATTGACCGTTAATAATTAAGTGTTATTATTCTAATTTCAATAAAGTGTTATTGATTATTTTATTAGTTTTGTTTTATTAGTTTTGTTTTATTAACCTAAATCCAACAAACTGATATCCTAATCTACTTTATGAGTCTTGAACTGTATGTAGAGACATACAAGGATCAATGTTTGAGGTACAACTTAAATGCTCTACAGTATAGGGATAATACTATGTACCTTATTTTGGTAACACTATGAATACGACTCACTTTGTATTTTGATACAAACACAATGATCCAATGCATCCGTGTAGGTGACACGCGAGTGGAGGTATCCTATGTAATGAGTTTGCATAAGATTGGACCACGAAATAGTAATCACTAGATGTAACTCCATTGACTTGTTAGGTTTCTATTTCAATAGGATGACCTAGGCAATTTAGTCTTAATCCTGAATGTATTAGGAACTTTTGTTCATGAGAAATTATCCTTTGATTTGTACGGGAGAGAGTGACCGAATTGCCTACTCAATAAGCCTATCACTTTGGAGACAAGACCAAGTGGAAGCTAGGAACATAATCACACAAGATGAAATTCACTCCTTTCCAACTTTAGAGTAAGTAGATGAGTGTTCCCTTAGATGGTGTCTTCGAGACTTGAATAAAGGGTCATACCCTCTCTATGGCACACAAGAGAGGTTTTTGTTTATTGATTGAACTATAAGCAAGTTGTTCATTAGAGGAGTATTGATATTTAAGAACTAAGAAGTAACCAAGAGGTAAAACAATAATTTGACCCAGTTGGTGTTACAAACACTTGTGAAGGACTAACTTGTTGCCATTAGTCTATATCCATGAACACATAAATATATCTACAGTGAGAAGAGTTTAACTGTGAGTCTTTAGTGGAGGGTATACATAGTTAACAAATATTGATTAATGTAGTTAATGAGCTTAGTCAATTAATCTCATATCGTTGTAGTTTCTGATCTATAGGTCTATTAGGTCTCCTTCCTAGCTCGTAAAAAATAATGAGGTTAATATATCTTAGATATAATTTGAAATGTTCAAATTGACTTAGGGAATTAATAAAATATATAGTGTACATTATAATATAAAGTTTATATTTTAATTAAACTTTATAATATAAATTTTATTTTGGATGTGATTCAAAATTAATTTATGAGAGAATAATATATTTGAATAAGTTCAAATATTAATTTAATATGAATTAGATTCATATCAAAACTATGGAGTAAAATTTAATGCATGTATGATACATATTAAAAATATAAGTTATGAGAGAAATTTATATATGAATATGATTCAAATGTAGATTAAATTAAATATAAGATATTTAATTTAGTAATTAATTAATTAGAGCATTAATTAATACTTTAGTTTAATTCGATTTAATTAAATTAATTAAATTAAAACTATAGGTCATGTGAGAGATATTCATTTAAATATGATTTAAATGAAATATTAATTAAATATGATATAATTAATTATTTTAATATGATCCACACAAACATCAAATTATTAATTAGGCTTTATTTAATAATTATGATGTATTTTAAATAATTTTCAATTTTTATATTTTTCTCTTTTTTTAATAACTTTTTAAAAAGGATAATTTAGTCCTTTTCCATTGAAATAGGGTTTATTGGGAGACTATTTAAGCCATGCCTTTAGGTTGTTTTAGGGAAGTGTTTGATAATTAAAGAGTTAGGGTTTTCTTTAAAAACTCTTTGGTAGATGATAGAGTCTCATTGCTGCCTTTTCGCAATTCTTGATTTAGGGTTGCAAACCAAGAACATTCAGGTAAGTAGATGATCTTGCTTGTGGAGTGTTCGAACTTGAAGTGAGGAACTAGTTCTCATTATCTTTTGGTCTTCGATCAAAGGGTAATCCAAATCTAATCCATTTCGTTGGGTTTTTTTCCAATTGATTTGGGGGTTTTAGAATTTGTTATTAGAGGTTTGCCAATTGGGTTCCTAATTTTTCAAATCCTAGGGTTTTCATATCATTTGGTATTAAAGACTAGGCTCTAGATTGAATATATGTTAATCGCTTTCTTGATTAAAATATAGTTTTTAAGTTGTTTTTATTCTAAATTGAATTGAAAAAAGAAAAAAAAAAAAAAAAAAGCTACTGTCGTACGGTAAGTAAGAAGAAGGGAAAAAAAATTGAAGTTAAGGTTGACGGAAGTGAAATTTGTTTTTTTTAAAAATTAAGTACGTCAAGCAGGCACGTCAATTGAACTGCTAATTTTCATAGGTTTTAACCTACTTAATTATTATAAGAAAATAATAGTTTTTGATGGGCGATTGGTTGACTTTTTGAATTGAGTTTTGGGTAAAATTATAGTCGTTGGATTCTATTCTTAATTCTTTGTTTCTTTTGATCATTATTTTGTCTAGTAGGTTGCTTTTCTTTGTTCATCTTGCATAGTTCTTGAATTTTGAATATTAGGTTCTTAATTCTAAATATCATATTTCTATCGTTTCTTGTCTAGTTTGTTGAATCTCGAACATTATGTTCTCGATTTCCAGTGTTCGCTTTTGTTGCATTCAACTGGTTTTTTGCTTGAGTTGGACACTTTATGGGCATTCTTGCTTTGTTTGTTGTTGGCTTGCTCTTCTGAGCTTGGTTGCAAAATCTTGGCTATCACCCAAAGAGTTC
>JBBPDJ010000008.1:13283989-13301957 GCA_037974625.1 Cucumis cinereus | reverse complement strand
AGGTATAGTGTTCAATTGTCATCTTGTCACTACTATAGTTAGGTGAGTTTTTTGTAGTTAGGTGAGTTTCTTTTCTATTGCTAAAATGAATTACATTGTAATTCATTTAATTCATTGTTTATGTCGAATTAACTCATTCTTTTATGTCAACTCATCTTATACTTTCTTCTGATTTTTATTTGAATTACACTGTAATTCTCTTGTTTCTTTTATGATCATTTTTTATTTTGTTAGGTTATTTGAATTATATTGTAATTCTTTTCTCCTTTATGATTATTTTTTTTATTTTGTTAGGTTAGTTCAAACAAAGTTTCTTCCATATACAAATATTTTTTTTAGATTCAACGTTTCAAATAATTAAAAAATTTTACTTTTGGTTTTGATTTTAATTTTAAATTTATTCATATTTTGAAAATCAAATCTTTTAGTTTGTTAGGAAGTTGTATCCATCAAAATTGTTGTGATTTTAAAATGCAATAAATTAATAGTAAGAAAATCTTAGTTAGGATTTGAATTTGAATTAGTTAAGGGTATTTTAGTTCGTCATTAATTTATAATTAATAATATTTAATTCATTTTGCAATTTTTACAATTTAAATTATCTTTTGCTATTTATCAAAAGTAAACCTTAAATTTTGCTATTTATATGGTCGACCCTTTAAGTTCTTATTTGAGCAATTTGAGGTTTGAATTAGGTGTTGATGCTGATTTTGAGCTTAATTGGAAAAAACAAAAGCCATAAGGCATCAACTGGAGCAAAAACACAACATTAAGAAGCCAAAAAGGCTTCTACCTTGAAGTGTCGCGACATCCCATAATGTTAGTGCGAAGCTGTGAGGCAGAATGGTTAGAATTTGCAAAAGTCACACAGTGTTGCGGTGCTCTCAGGTTTATCTGCGTGAAGTTTTCGCCAGCGCCACGACATTGTCCCTAGTGTTGCGGTGCCCCTTCGTATTCTATATATAATTTTCCGCCACCTAGGTTTTTGACACCCCAATCTCAACCGTTCTTTGCACGATTTCTCTCTAATTTTCTCCCATTTTCAGCTTTGTTCATGCACTTAAACATCTCCTCATTGCTTGATATGTCATGTATAGGCTAAGGTATTATATTCTAGCTTGGGTTGTAGGATTTCTCATATTTCAATGTATTTATGATTTTTTAACTAGATTTTCTTTGTTTATTAATTCAATTATGTTCTAATGGTTAAATATCTTGTTTTCGAACGCTTGGAGATTGCTAAATTACCGCTTTGTTTGTTTGCTATAGGCATTGATCAACCTAACCTAGAATTGAATTTACGTGAATATTTACTTAGGCGCCTTCTGGTCATGCCTTTTCTTCTTGACTTTCTATATTCCCATATGCAATGATGGAGATGGAGTACTTGGGATCAGTAGAATTCTTAAACTAATTATTCTATCTAGCGAGCTCAAGATCTTAATGCAATTGAATATTAATTTGGATTTTGTATGTCTCTCATTGATTCTTTTGATATCAATTAGTTACTTAGGATAAATTTATTGGTTTTTCCAATGGATTTTGTTAGGTAAAAGCAATCTAGGAATTTAGTAATGATGAATGCATGATCGAATATATTGAATAGGAAATTCAGTTGAACCAAAGCTACAATTCTTTTCATATTGATTTCCTACATTTTACTTTTCTTTTGCAATTTACTATTTTCTCTGCAATTAAAACCATTAACCAACCCCACTCCCGGTTACCTCGGGATCTTAAGAATTTTGCTAGAGAAATTCATGTGCTCTTTGAGTTCGACCCAAACTTGCCACTAGAACTTGCTCTTAGTATTTAACTCGGTAAAATAATTTGGGCGACGAAATTCGTCGATCAATCACCTATTATTTTAAATTTAATTTTCATCACTGATTTTTAATTAATTCAATCACCTATTTCTCATTTTAAATTCAATAAAAATTCAATCACCCATCACTCATTTTAAATTAATAAAAAAAACCAATTACCCATCACTTATTTTTATTTCAATCTCTATCACTCATTTTAAATTGAAAAAAAAAAAATCAATCACCCATCTCTCATTTAAAAATCCAATCTCTCATCACTTATTTTAAATTCAATCACCACCACTCATTTTAAATTAAATAAAAACCCAATTACCTATCACTCATTTTTAATTCAATAATCAAAGTTAAGTTTGTTTTTAAATCCCACCAAAATTTTTAATCAACTTTTAAATTAAAACCAAATAAATTCAAAATTCATACAATTTTAAATTTTATAACCAATTAAAATCAATTCATTTATTTTTTAATCTAACCAAATTTCAAAATCAAAATTCAAAATTAACCATTTGGTGCATTCTCAAGGCTTCAAACAAGATTTGATTAAAGCACTACCTTATGAGTCAAGTTCACGTTGGAGCAAGACAATCTAATCTAGCGCTTCTAAATTTTTATAGCCTTAACCAAGGTTAAACATAAGCAATGAATCAGTGGTTATGAAATGACCAAAACCCATAAACTAAGTGTTTAAGCATAAATCCTCATATAAACCAAAATAAGATACTTAAGCTCATTAAACAATGCAATAACCGAGAATTACTTACTACCAAAAAGTGTATAGCAACTTTAGGCTCTATCATTATTACCAACCTTGTTGCCAAAATTAAATTAGATGCTTGAATTTGTTAATGTCAAATTATTAATAAATTAAAGTGAATGCATTTGCATAAAATTTATGTCTTAATTACTTACTACCAAAAAGTGTATTAGTTTTCTTAATTGGGCTCTCATTAGCAAAATGTTTCATTAGTTTAATTAAACTCTATTCACCTCTCCCTCTAGGGTTGGAGCAAGACATTCAGGGTAATAAATTAATCATGCATTAGATTCATGTGTGCACAAAAACTTACTAAACCTATTCTAACTCATCCGCGTTGCAAGCACACTAATTATCAATTAAACCCTAAACCCTAATTAAACTACATCTTTTATTCCTATTGGGTTTGAAAGTGTCTCCTAAAACTAAGATCATGCACATTGTCATTAAGAGTTCCATTGTGTACTTAACTAATTAGTTAGCCTAATTAATTAACTATGTTATCTTTTGAACCCTAATTAAAACATGTATTCTAAGTATATGGATAACCTACATTATTAGCATGCATGATTTAATCAATTTCTACATTGGTGAATTAAGCTCGATGAACAAATAAGGAATGTGTGAACCCTAAATTTACTAGCAACGACATACATTCAAGGAAGGAGCATCAATTCATTCAAGAAATATACATCTAGAAACTAAAATTGATTAAAATAAGCTTAAATCATAAAACATTCAGTTTAGTTAAGATCAAATCTCAAGAAATTACATTAAGTCCTTGCTCCCAAGAACTAGAAAATTTACATACTTAAACAATTTTTAGACCAAATGAAGAGGAAAACATTCAATTCACACATTAGGGTCTAAAAGTTAAAGGAAACTTAACTATAAGATAGAAAAATAGAAGAATTCAGAGTTAGGGGTTGCATTCTCGTTGATTCTCCCATACTTTTCGTCCTTAAACGATGATGCACATTTATAGAAAAGTGTGTAACACTGTGGCGCTGAGGGAGAGCATTATTGCGCTCCAACCTTTTCCCATAGCGCCTGGCAAGCGTTGCGGCACTGTATTCCATCTCGCGCACGTGTCTGACTCGTTATGTTGTTGTGCTCCAAGATAGCATCGTTGCATAGCGGGAATTTTCTGCCTTCTACGTTGTTGCGGAACGGGTGACGTCGGGCATGGCATTGCTACGCTAAGTTAGCCTGGAGGGAATTTTTGTCTTTTTGCCTCCTGGTTCTTAACTGAGTGTTCGTTTCGACTCAAATTACATTTCTAACGACTCAATGGCCTTCTTTGATAGGTTGCCTATACAAACACTCAAATAAACATGACATTTGTAAAAACTATCACGATCTAGGTTGAAATAAATAGCTCTTTTAGAGAGTTATCAAACACCCCAACCTAAATCTTGTGATATGGATGGGGACATATGAGTTGAATTAGTAAACTTTATTTATTTTTAATTAATTTTCAACCATTTTATTTCAAAGGTATTTGTAGTATTTAATTGTTTTCTAGCTTTTAACTGTTTTGTCCTAGAGCAAGAGAAAACACAAGCACAAGCAAACAATAGAAGCAATTACATTTGAGATGACTCAAACCTCAAACATAGTGTCAAACATTCAGGGTATAAAGGTTTTCTTAGCATCATCGAACATAGTGTCAAACATGTTTGGCACGTCAGAAAATTGATCATGCACACTTTGAACCATATTCAGTACATTGAATAAATCATCATCGTCATCAATGTTTTCTTCATTTCCATTCTCACATCGATTGTTACGATTCTTTTCCATCAAATCTTCGTCGTGCCAGAACCACACTTTATAACTTTGGTCAATTCCATTTGCATATAAATGATATCGAACTATTGAAATCCCATTGGACACACGATTTCCACACTTCAAACATGAACACCTAATTGAATTGGAACCATTGGCATTACATAAACCAAATTCAATAAAAGTTTCAACTCCTACTTCATACTCCCTAGACATCCTATTCTCCATCATCCATGATTTGTCCATTGTCAAAAATGCTCCCTAGATAGTTGTTTCACACACCTGTTTACAACAAACATAGTCACAACCAGTCCCTTAAACTAAACTGACAACTCAAACACAGTGACGCATTGACAAACCAATTTGCTCAATGTTACCAAGATGGGGATGAGAGTTTTTATTTAATTAATACGTATACTAGTTTAATACAAGGATTGACATGGCCTAAACCTTAGTACAAAAGCAACAATTTAGCAAGTACGTAGCCATAAACAAACTTACAACTTGGTTGAAAACAATTCCTACAAATACATTGAACGAGTAAAGAGTGCATCTATAGCAATTAACATTAGTACAATAAAATCTAACAATGCATAATTTGACACACTTCATACTTCAATGCAACTGGGCAAGAAATAGGGTGTCTATTCTCAAAACGTCAATACAGTTCAGAAAATGGAAACTAGTATTATACAAGGCACAAATTATAACAAAAATGTCAATGTTTTACAGTGTGCCATCATTTCCATAAACATCATATCATTCAAATTCATGGTTTATGAACAAAAAATTATACAATATGGTTCAAGATTCGATTTTCTATTGGAACAAACAAAAATCAAAGAAAAAATCAAAGAAAAAGCAACAAAATATTTCATTGTGGCATTTCCTCAAACACATTGTAACCTATGTGATGAGGCAAAGTGTTGGACATGTTTTTTGGATACAAACATTTAATAGATTTACCGACGTAGTTTGCCAAGATGAACTGAGTGTGGGCAATGCAAAGAAAGCGAAGAAAGTCGAAGTGGGCAGATGTATTGTGGCCTCTAATATTGCACGACAACAGAGGTTTTGTGTGACTTTTGACGAAGACGAAGTTGGACGATGAACACAGAGAAGCGACGCCAAACGTTGAAGCTTCGTGCGGGACTGCGTGGAACTCCGACAGTGGGCTGACGAACGGTGAACAAAGAGAAGTTTGGGGGGTTGGGCGAAAGAAGAAAATGGTTTCGGGTAGAAGGTGAGAAAAGAATTGGGCGTGGAGTTTTTTTAAATGTCAGGACAAAAGTTAAAAACATTAATGGAAAAAGACGACACGTCTTTTCCGTCGTGTTTTCGTGATGCGAAAAAAACGTCACGAATTTTCAGAAATCTGAAAATTTTCGTCACTTTCCGTCAAAAACGCGGTTTTGGGAAAAGACGACATTTTTTTTTCTTGCCCCTCTCATTTTTACTGTTCAAAAATGTCATTGTAGGTTGGTTTTCTTGTAGTGTAAAGCTAAAAAATGAGAAACTTACAATTTGATAAATTATTTAATCATTTTCCTACTATTCCTTACGTGTGTGTGTGTTATAGCCAACCTAGGTGAACATTACAGACTCAAGACAACCTTATGGCATCCCCAATATCTTTTCCTTACTTTTGGCTTGAGCACGATCATTGAGCTACCTAAATTGCTCAAGAAATCAACGCTTTGACTAAGATGTTTGAACACAAACAACAAAAATTTAAAGGGCCTTACTTTTACCTAGGACACTATCTTTCGCACTTACCATCATAGGGACTTGCACCCTTGCACCCATTCTTTTCTCCAGAATATCCTAACTGGTCACTACAGAGGTAGCTCCTTTTACCTATATCCATGAACTCACACAACCACTTATTTTTTATTTTATTCTTTTTTATTTTTTGTACTTTTTATAACACTTTTTTTTGCTCTTTTTTTACACATGCGCCAACTCTTTCATTCTCCTTAGTCTCATACCACGTCCTATCTAGCAAGGTCACTTTCTAATTGCTGAAAAATTTCGGGGGGTGACAATGAACTTATTAATACCATAAAATCATCCTAGCCCAAGAGAAAAAACTCTAAGGTGGCTAGTGACAATGGACTCATTCAATGCTAATTTCAACAAAATTAAGCAAAGAAGCATGCAAGCATATCCCAGGTCGCCGTAATCATACAAAAATGCAAAAATTTATGTGCACATTAACAAGACAAGCAAAATGCATAATGTGAAGCAAAAGGAGCACAAGCAACATGCAACTCACCCACCCCAATCTAAATCAATACATCGTCCCTAATGCATGTAAGCAAGCAAAAAATGATCAATGAAATTGAAATAGAAAACCTTCCCTAAAACAAAGTCCATGAGGGGTGGGTTTCTTGGGCAATGACATGGAGAAAAGAAGAAGATAAACTTGAAAAAACAAAAATTCAACCTAAAAGAAAACCTATTTTGTCCTAAAAGAACTTAATGTAAGATCCACTACTAAAAAGCTAACCTAGGAAAGAAAAAGAAACTAAGAAACTAAAAAATAGTGGTCATCCAAATCCAGGGAGTCTAGTTGCCTATGAACATTGGGATTGAAGCCTATATGAGTATAGTAGAGACAAGCCATCCCCATGATGAAGTCTATGTCTCTCTTGCCAAAAGCTTCAGGCATTATCCAAACCCCTGATCGTCGCCAAAGCTAAGTGAACAAGCACGGGTGTCCAAAATCGCCAGTAGTGGAGCATTGATCGAAACGTCGAATGTTGCTACAAACAACTTTACCAGTGTTAATCGACTTGGTAGCACAAAAGAAATAAAGCAGTTTTGTCCTATCCTTGGTCACGTCAGCTAGAGGGGTAACAATATTAATCTTGCATAAATAGATGTTGTCAAATTTTGTTACAAACAATTAAATTTGTTGTTTTAATCTTCGCCAGTATCTTGTTACTTCTAACCTAGACTATCTTAGGTTTACAAAGGATCTCAACAACTTGGTCTTCATCAAATAACATAGACAAAGCTCTAAATATCTGTCATCCTGAATGTCGACCATTTGATAAATACTATTTATGTGAGAGGTGCAGAGGAAACTGTCATTCCTCTAACATAAGACACATCTCGTAAAGCTCTCTAACGATGGGGACTACTAACTTGCTAACAACTACCACCCATGTCGCTGTATTTGAGAGGTAAGGTGAAGGTAATAATTAGAGCCAAAGGATATGATACTGAAGCTGGTGTTCTAAATCTCATAGTTTGTAGTTTTATCAACACAAAATATTTATTTAATACAATCAATGGTATTTTAGTTGACTATTAGTCAACATTAATTCAATCTGATAATTAACATCCACGATTATATGATATTACTTGAACAATATGTGGATGATATAACAAGTGGTTCATGTTCAAGTTATAACTTAAAAGGTCTGTAGTAAATGGATAAAGGTTGGGTGTTTTATCCTGGTAACACTGCGGATATGACACACTTTGTAATTGTTATATGAGATGTAAATGTTACCAACGATATGAACCATATTATTCATGTAAAGACATGTGAGTGGTGGTATCCTGTATAAAAGAGTTTATACATAGACCGAACCGCAAAATAATTGGTTTCTCTATAACATCGTTACTTGTAGAAACCAACATTTAACTAGGATAACCATGAGAGACTTGACCTTAATCCTGAGTGAGTTGTGAACTCCTATTTATGACGGCAGTCTGTTGATCTGTATGGGTAAGACTGACCTTGATAGTCGACTCAACAAGCTTACCATTTTGGACATGTTTCTCTGAGTAAGAAGTTGGGGAACTGATAAATTGTAGAAATACAAATTAATATAGCATTTTATGTAGAATAATGAATTAATATTGCGATAAAGATGGGATAATGCGTAGTAAATCATGTGAAAATAAGAACTATACGATCTATGAGCTGCAAAAGATAAAACGTTTGTTTATCACACTTTTTCTTATCTTAACAGGAGATTTTAGCAAAAAGAAGATAAAAGCAAAAT
This sequence comes from Cucumis cinereus, assembly GCA_037974625.1. Classification (NCBI taxonomy): domain Eukaryota; kingdom Viridiplantae; phylum Streptophyta; class Magnoliopsida; order Cucurbitales; family Cucurbitaceae; genus Cucumis; species Cucumis cinereus. The sequence continues at coordinate 13,293,570 of JBBPDJ010000008.1, read as the reverse complement.
GAAGAAGCTATCATAGGCAACTAATGCTCTCGTCAACCAACTAGGTGACAAACGGAAAGATAACAAGCAATATGAATCGCTAGGAGACAAACAAGCTGGTGAGACTGTAAACAAAAAGACCACACGACATTTAAAGAATGACACAAATCGAAAGCAAAGACAATATTGCAATGATCAGAAAGTCAGATAAATTTTATGCAATTCAAAGTCATGTGCAATTGCACCAAGAAAACACCTATAAATAGATAGTTCATTCTTCATTTTTGTGTGTGTGATACCGTGCGATAAAGTGAAAGAACTTCCATTGTCATCTCTAACCTTCCTTCTCTGTATCTTTAGGTGAGAGCTTAGAGTGAGAGTTGTAAGGGCAATACCATATCTCGTTCTCATAATACTATGTAATAGACATCAATGGAGCCAAGGAATGCAAGAGATTGCATTATGAAGCTTGACTCATTCCTATTTCTTGCCATTTGTAATTTTATCTTAGTTGCATTTGTAGTATGATCTCCATGGCAGAGAGGCCTAAAGCTTTTATTATTAATGCAATATCATTTCAATTTCATTCTTCCATCGCTTTACTTATCGTATGCTTTAGTTCGATATATTAGGAATGAAACAAAGAATTAGTTTAGTTCCTTCAAAAGTCTAAAAGTTCATAATGCTTAGTTTGTTTAATCAGAGCTATATTCAATACCTAGTTCTATTCGAGAGAATGAATTAAGTATTGATAGGTTAACTACTGGAGAGAACAAGTAACTTAGACCTCATTAAACAAGCGTAGAAGAAATTTTAGAAATAAAATCAACTCTATTGATTTCTCTTTATCATATATATAAAAAATGTGATTGTGTGGGCATTAAGGCGCCAAAAGGTTGCTTGCCTTAAATAAAGGTTGAAACATGAACAATGCGACCTAAAAGATTTAGATATGAATCATTTAATTATTTTAACATGTGCATTCGAAAGCTAAAGCACCGAGAGGTTGTTTGCCTTAATTTGGCATTAATTAAATAATTCTTATCGCTTCAAGGAATTACATCTCCTCTCTGTATCGCATAGTAGTGTAGTTAACTTTTCTTGGATACTTTTATTCTTTTAGCAGAGTTAGTTCAATAACATTCACAATCCTCCACAACCATATCCTATTTCACTCCACACCAATAGTGTACATGATAATAGTAGTTAGACACTTTATACTGTAAATACCAAATATTGTATTGATACCGCATGAAATCTTGATAGGCGTTATGATTCCACATTACATAGAAATCCTTGCGCTCGATCCTGGCTTACCCAGAAAATCTCTCTTTTCGCTTATACTTGGGCAAGAGAGAGAAAATTGCATATGCAACATGGCATATCATTAGAATTAATCAACGAAATGAGATTACAATTTGCTTCCTTTATCGCATGAACATAGTCTTGTCGCTTAGCTTAGTTAGATACTTAGAACTTTAATATTAAATCCATGATAGAACAAAACAAGATTCACAAACCAACAAGCATGAACACAACTACACAAGATGGTATTCACTCCTTTTCATTTCTTGGGATAGTAGATAATTACTCCTTTAATAGCTGATTTCGGATCTTGAACACCGATACCTCAACCTTTTAATGCTCCGAGAGGTGTTAGTTTATAGTTGGACTATAAGCTATTTGTTAATTAGAGGAATCAATGGTATTAGATATAAAAACAGGGGTTTAACAATAAATTGACCCAGTTGTAGTTACGAGTAATTATGAAGGATCAACTCACTGTTACTTGGTCATATCTATGGACACATAAATATATCTACAGTGCGAAGAGGGTAGCTATCGAACTTTAGTGGAGTGACTGATAGCTAATGAATATTGATTAATTGAATTTAAAGAGTTTAATTAATTAATCTCATATTATTGGAGCTTCTAATCTGTAAGTTGATGAGGTCTCCATGTTATATCACTACCGAAAATTATTGAAAATAATTTGAACTGTCAAATTAATTAAGAGAATTTTATATTACTGTGATTAATATAAAATGTAGTGTATTTTGATACACTAATGAATATAGTTAATTATAGATATTATTTGAATAAGATTCAAATATTAAATTCATACGAATTAGATTCATATGGAATTATTATATAGAGAGATTAATAAATATTAATTATTAATTATTTTATATTAAATATGATTTAATACACCATGGTTAGGATAATTAACTTGTTGAAAAAATTGTGGAATTCTAAAGTGATTATGATTTTTATTATTTATTATTTTGTATTAAATATAATTTAACACATCATGGTTAGGATAAGTAATGGTTGATTAATGTGTTAGAAGAATTGTGGAATCCTAAATGGATTAGAATTTGAGAGAGCCTATCTATAGGTCATTATACCCAATTAAGGGGTTATGCCTTCATGTGTGGGGTATTCCTAAGAGTTAGAGCCCACACATCTAACTCTTTAAGGAACCAAGATAATAACGAAAAAGATCATGTGGCATATTCTTCAAGGTTCGTAGAAGGGTCTAAGTTCATGATGAAGGAGAGGAAACGTGAAGTTTGGAATCTTCAAGGGTAAGTTCTACTTCTCTATATATCCAATCACATGAGTAGCATGCTTAGGTTGTGTTGTATGGATGTCTATCCTTGCTAATGTATGATTAGTGTATTGTTTTTGTTAAGATAAAAATCGTTTTCTATATTGCACGACGATCACACGCTTTCGTGAAAATTCGATTTTCTTCACACGCTGCTCGAAAAATTAAGAGATTCTAGAGGCACATCATCTATCTATTCAACTTTTTTATTTAAATTCAATAGTTTTTTTTTTTTTTTGTATAGGGATCTTTTAAACATAGTTTTTAAAACTCAAGCATTAAAATGATCAATCAATTTGAAACGTCAAGGACTAAATGCACACATTCTTAAAAACTCGGGACCAAAACGGTAACTTTTTCCAAATGATAATCTAAAAACAAATTCTAACTCCAAGACTAAAGATACTACATTTTTATTTTACGTAAATTAACTGTAAACTGAGAGAAGTCTTCAACAACCAAGTAGTCTAAGTTTGAATTTAAAGTTTTTTTTTTGTAAGAGGTGACCCTTTCACATAGGCCTTTATGATTAATGATTTGTCTCTCACAAATATATGAAATGTAATATTTTGATTACGTTAGAGTGCACTATTGCATTTTTTATTAGAGATGACCATATTTATAGCAATGGACTACCAACACGATCATGTAATGACCATCTATTGTGATCCTTCCCATGTGGGAAAAAAAAAAAAAAAAAAAGGAATCACATAGAGGTAGAGATGGTTATCCTCTTAATTCAGCTATGTTTTCTTTGGATTTTTCCCCCAATCAACCCAACTTCCCAGTTACAAAACCAAATAAATATCCAATATAACCAAATTACTATTTTAGCCTCACTCTAAAATCTTTTAAAAAAAATATCTCCCATTCCCATATTTCCAAAATGAGGATCAAATAGATAAGATACAGCCACTCTCTTCCTCTTCTCTTCCCACCATTTCCATTCACCATGCTCTCCTCCACCATCACAACCGCCAACTCTCTCACTTCTCTCTCCTCCGCCGCCCACACCACGCCCATCTTCCTCCATCCTCCCCGAGACTCCCCTCTCCGCCTCTTCCTCCGTCGCCGTCCAAACCCCATTTCCGCCATTATCAACCCTTCCCCTTCCCCCTTAGCCGCAAAGCAACAAGTGTACCAGCCATTCCGCCCCCCTCCCTCTCCTCTTCCCCCTCAATACCGCTCCCTGGACACCGAAGCCAAGCTCAATGTCCTCACCAACCGCCTCGGCCTCTGGTTCGAGTATGCCCCCCTCATTTCCTCCTTGATTCAAGAGGGCTTCACTCCTCCCACTCTAGAAGAAATCACCGGAATTAGCGGTGTCCAGCAGAATATCTTCGTCGTTGGTGCTCAGGTTCGCGAATCTCTAGTTCAGTCCAATGACTCTGATCCAGATGTAATCGCCGCCTTCGATACTGGTGGTGCGGAGTTGCTCTATGAAATTCGGCTTCTAAGTACTGATAAACGCGCTGCGGCGGCCAGATATATAGTGGAGAACCGGCTTGATAGCAAAGGCGCCCAGGATCTGGCTCGAGCGATGAAGGATTTTCCTCGACGAAAAGGGGATAGAGGTTGGGTGTGTTTTGATTACGATTCTGCTGGGGATTGTTTGGCGTTTATGTATTACAGGTTGAGTAGAGAGTACAATAATTCATTGGAGCGGAGGACGGCGGCGTTGGAGGAGGCGTTGAAAGTAGTAGTGACAGAGAAGGCGAGGGATTTGATTGTTGGGGATTTGGAGGGGAAAGGAGATGGGAAGGACGGGAATGAAGAGGAAATTGAAGCGGGAGTTAGGGTTCCGGTGGTGCGGATGAAGATTGGAGAGGTTGCGGAGGCGACGAAGGTGGTGGTGATGCCGGTATGCAAGGCAGGGGAAGGGGAAAAGGGAGTTGGAGAGGCGCCAATGGAGGTGAGAAGCGAGGGAGAATTCGGGGTTGTGGTGGCGGAAAAGGGGTGGAGCAGGTGGGTGGTGCTGCCGGGATGGGAGCCGGTGGCGGGGTTGATGAAGGGGGGTGGCATAGTGGTGGCGTTTAGGGATGCGAGGGTTCTGCCATGGCGGGTGAACAGGTGGTACAAGGAGGAGCCAATTCTGGTAGTGGCTGATCGGAGTAGGAAGGAGGTGGTGGGGGGAGATGGGTTTTATCTGACGGGTGGAACTGTGGGCGGGGGCGATGGAGGTGGGGAGTTGAAGGTGGAGAGAGGAAATGCATTGATGGAAATGGGAGTGAAGGAGAGTTTAGGAACAGTATTATTGGTGGTTAGGCCACCCAAGGAGATGGAAGATGATCAATTGAGTGATGAAGATTGGGAATAAACTAAACAAAACTCATTTTTAAGACTCACAACAATTCAGTATTTAGGTATTATTATGATTATAATTCTACACTTACAAATGTTGTATCAATGATTTTGGTTATTCAATTATCAATTTTATGTGCTTTCATCTCTTTTCTCCCTTCCTCTTTTCACTGTACATATACATGTGTGTAGGGGTGTGCAAAAACTGGGAAAAACCAGCGAACCGAACCGAACCAAATCAATTGGTTCGGTTCGGTTTTATTAGAAAATATGGAACCACCGGTTCTCTAAGGAATAGAATTGAGAGGTTTGGTTCGATCTTCGGTTCACCATCTTAAAAACTGTGAAAAAACCGAAATCGAACCGTAACCTATTATATTAATTATGTCAATATTTATATTAATAAAAATATATATACTAATTCAAAAAAAACTCGGTACAAAACTTTTGTTATTGTTTTTTTCTTTAGGCTCAACCCCAACTTAAGAATGATTTGATGTTTTTTTTTCCTTTTTTCTAAACAATTTGAATCGAACCGAACCAATCTAAACCGAGAAAAATTGGTTCGGTTCAATAACCAAAACCGATAAAACTCAATTTTCAATGGTTCAATGTGTAGGAAAACCGAGAGGTTCGGTTTGGTCCTTGGTTCGGCCCAAAATCGGACCAAACCGAACCATGCACAACCCTACATGTGTGTGGTTTTTGGAGGGTTTTCCAATTGTAATTTATTTTTGCTTAATACATCTTTGTAGAGGTGGTTTGGTTATAATAATAAGTTGTGATTCGGATGCCTTCTTACTTTTTGTGATTGTATTGGCTTATATTTGAGTTAGAGCATGCTATTTTGGTCGGGTTGATAGGGCCACATGCAACATTCACAAAATGATCTATAAATATTAGATTTATGACCCAAAAATATAACTTTTGTAAAAATAGCAAAACTGATAAACCCAGCCCAATCTAGGTGAGAATTGCAACAAAAAAGTCAAAAATACTTTCACTTATTTACGACCTTAAGCATGTGCAATTTGATTACTACGTCGGTATTATCCTATTATCTTCTATTTCTTAACAATTAGTTAATCTTCTATAGTCATCTAATTACTTTCTTATTTTCATCCATTTCTTCTTTTGTTAATTCAAAAATACATCATGATTCACTGACTATATGAAATATGATTGCTATTTAATTGTATCTGATTTTTATTTGATGTTGTTGATTACTATACGATTTTTAATGATACAGATTGCTATTTGATTATTATCTTATACTAATTGTCAATCATACCAATTATTTCTTGATTTTTATCTCTTTTTCAACTTCTTGAACTTTGGTTCTTTTTTCTCCTTTACTTTTACATACTTTGTCCTTTCCTCTGTGGTGATGCCCTCATTGTTTTTTATTGTCATTTGATTGACATAGAATTACTTTTATCTTTTGTCATGTAACTAGTAGTTTCTAATCGTAAATTGTAATATTGACATGTGATTTGTCAATTTTGTTGTCATCATTCTATATGACATTCTATTATATCATTTACTTTTGCATAGTTTGTTCTTCTAAATTTGAATATGATTGCCATCAGATTACTATGTGATTACCATTAATTTTTAGTTGATATTAATTGTTAATATGATTGTTAGTCATATTGATTGTTATCTAATTATTATTTATTACGGGATATATAAAGCCTTTTGCTTTACTCCAATTACTTCAATTCCAAAAACTTCCACTAACTTTTCACTTTCGGTTAGTAATTTCTAACATTGTCATTTGATTATCATTTTATTGTCATTTGATAACCTTCTATCTTATTTTTATCTCACATTTAGTAGTTTCTAATATTGTCATTTGATTTCTATTTTGAACTTTTACTTTATTTATCTGATTCTCAAGTGAATGTTATCTAATCTCTATTGGATTCTTATCTTATTACTATAATTATTTCTAATTTATTTTTATTTTTTAAGTTGTTGTGAATAATACGCCTAAAGTGGAGAATAAAAGACCAAAAAGAAATCTATCACATTGATACTATGTTGTTTGTGAGGGGAGATCATAATACTAATCATGAAACACATCCATTGGCATGATCCATTGGCAATCAAATAGAAATCACAAAGCACTTAATATCATATGAAAATCACATGATAATCAGATATCAATCAAATAAAAATTACACATGACAATCAAAGATCAAACACAAATACTTAATATCTTATTAAAATAACATGACAATCAGTTATCAATCATATGACAATCAAATAGAAATTAGGTAGAAATCAAATATCAATCATGAAACCATATTTTAGTCTTCTTCTTCTTCTCTTCTTCTTATGGGTTTAGGGTTGAGGGTTTAAGATTTTAGATCAGTAAGTGATTACAATTCTAACTATTTAGAATTAGTTTAAAATTGTTGTTATGCGGAGAGAAGATTATTGATACGGACGTGTTGGAAAAGACATTCTCTACTTTTCATATCTCGAATATGCCCCTGCAGCAGCAATATCAAGGAAAAAATTTTAAAAAATATTCTAAACACATCTCATGTCTTCTTGTTGTCGAACAAAATAACGAGTTGTTGATGAAAACTCATTGATCCCAACCAACTGGAACAACACCATTTCCTGAAGCGAATGTTATGAATTTTAATCGTGGACAGGATCGTGATCGAGGTAGAGGTCGTGGCAGAGGAAATAATAATTATTATTTTCATGGTGGTCGTTATAATAATCCAAATTTCAAAAGAACTACACAAAACGATGATCATAAAAGAAAAGCTCCTTAAAATAAAAATTCAAAAGGTGATGAAGAAGTAAGCTAGCAATATGGTATGACTGGACATTGGTCACGTGTTTGTCGTACATCGAAACACTTAGTTGATTTATATCATGCCTCCCTAGAAAAGAAAAAAAGGAAAAATGTAGAAGCCAATTGTGCCTAGATCAATCCAATCTAACTAATTTAGATGTGGCAAATTTCTTTGAATCTCCTGAAGAGAAGATTGACACAGTTGATGAAACAACAAGTTTTTCTTTTGATTTCAAAAATATCTAGAATAATATTGTTGTTATTTTAACTATCTTCATGTTTTATTTTTGTTAATATTAACCTTGTACATTCCAAGTTTATTTTACTTATTGTAATTATTTCTTTTTAATGAAGAAAGTTGCATCATTTTCATATGTTGGGTGATTCAATAATGAGCAAAGAAGATCTATGTCTGGCAGACTGCAAAACCACCCACACAATAATTACAAGTAAAAAAATATTTTTCTAAATGGACAATGTTAAATGCAAAAGTAAATACAATATCAGGTCTACAAATCTGATTGATGGCTTTGGAAAAGCATATGTTATTTTTCCTAGAGGAACAAAATTAACCACTAGACCAGACATAACTTATGTTGTAGAATTATTATGTAGTTTACAAGCATACCTAGAATAGAGCATTAGAATGTTGTAGAGATACTTGAAGAAAACACAAGACCTAGGATTACATTATCAAAAGTTTCTCGTTGTCCTAGAAGGTTACAGCGATGCAGATTGGAACTCCCTCTTAGATGACTCTAAGGCTACAAGTGGTTATATCTTCAATATAGTAGGTGGCGTTGTTGCATGAAAATCCAAGAAACAAACTATTTTAATCCAGTGAACGATGGAGTCCGAGATGATAGCACTAGCAACAGCTAGTGAAGAAACAAGATGACTTCGAAGCTTGTTACCTGAGATTCCTATATGGGATAAACCAATACCAGTCATACTGATCCATTGTGATAGTACTGCACAATCGCAAAAGTTCAAAATCGTTATTACAACGACAAGAGACTACAAATACGTCGTAAGCACATTACCATTAGAGAGTTTCTCACTACTAGTGCAATTATAGGAGATTATGTACGGATTGATGGAAACTTGGTAGATCCTTTGACGAAAGGATTGGCCAGAGAGAAGGTTTTTAAAACCTCATAAAGAATAGGACTCAAACCTATAGAAAAATGAATCACTCATGACTTAAACCCAACTTGTAGACTGGAGATCCCAAGAAATAAGTTCAAAGGGTAATAACTGATAACAAATGATATGGAGAGAATCATGCTAGAATAATTAGAAGTTCATTCTTATGATTAGCATGTTATCCTAAAGCGAACGAAAAGGTTGAACATCGTTCTTAATGAGATCTATACTTGATGTCAAGTGGAGTACCTATCTACAGGAGTACTCTTGATATACTCACCTTTGTGGATGTGGAAGTGAGAGTCGCTCCCTATGAAATTTCAAGCAAATTCTCTAGAGCATCCACTAAACAAGGATAGACATGTTAGGCCTTAAAGCACGGACTTTTTAGAACTACACTTGAATAATTTTGTGCGTAAAATGTGTTGAGTTTTATGTTCTAAAACTCGTAGATAGGAAATGTATACCGTTGACTATTATTAATAAAGAGTTACTATTTCATTTTCAATAAATAGTTATTGATTATTTTTTGTCTAATTAACCCAAATCCATTAAACTAAAATCCTAAGTTATTTTATGAGTCTTGAACAGTATGTGGAAACATACAGAGATCAATGTTTGAGATATAACTTAAAGGGTCTATAGTATAAGAATAAGGTTGGGTACCTTATCCTGGTAACACTATGGATACGGCTCACTTTGTATTTGATACAAACACAATGATCTAAT
>JBBPDJ010000008.1:13254449-13283889 GCA_037974625.1 Cucumis cinereus | reverse complement strand
GTTTACATAAGACTGGACCACGAAATAGTAACCACTAGATGTAACCCCGTTGACTAGTTAGGTTTCTATTTCAAATATGATGACCTAGGCAACTTACTCTTAATCATGAGTGTATTATGAACTCTTGTTTACGCGGAATAGTACTTTTATTTGTATGGGTGAGAGTTGCCAGTTTGCCGACTCAATAAGCCAACCGTTTTGGGGACAAGATCGTGTGGAGAGCTAGAAACATAATCACACAAGATGGAATTCGCTCCTTCCCGACTTTAGGGTAACTAGATGAGTGTTCCCTTAATTGGTGTCTCCGGACTTGAACAAAGGGTCCTACCCTCTCTATGGCACGAGAGTAATTTATGCTTATTGGTTGGACCATAAGCAGGTTGTTCATTAGAGGAGCACTGGTATTTAAGGACTAAGAACTCACTCAGGAGTAAAACGGTAATTTGATCCAACTTGAGTTACGAACACTTGTAAAGGACTAACTTGCTGTATTGGTATACATCTATAGACACAGAAATATATCTACAGTGAAAAGAGTTCAGTTATGAGTCTTTAGTGGAGTGTACACATAATTAACGAATATTGATTAATGTGGTTAATGAGTTTAGCCAATTAATCTCATATCGTTGTAGCTTCTGATTTGTAGGTCCATGAGGTCCTCTTCCTAGCTCGTAAAGGGTAATGAGGTTAATATATCTTGGATATAATTTGAAATATTCAAATTGACTAAGGGAATTAATATAATGTATGGTGATACATTATAATTTAATGTTTATATTTTTTTTAATTAAACTTTATAATAAAAATTTTAATTTTGGATGTAATTACAAATTAATTAATGAGAGAATAAAATATTTGAATGAGTTCAAATATTGATTTAATGTTAATCAAATTCATATTAAAACTATAGATTAAACTTAATGCGTATATGATACACATTAAAACTATAGATTATGGGAGGATTTAATATTTGAATGTGATTCAAATATGGATTTAATTAAATATAAGATATTTAATTTAGAAATTAATTAATAGTTTAGTTTAATTAGATTTAATAAATTAATTAAATTAGATTTAATTAAATTAAAACTATAGATTATATGAGAGATATTCATTTAAATATAATTTAAATGAAATATTGATTAAATATGATTTAATTAATTTTAACTAAATTTAATTAATTAATTTGTTAATTAACTATTTAATTTAATTTATTTTTAATTTAATGAAAATTAAAATTAAAATTAAATAAATACCTTATGGGAGTTATTTTTTAGAAAACGTGAGAGCAAAAACGTGGAATGCTCTCACGTTTTTCCAAATTTTTCTCTATCCTCTCCTTTTTCATCCTGAAGAAGGGGAAGAGCAGAACAGATATGTGTGCATTTGAAACAACCAAAAATTGCAGAAGGTCTGCAGAAAAAAAAATTAAAATACTAATACATTGAAAAAAAATCTACGACTAAAAATGCTTTTTATAAACAAAATTACAGAGGGAAAAAAAAACTCACCCTCGATGCAGTCTCTGAATTCTACAAAAAACATCAAATTCTTGTCACCACCACTAGGAACCTCTCTTATTCACTAAGTATGGAGGTTGAAGGATTGTGGAAACCAACAGGTATTTACTTTGGAAATTTTTTTGGAGAAAAAATTGAGAGCATCCTCACCTCTCTAGCCAAAATTTCAACAGGTTGCTCCTCATAACTTAGATTCTCATTGAACTGCAGTGGCTCGTATTGAATGACGTGCAACAGGTCTGCTACATACTTTCTCAACATTGAGACGTGAAAAACATCGTAGACTGCAGAAAGAGACGATTGCAACGCTAACCCATACGCCACAGGACCAATTTTCTGAAAAATCTCAAACGGTCCAATTAAACGAGGACTCAACTTCCATTTCTTTGCGAACCTCAAAACGTATTTCATGGGTGCTACTTTCAGAAACACTTTATCTCCCACCTCAAATTCAATATCTTTCTGAGTCACATCAGCATAACTCTTCTGTCTACTCTGAGCGGCTTTCATGCGCGCTCTAATCTGTTGAATGACCTTGTTAGTGGACTGTACTAACTCACGACCAATGAATCTTTGCTCACCAACCTCATCCCAGCACACAGGAGACCTACAACACTTACCATACACGGCTTCAAATGGCGCCATGCCAATGGTAGCCCGGTAGCTGTTGTTATAAGCGAACTCCATCAAATGCAAGTGAGAGTCCCAACTACCTGAGAACTCTAACGCACATGCTCGCAGCATATCCTCCAATGTCTGGTTCAAACGTTCAGTTTGACCATCAGTCTATGGGTGAAAAGTTGTACTGAAATCTAACCGTTTGTCTAAGACATTCTGAAGACCTTTCTAGAAATTAGAGGTGAAACGAGCATTCCTGTCTGAAACAATCGACACGGTAACTCCATGCAATCTCACCACTTCTTTCAAGTACAACTGTGCTCACTTGTTCACTGTATATGTAGTCTTCCCTGGTACAAAATATGTTAACTTGGTGAGTCTATCCACAAGAACCCAAATCACAGTGTGGCCCTTCGTTGTCCTAGGCAACCCTTTACTAAAATCCATCAACACGTTCTCCCACTTCCACTCTGGAACTCCAAGAGGCTGTAACAAACCAGCTGGCTTCTACCTTGGTGCTTTCACTTGCTGACACACCAGACACTTTCCAACAAAGTCTGCTACTTCTCTCTTTATGTTAGGCCACCAATAAAAACGTTTGAAGTCCTGGTACATCTTGGTACTACCAGGATGCATAGAGAACGGAGAATTATGAGCTTCAGACAACAAGTCATGCTTAACATCGTTGTCTGCAGGAACGCACAAGCGTCTCTCAAACAGGAGCCCACCATTAGAGGATACACAAAATTCTACAACTTGCCCTGTCACAACTAGGTGGCACTTCATACTCAAGTACTGATCTCCACCCTGAGCATCAATAATCCTTTGTCTCAACGTCGGTTGCACTGTCAACTGTGTCAACTGTGAGGTGATTTCTCCCACTGCAACTACAATCTCAGCTCGTTCGAAATCCTGGTGCAGCTGAGTATGTCTGATAATGAGAGCTATTGAATGAGCTACCTTTCTGCTCGGAGCATCAGCTACCACAATCGCCTTACCAAAGTGGTATAGTATTTCACAATCTAGTCCTTTACCAACTCCAATCATCTATATTGTCTCATATTCAACTTCTTCTGGGTGAAAAAAGTATTTAAGGCTCTTATGGTCAATGAAAATCTATATATTTTCTCCATACAGATAATATCTCCAAATCTTGAGTGCAAAAACTGCTGCTGCTAATTTCGGATCATGCGTAGGATAGTTTGTTCATGGTTTTTTCAACTAGCAGGACTCATAAGCGACCATCTTCCCGTGCTACATCAGAACGCAACCCAAACCTTCCTTCGATGCATCACTGTAAATCACAAAACTACCTGAACCATCTGGCACTGTAAGAACTTGTGCAGTAATGAGTTTCTGCTTCAGGCTCTGGAAGCTGTCCTCACAAGCTTTGGTCCAAACAAAAAGAATTCCCTTCTTGGTCAGTTGAGTCAGAGGAGTGGCTATACGTGAACACTTTTCTACAAATCGCCTGCAATAGCCTGCTAAGCCCAGAAAGCTACGAACCTCCGAGACCGTGGAGGGTCGAGACCAATTGGTAACAGCTTTAATCTTCGCAGGGTCCATCGAAACTCCATCTCTAGACACGATATGACCAAGAAAGACCACTTGCTTCAGCCAAAATCACACTTAGAAAACTTAGCATAAAGCTTGTTTGATCTTAGAGTTTCCAAGACTTTTTACAAATGCTCCTCATGTTCCGCCGCTGTTCTGGAGTAAACCAAAATGTCATCAATAAAAACAATAACAAAGGCGTCAAGAAAATTCTTGAACACCTTGTTCATCAGATACATGAATATTGTAGGAGTATTCGTCAGACCAAACGACATCACTATGAACTCGTAATGTCCATATCTCGAACGAAATGCTATCTTGGGAAAGTCACTCTTCTTTACTCTCAACTGGTGATATCCCTATCGTAGATCGATCTTTGAGAATACAGTGGCTCCCTGTAACTCATCAAACAAATCATCTATTCTAGGTAACAGATATTTATTCTTGATCGTCACCTTGTTCAACTCTCTGTAGTCGATGCACAGGCACATCGAACCATCCTTATTCTTAACAAATAACACTGGTGCACCCCATGGTGACACATTTGGTCGAATGAAACCCTTGTCAAGTAGTTCATGTAACTGCAACTTTAATTCTTTCAATTTCGCTGGAGCCATTCTGTACGGAGCTTTAGATATAGGTCATGTACCTGGTTCCAGTTCGATAACAAACTCAGTCTCTCTCTGAGGGAACAATCCAGGTAGGTCTTCTGGAAAGACATCTGGATAATTCCTCACTACGGGTTCTAACGACAAGGAGCTCTTAGCCTCTCTAGTATCCACCACGCCGGCCAAAATACTCCATGTACCTTGGTGAAGTAGTTTACTGGCTTTCAAAGCCGAGATCACCTTAGGCAAGACCACGGTCCCTGTCCCTTTAAATTTAAACCTTGCCTCAGCTGGAGGATTAAAAACTACCTCTTTTTGGACACAATCTATACTAGCATGGTTAGTAGCCAACCAATCCATGTTTATTATTACATCAAAGTCTTGCATGTTCAAAACTAGCAAGGTTGCTTCTAGCACACGACCTGCTAATTCCAACTAATTTGCCTTCACTTTTTCTTCAGAAAGCATAATTTCTCCTGACGGAGTAGACACGGACAACACAAAACCAAGAGGTTCCACTTTCAATCAAGCATTTTTTACAAAGACCGACAAAATAAAGAAGTGATATGACCCAGGATCAAATAACACTAATGCATAATGCCTCAAGATTGAAAGTGTACCTGTTACCATAATGTTTACCTTCTCTACTTCCTGACGGTTGGTGGCAAAAACTCGACCTCGCTGTCGACTTCCACTCCCCTGAGATGTACCAGCTGAATGATTCTTCGTGACCGTAGAGGAATTACTTGGACAATTCACCGTTATATGCCCTGGTTGCTTGCAAGTGAAACAAACTCTAGTCTCGTTCCAACAGTGACCCAGGTGCCTTTTTCCACAACTGTTACATACAGGTATATGCCTCTCCGTAGCACCCGCTTCAACGGACCATTGATGATAATGCCCCTGTGCACCCCTCAACCTTGGGCTCCTCTGTGGGATCTCCGCTGGTTTTTGCTCAGCCTTCCTCTTCTGTCCAGAGAAAGGTTCTTGCCTCAATGGCTTTGGTTGTTCCTCATCTTCCTTATCATTTGCATCTACGGCCAGATGCAACGCCTCAGCCTGGGTAGTAGGCTTAAAAGCTCGCACAAAACCCCTAATTTCCTTCTTAAGACCTCTCACAAATCTTTCTGCTCGAGTCAACTCTGTAGTCACCAACTCTGGAGCAAAACGAGACAGTTCACCAAATTTCTGGTCATACTCTTCCACGGTCATTTGTCCCTACTTCAAATCCAAGAATTCATGCCGTTTGACATCCCTGAGGTTGGCAGAGAAGAACTTTTTATAGAAGCACTCCTTGAACTGTTCCCACGTAATAGCACAGGGATTTCCACCCAACCTCCTTTGAGCGGATTTCCACCAGATGACGGCCCTGTCTCTGAGCACAAATATCGTACACTGTATCTTTTAGTTGTCCGGATAGTTCATGTATCAAAAGATATCTTCAACCGATGACAACCACAGCTCCGCTTTAGAAGGATCCTTTCCTGAAATCCCTCAGATGCTTCGCTTCAGCTGACAGTCGGTCCGACAGATCCTCCTATACAGCTTGTGCGACTTGACCTAAAGCAGAAGCTGCTGGGACCTGTTGAAACTGTACCATAGCTGTTGTCACAGCCAAAGCAATTCTTTGCTAAATCAGAACTGTTAGGGCAGCCAATTCAGCTTGTGCGGCGAGGTCTACAGCCGGCGCAGAAGGTTGTACTTGACCTCCTCCTCATCCACCCCGTCCACCTCTCCTAGCGCCTTTACGTGGCAGCATTTTCAAAAAGAAAATCACCACACACTCTTAGAAACATAATCACAAAAGAATAACGCATGTCAATTCTGGTTCAGTAGTTTATAAGCATAACAAACAGCTTAAAATAGAAAGCGTACGTGGCGGGAATAAAGAACCACAGGGACCCAAAACATATATGTGGCTATGGAAAGTCCTGAGTGGAAAGCAGTTGTCATGGAAGAAATGAGAGCCCTTGAGAAAAACAAGACATGGGATTTGTGTAATCTTTCCAAAGGACACAAGATAGTGGGATGGAAATGGGTATTCACTCTAAAGTATAAATCAGATGGGACATTAGACCAGTACAAGGTCAGGCTAGTTGTAGAGTTCACTCAAACGTATGGAATAAACTACTTAGAGATGTTTTTATCTGTGGCTAAGTTAAACACAGTTAGGATTCTTATGTCTATTGTAGTCGATAAGGATGGTCTCTTCACCAATTTCATGTAAAAAATGTCTTCCTAAATGGTGATTAGAATAAGTGTACATGAGTTCCCCTACAGGATTTGAGGTCTAATTTAACCATCGAGTGTGTAAACTTCGAAAATCTTTTTGTGGCTTGAAACAATCTCCCAGGGCTTGGTTCAATAGATTCACCACATTTGTTAAGTCCCAAGGTTACACTCAGGAAAACTCTGATCATACTCTGTTTACGAAAAGATCTGAATCTCAAAAAAATTGTTGTATTGCTTGTTTACATCGATGATATTGTCTTATCAGGGGATGATATTGCTAAGATTACCAGGTTAAAAAGGAAGATGGGTGACGAGTTTGAGATTAAAGACCTAGGAAATTTTAAGTACCTCCATCGGGAATTTTAAGTACTTCCTTGGCATGGAGGTTGCACGATCAAGGGAAGGAATTTTGGTTTCACAAAGGAAATATACACTTGACCTGTTGAAAGAAACACGTATGATTGGATGTCATCCAGCATATGCCACTATGGAGTTCAATGTAAAACTGGAAAGTTCTATTGACAAAGTTTTTGTTGATAAAGAAAAGTATTAGCGGTTAGTGAAAAGTTGATTTATCTATCACATACTAGACCAGATATCTCCTATGCAGTTAGTACAGTAAGTCGGTTTATGCAAGCTATGTATGAAGAATACATGGAAGCTGCGAACTGTATTATAAGATATTTGAAAACTACTCCAGGAACAGGTTTAATGTTCTAGAAGACCAGCAAGAGGTGCATTGAGACCTATACCGACTCAAATTGGGCAGGATCAATGATTGACAAAAATTCTACTTCAGGATATTGTACCTTTGTGTAGGGCAACCTTGTAATCTTGAGGAGTAAGAAGCTAGAAATTGTTGCTAGGAGTAGTGCGAAAGCTAAATATCAAGTTATGAGTTAGTAAATTTGTGAACGAGATCTGGTTACAGAAGGTTCTATCTTGCTTTCACCAAGATAGTGAGTTACCTATGAAGCTATTCTGTGATGATAAAGTTGCTATCAACATAGCTAATAACCTCATTCAACATAACATAATTAAACATGTTGAGATTAACAGACATTTCATTAAAGAGAAATTAGACAATGGCAGTATCTATATTTCGTATATTCTATCAAACCAACAAATTACCTATTTCGACTCACGTATTAGCAAGTTGAGTTTAATTGTACTAAGAATATTTGTGTAATTTTGTATACAAGTTTATTTCCTTTTTTGTCAAGGCCCATTGTGACCTATATATAATTCATTGTTAGGAATCTTTTTATTACTAGAAAAATATACAAAATACTCATATTGTAGTTTTTTTTTCCTAATTAAAGTTTTGGTATTCTTTCGACGTCTTTAGATATATAAGCTTAAACAAGAAATGACTTTCTCGATCCAATTTGAACAAACTTTGTAGGATAGCTAAAACAAATTTGGGAAAAACTAAGTTATATGTATATATACAACAAAAGAATAGTTATCAAAGTTTTTAATAGTTATCATTCAGTAATTCGAACTTTTGCAAAAACTGCATTTTGTCCGAAAAACTTCAAAAATCTGGGTTAGAAGACATTTAGGAAATTTTCAAATTAATAATTAATGTTTGTTTCGATAGATACCATTTGCTATTTGAACATATGAAATTAAATCTATTATAATCTTTTTGTTCTTTCTTTTTTTTCTTTTTGTCTTTTAATGGATTAGGGGGCATAAAATAATTTGATGCTCATGTTCATGTCAGCCCCACAAGGGTGAAAAAGTACAATATTTCAAAAAATGATATCATTTTCAAAATATTATCCATTTTTCTTAATATTACTCCACATACAAAGTTAGAACTAGTGAATGTGTGATCATGATTCTAGTTGGCTTCTAGCTTCGATTCTCTTTAAAGGATATTACTCTTAATCATCATCCCCTATCTCATCTCATAAAGCAACTGCCTATTGGCCATGTACTTATGGACTATTACAGTACTTATGGACTAATATAGTGCTGACTTAACATACAACTCTTTCTTTCAAAAACAAGAAGACTTTTTAGCCATGAGAGTTGAATTTACAGGGATCACCCGAAGAAAAGTTATTTTCAATTTAAAAGTGAAAAACTCTACCTTCAACTCTCACTTATCTGCCCACAATCTTCAATCACAACTGTTTCTGAAGTCTTCCCACTATCTGAACCCACCTTCTCCATCTTCTCCACCACATTATAACCATCCACAACTTTCCCAAACACAACATGCCTCCCATCAAGCCATGATGTCTTCTCAGTGCAAATGAAGAACTGAGAACCATTGGTGTTTGGTCCAGCATTCGCCATTGATAGGATACCTGGTCCAGTGTGTTTCATCTTAAAGTTTTCATCTGCAAATTTCAACCCATAGATTGATTCTCCTCCTGTTCCATTACCCTTTGTGAAATCTCCTCCTTGGCACATGAACTGCGGTATTATACGGTGAAATGTTGAACCTTTATAGTGCAGTGCTTTCCCAGATTTTCCAATCCCCTTCTCGCCGGTGCAGAGGGCTCGGAAATTCTCAGCAGTTTTTGGAGTTGTGTCTGCAAATAATTCCATGACAATCCGGCCTGCTTTCATCCTCCCAATCAAAATGTCAAAGAAGACTTTTGGGTTGGACATTGCTCTCTTCTAGTAGCAAGTACTACTGCTGCCGAACTTCAAATTGAGCTCTGTCAAATTACAATCTTTAGCTTTTCACATCCTTAACACATCACTCAATAGAAAGTAAAACAACATGTTTGCTTTCTTTCGCAATTAGAGATTCTTCAAAAGATAATGATTAAAATATAATGAGAAAAAGGCACGGTTATATGATAATCCTACTATACACAGCTTACTTGAGATAACCATGCTTTTCAAATAAAACCATACTTGAAAACGGAGGACATGATTAACTTGAAGGAGTGTCTCAAAGACCAAATTTTTAGATTAGAATATCCAGCCCTGATTAACTTAAAAACTGTCTTCTACACTTAACATCAGTCAATAGAAAGCAAAACATGTAAATTTTCAAAATTAGAGATTGTTCAAGAGGCAATCAAATAAATAATACTTGAAATTACTTTACGCTGTGTCTCAAACACAATTTTCATCAGATACTTCAGGCCTGATTTATTTGAAACACAATCCCTTACAGACTATTTTCCAGAAAACCAACCCTATTGCTTGTCATTACTTTTCAGATTACCTCCATATAATTTTCGACAGTGCATTATCTAATTCAAAAAAATCCGAAGTTTTAGTATGCATGTCAACAATACAAAACACTTACATTAGCCCGTACAAATTAAATTAAAGATAAACCAATATGTAGCTTATGACACTCTCAAGAAACACAAGTAATCTGAATCACATTGACGAGCATAAGTTGGGGGAAAAAAAGACAGAAAAACTCAAAAGCAGAAACAATTTTTAGAATATCAATACAACTCTAACTCTAGCAAAGAATAAGAAAACAGAAAATCCCCCAATCAATGAAGGGTGAAAGACGTATCAGGAAATGTTCGTCATCACTCTCAAATCCCATAGAGACCGGACACGAAATCGGTCGATAGACTCCAAAGGACGTGCTAAGAGAGCAAAAGACGATGAAATAATATCGCACAAGTATTGAGCTCAGCAGGCATTTATACAATGAACCTGAAAGCCTTCGATATGTGCAATTGCAGAACGTGGAGTTCTCAAATTCAAGGGCAGAACTGAAGCTTGAATAGAGAAGAAATCGATGGTTGAAGAAAGAATTTACCTTTGACGAAGCTGAAGTTTAGGTCTGGAGAATGCGATGAAAACTCCTTTGTTCTCTTTGGCTTATAAAGAGGAGCAGAGATTAGGGTTTTGGGGTTTTAGAAAGTAATGGAATTTGCAATCACATCCTTATGCTTCGAATATTTGTAATATATTCCCAAAAAGCTATTACGATTTCTTTCTATTGTCCCTCAGAAAAGGAAAATTGTATATTTGGATTACAATTCGTCAAAATTACAATTATTTTAGATGTTGGGATAAGTTTCTTGGCGGAAATTGACATATATTACCTTGAGTGAAGTTAGAGATTTAATCTTTAATTTGTTGTAAACTTGATATGAACAGACGATCAATTTAGTGTTGGATGTACATATAGTGAAAAAAATTGAAACAAATGAACATTCAAACATAAAAATAGATTTAATTGAGTAGATTAAACTTATATGTTAGAAATTTTAAACTTAATTGAAACCATCCAAATTAAGATGGTATTTCATGCACAAATTTAACATGTATGAAAGTTAAATTTGTAGTTTCTTCAATTTGAATGAGTTATGGTTGATTTTAGTCAAATAACAACTAAATTAAGTTAAATTTGACAAATGTTTCAGTTTTTGCATTTATTTGATTTTATTTTGTATTTTGAAGAGTTTCTTGCAAGGTTGCAACTTTACCGGAGTTAGTCGTTGTATCCTGCTAAGACGATTGTTGTAGTCTACTTGCAAGCCCGTGCAAACCGAATAATTTTCTTCAAGATAATGCTTATTAGAAGCGTGTCTTTTCTACGTTCTGAGTGACCTACAAAGGTTTTGAGATTCTTTTAAGTCTTTAATTATTTTCATATCTAAGTCTTACTAAATCATCTGACTTATGTTCGAGTCTGAATCTTATACATTGAGTGTATTGTTTCTAATTGAGGTGTAATTTGTTTGCTAGTGTATTCGATTCATATATTTCTTAATTTTTCCAACAATCTAAAGACAACTAGTAACTAAATTGATGGTTGCACATTCTTCCACCAATGTCGCTTACTTCTGCCATGATGGGATCATCCATTGTCAAAAACCTCATGTTTAAAAAACCATATATCAAGAGTATGTCATTGTTTTACTTGTATGTGGATAATATGTTAATGATGGGCACAAATAGATGTATCATTGATTTCACTATAAGGATGTCAAAATCCAACTTTGATATGAAAGACATTGGTCTTGTTGATGTTATTCTTAGAAGTCGAATAACAAGAATTCTAAGTGGATATATACTTTCTCAAATCACTATATAGAGAAGGTGCTGAGAAAATTTGATCATTTTGAAAATAAGCTAACCGATACTCCATTTGATCCAAATTGTATGTTAAAGAAAAATAATGATGATGGTGTGTCTTCTCTAGAATACTCTAGAGTTATCAGTAGTTTAATGTACAGAATGAATTGTACAATGCATAATATTGTCTATTCAGCTGGAAGGTTAGCAAGATACACCAGCAATCCTGTGTAGGGTGTACATAAGTCAGGTTGGACTGGGTTAGAAGTAAATTATGGATTAATCCAAGGTCCTCAGGTTGGCAAAAATTGAACCCTATCGGTTCAATGTGCAAGCGTCAACCTAACCTAACCTAACCCTTAAGTTTTGGGTTGGGTCATCGAATTGTTTTTTTTCTCCATAATTTAGACTATTGTTTCATTTTTTTTTCTTTTTCACTAAAAGTTGAATGTCTACAGTGAACAAAATTTCATATTTACCTAAATGACATAAATATGTTACATCAATTTTTAAAATATTTATAATCAAACAAACAACAAGCATTTTATGTAAAGTCCAAGTGTTTAGCTTCAAACACATGAAACCTAAGCTCATGTAAAATCCAAGTCTACATTCAAATTCATTCAAAAGAGGAAGAAAAAGTATTAAAAAACATTCTATGCAAATTTTAAGTCTAAATTCAAATTCATTCAATATATAATAATAATAATAATAAATGGGTTTGGTCGGGTTGATCTGGTTACTATATCTTATAACCCAACCCAACCTTTCCTGTTTGGGTTAGGTAATCGGGTTGGTTGGGTTACCATATTTTTTTAACACCCCTAATCATGTGCATGATCATCGAAATGCATTAGTTAGAGTTATAAGATACTTGAAGTACACTCTAGATTATGGATTGCATTATACGATGTATCTACATTTACTGGAAGGATTCAATGATGTTAATTGAATTTCTAATAGACTAGAGACTAAATCAACGAGTTGGTATGTTTTTACCCTAGGTGGAGCAACTATATCATGGAAATCTTCAAACAAACATGTATAACACGTTCTACTATGTAACAAGAGTTTATAGCTCTTGATAAACTAGAAAGAAGTTGAATGACTTTGAAATTTTCTTGAAGACATTCCATTGTGGCCAAAGCCTGTAAGTACAATATGTATATATTGTGACAATTTAATGGCTTCTATGAGAGTCAAAGAATAATGTCTATAATGGCAAGTAACGATATATTAAACGCTACATAATTCAATAAGATAATTGCTCTCTAATGGAATATTTTGCATTGAGTATGTGAAATTAAAAGAGAATATTGCAAATCATTCAACGAAAGAATTGTCAAGAGAGCAAGTCACAGATACATAAATAGAAATGAGGCTAAATTCGATGAAATGAGTTATCTGATGGTAGCCTAACCTAGTTTACTGGAGATCCTAAGATTTAGGTTCAATAGGCAAACTAACTGTATAATTCATAGTTGAAACACTGTGAAACTTATAGTTTATTTCCATTTATATGATGTTCTAGAGTGTGTGATCTGTTGATGTTAAGGTTATATTAATATCTTCTTTTACAAGAGGAGTAATGACAGAACACTCTTACTCAATATTACCTATATGAGAGTAGAAGTGAGGTCTCTTATATGAGAACTTTTCAAATGACTTATGTTCTTTAAAGCTCTCATGAATTCAGGATTTTTTCCAAAACCAAAATGGACACAAACGTATGTAACTCAAAGATACAAGATGAGTTGTATGTGATATCTATTGTCTCAATTCACCAATAAGAAAGAATGATAGTTCCAGTTTAGTCTCACTAGTTCTTCAGTAAAATCAATGAATATTCACTAAGAAAGGTTCAAGTCTAGAAGAGACCTCTCTTGATGCATAACTTGGTTTGCTTGCTCTTAACAGTTTTTTGTTTGATTTTCTCATTTTCTTTCAAGTGGATGAATTTGATACATATATATAGTGAAAGAAAGTGAAACAATTGAATATTGAAACATAAAAATGGATTTAGTTGTGTAGATTATTCATTTGTTAGAAATTTCAAGTTGGATTGAGACCCTCAAACTAAGACGATGCAAATTTAACATGTATAAAGTTAAATTTGTAGTTTCTTCAATTTGAATGAGTTATGTTTGATTTTAGTCAAAGAACAACTAAATTGAGTTAAATTTGATAAATGTTTCATTTATTTTATTATTTGATTTTAGTTTGTATTTTTAAGAGTTAGTAAGTTGCTAGCCTATAAATAACCACTAGATTTTTCATTTGTAGTATCTCATTTCAAATTGAAGAGTTCTCTCCTTTCTTTCTTTCTTTTCTTTTTTATTAAGTTGAGTTGAGAGCAAGTATCCAAGAATTCTACCAGATACGAGTAGTTCGAGGTTTTAGTTTTACCAAAGTTAGTCTTTATATTATGCTGAAACAATCGTTAAAGTTTACTTGTAAACTCGTGCAAAGCGAATAATTGTCTTTAAGACAACGCTTATAAGAAGTGTGTCTTGACTATATTTTGAGCGATTTACAAAAGTTTTGAGGTTCTTTTAAGTCTTTGATTATTCTTATATCTAAGTTTTGTCAAATTATATAACTTATATATGTTTGAGCCTGAATATTATACACTAAGTGTACTATTAATCAGTTTGCTAGTGTATCCAGTTCATTTATATCTCAATTTTTCCGACATTTAGTTTAAAGTTCTTTTTTTCTTAATCTAAATTATTCAAATTTATGTTTTGTCCTTAAATTCAAATTAAATTAAATAAAAGTTTAGGAATATTCCATATTTTACCCTAAAAAAAATTTGAAGTAGAAATTAGATGTATTACAAATTTGTAGCCACCTGTCTAGAATTTAATTTACTACAAATTTTCATGACACTCAAATAATGTTGTACGATCAAGTAAGCTATCTCATGGGATTAGTTAAGCTACACCTAACTTAGTCAGATACTCATGTATAAAAATAATAAAATTTCAGTGTTAAACACCAAGTTCTATCTCAAGTTCAAGTCATTCAAATTTTAAAAGTAGTATTATGAAATATTTGGCTAACAACTTCCTTATCAATCTTATCACATAATCTTGCTCGATTTATGCTATAATAATATCATTTAACCACTCATCTCCCTCAAAATGATACGTATGAGAAGGCGAAAATCAAATAATTGGATTGGATTTATTAGAACCCTTGTTACATATGTTGGACCTTAGCTCCATGAAACTATGTATTATTGTTGAAACATGGAATAATTGAAACCTTAAATCAAAACATTATGTATGAATGGCATGAATTGTCTAAACAAGAATTCTTGAACAGAGAACAACCAGAGTTATTACTCACTACATCAAAAAAATCTCATTAATGAAATATGTAAATCCATTGAAAATAAAAAATATGCATGTTGGATGAAATGGTTGTTGCTCTGTGGTGTGTGATGGTTTTGCCAAATATTTAATGAAGATCATGTGTGTAACATAAATAACAATAGCTTAGCTCAAGAAACAGAACAAATACACACAGCTCATCTCACAAGTTTTCTTAACCCAAGTATAAATTGATCCTAAGTAGTCTCGACAAAAAACTGAGGTCAAACATGGAAAAAGTTTAAGTTGAAAAGAAGTTAAAATGAATCTTTCTTGATCAAGCTTGTAAGGTAAAAACACGAGATGTAGATGAAGTATGCTATGTGGCTTAGCGACTAAATAAAATCTCATGAAATGACTATAAAGTTGAGATAAGAGTAGATTGTAAGATGAATGAACACATAGCGGTATTTGTGATATGAATGATGAGAATGGAGTTAAGATGAACATGTCTCGATCCTTTGACGCTTGAAATAGAGTTTCCACGTTCATGATCATAACCTTTAGGTCTCCACCTCTCGATGAGTAGCCACATATCCATGTTTTCATGGTGCATGCTTGTTGGGTTTTATATCCTAAAACTCGTAGATATTAAATGTAATTCGTTGGCTGTTGACTGTTATTAATAAAAAATTATTATTCCCATAAAGAGTTATTGATTGTTTTAATTATTTTTGTCTTATTAACCCAAGTCCAATAAACTAACATTCTAAGCTGATTTATGAGTCTTGAACTGTATGTGGAGACATACATGGATCAATGTTTGAGATACAACTTAAAGGGTCTATAGTATAGAGATAAGGCTGGGTACCTTATCCTGGTAACACTATGGATACAACTCACTTTGTATTTATGATACAAACACAATGATCCAACGTGTTTGTATAGGTGACACACGAGTGGGGGTATCCTATGCAATGAAGTTTGCATAAGACTAGACCACGAATTAGTAACCATTAGATGTAACTCTGAAGACTAGTTAGGTTTCTATTTCAATAGGATGACGTAGGCAACTTAGTCTTAATCTTGAGTGTATTATGAACTCTTGTTCATTAGAGATTTTTCTTTGATTTGTACGGGTGAAAGTGACCAGATTGTCGACTCAATAAGCCTACCATTTTGGAGACAAGATCGAGTGAGGAGCTGGAAACATAATCACACAACATCAAAGTTCAATATTGATACTTTGATTTTCCTTTGATTTGTACAGGTTAAATTGATATAAGTATAAAAGTTTAGAGTTTAAATAGATATATTATTATTTTACCGTTTAAATTGATACAACATCAAAGTTCATTATTGATACTATTATTAATGTAGGGTATAAATTGATATATGCGCTAAAATTAAAATTTCAAAAAAAAAAAATCATCATCATTATTAAAAAGGGCATGATCACCCTACTTTTGTTTTTTTGTTACTAAGTCCAAAAATCCTTTTAAAAGAAAATTGAATAAAAATGACTTGAATATTGATTTTATTTTGGAAAAAAAAAAGATTTTGTCTTATTTAATTCATTGTTCGTAGAAGAAATAAAGATATTTTAGTAAAGAAGTAGAGATGTAAAGACATAGGTCGTAAATGAATCAACTAATTATCTCCTCCCCTTCTTTCTCTTGCTGCTCCGGCCATTCCCATTTGAATCTCCAACAAACCCACCAACTCCATGCCCATTTCATCAAAACCCAATTCCATAATCCTCACCCTTTTTTCTCTCAATCCCATTTCACCCCTGAAGCCAATTACAATCTCCTCATTTCATCTTACACCAACAACCACCTCCCTCAAGCTTCTTTCAACTGCTACCTCCATATGCGTACAAATGATGCTGCTGCTGCTGCATTTGACAACTTCATTCTCCCTTCACTTCTCAAAGCTTGTGCCCAAGCTTCCTCTGGGGATTTGGGCAGGGAACTCCACGGTTTCGCCATTAAGAACGGCTTTGCTTCAGACGTTTACGTGTGCAACGCTCTGATGAACATGTATGAGAAATGTGGATGCTTGGTTTCTGCTCGCTTGGTGTTTGATAAAATGCCTGAAAGAGATGTTGTCTCTTGGAGTACTATGCTTGGGTGCTATGTGCGGAGCAAAGCTTTTGGTGAAGCGCTTCGACTCGTACAGGAGATGCAGTTTGTGGGAGTGAAGCTCAGTGGTGTTGCTTTGATTAGCTTGATTGGTGTATTTGGAAATCTCTTGGATATGAAGTCGGGGAGGGCTGTTCATGGTTACATCATGAGAAATGTTGGTGATGAGAAGATGGAAGTTTCGTTGACGACTGCGTTGATTGATATGTATTGCAAAGGTGAATATTTAGCATCAGCACAAAGGCTTTTTGACGGGTTATCTAAAAGAAGTGTTGTCTCTTGGACGGTGATGATAGCAGGTTGTATTCGCAGTTGCAGATTAGTTGAAGGGGCAAAGAACTTCAATAGAATGCTCGAAGAAAAATTATTCCCCAATGAGATTACACTGCTAAGTTTGATTACTGAGTGTGGTTCCGTTGGAACCTTGGATTTGGGCAAATGGTTTCATGCGTATCTGTTAAGAAATGGGTTTGGTATGTCTTTGGCTTTGGTCACTGCTCTCATAGACATGTATGGTAAGTGTGGGCAAGTTGGATATGCAAGAGCTCTTTTCAATGGTGTCGAGAAAAAAGACGTAAAGATTTGGAGTGCTATAATATCGGCTTATGCACATGTGAGTTGCATGGATCAAGTGTTTAACCTCTTCCTCGAGATGTTAGACAATGAAGTGAAACCAAACAAGGTGACAATGGTTAGCCTTCTTTCTTTATGTGCAGATGCTGGAGCACTTGACCTTGGCAAGTGGGCTCATGCATACATAAACCACCATGGCCTTGAAGTAGATGTCATTCTAGAAACAGCTCTCATCAACATGTATGCCAAATGTGGAGATCTAACAATTGCTCGTAGCCTGTTCGACGAAGCTACGCAACGGGATATTCACATGTGGAACGCAATGATGGCTGGATTCTCGATGCATGGTAGTGGAAAAGAAGCTTTGGAACTCTTTTCAAAGATGGAGAGCCATGGTGTTGAACCAAATGATATCACATTCGTTTCTATTTTCCATGCTTGTAGTCATTCTGGCTTGGTAGTAGAAGGGAAAAAGCATTTCAAAAGAATGGTTCACAACTTTGGAATTGTTCCAAAGATGGAGCACTATGGATGCTTGGTGGATCTTCTCGGTCGAGCTGGACGTCTTGACGAAGCTCATAACATCATTGAAAACATGTCAATGAGGCCTAACACAATTATATGGGGTGCTCTGCTTGCTGCATGTAAGCTGCATAAGAATCTGGCCTTGGGGGAGGTGGCTGCAAGAAAGATTCTTGAATTGGATCCACAAAACTGTGGGTATAGTGTCCTTAAGTCAAATATCTATGCATCGGCAAAGCGATGGAATGATGTAACAAGCCTTAGAGAAACAATGAGCCATTTGGGAATGAAGAAAGAACCAGGACTCAGCTGGATTGAAGTAAATGGTTCAGTTCACCACTTCAAATCTGGAGATAAGACATGCACACAAACAACAAAAGTATATGAAATGGTGACCGAAATGTGCATCAAATTGAGAGAGGCGGGATACACACCGAACACAGCGGCAGTTTTGTTAAACATAGATGAGGAAGAGAAAGAATCTGCACTCAGTTACCATAGTGAGAAACTGGCCATGGCATTTGGACTCATAAGCACAGCCCCTGGTACAACCATACGAATTGTTAAGAATCTGAGGATTTGCGATGATTGTCATGCTGCAACAAAGCTATTATCAAAAATCTATGGACGGACAATAATAGTTAGAGATAGAAATCGATTTCACCACTTCAGTGAAGGATATTGTTCTTGCCTGGGTTATTGGTAAGATAAGATTCCAGATTGTGATCCAATATCTAAATACTCATGTACATATAAATTTCAACAATACAATCAATGCACTTTTTTTTTTTTTTTGTTATGAGCAAATATCAAGGAAATCTCACTTAAGGGAACACTGATTTTGTCAACCAAGCCACTGTTGTGCTTTTCGATCGCCGCTACCCCCAACAGAATGCCGAATGCTGATCTTCTCATTGGCATATTTTTGTTGCAGCCATTCAAATCCATTTACATCAAGTTTACCTGACACTGATTTCCCTTGTTTCCTACGATTTTGTTGTTCCCTTACTGAAGCCCACAATTTCCCAATTGCATCCCGTTGCTGCAATGTGAACCTTGTAACATTATCAAAGGCATGCTTCACTAAGATATCAATGACAGTTTGACACCTAACGAGAGAAATTTCAAGTAAGTTTCACATTCCAGTTTTAAAAACAATGCAAGGAACTGTCATTGTAGTCAGTGCAGATTTTGTACCATGGAATTTTATACCGATGAGCAGCAATCTCTAAACAACTAATCAGGGCACCTCTTTGTGCTTTGAGAAAACTCTTGGTCTCTACTTCTTCATCATTTCTAGTCTTGGATGCCACATCATTTTTTACCTTTGCTCTCTCACTTTTCTTCAATGAACCGGGCAGAAAAGCATCTAGACCAAATGGATCAGATTCTTCCTGATTTTTCTCTTCAGGTTGAGCAGCATTCTTCTTTTTCTGATGTTCATCCTCTGTGCTCTCTTCATGACCTTTGAGTGCTTCAGCTTCCTCAGAATCATCCTCCTTAGTTGCAACTGGAAGATTAGCGATAGCTTCTTTTATTTGTCCAGCTGTCTTTGAAAACTACATGGTTCATAAAGCCAAGTATGAAAAAATGGAAAATTGATGTTCCACGAATAAAGAGAGCACAATGGTCAAAATAACCAACAAAAATGACAAAAAACTCGTAAGTTATGCTTATTTACTTCTTCAAAACCCATTTTTAAAACCACTTTTCATAGCCATGTTTTGAAATCTAAAGGAAAAAAAAATGTAATTTTATAAAAAAATTTGAGATTTCTCTAAGATTTCAGCGATGCTCTTTAAAGTGATAAGCTAAACAAAGAAAATACATTAGATTTTATATCCTTATATAGCATCTATCACATCAAAGGAGCAGTGGTTTTGATTACACAAGTATGGGAAATATCTCTACCACAAAACTGTCATCTGTCAACAAATCATTTGCCAACACAGTCTGAATTGTCCAGGTTGTTAACTGGTTCTTCTGCTTTCTGTTAAGGCACTGAAAATTAAAATAAGAAACCATTACTAGAAAATTGAAATTGGATTTAGAGAAGACAGAAAATATCATCACATCAACCGTAAAACTTAAAATATGATCATCATACTTCCATTATAGATTGTGCAGCTGAAAACAATGCATGATAGTCTCCTCGTACTGAAGGATCGGTGCAAGGAGTGGATGAAGACATGGACATGGCAGCTTCAAGTATGGTAAAGAAACGATCACTGGTAGCTGGCTTCACACTTCCTGCCTGAATGAGCTGTATGGCAAGTTTTGCAGCTTTGCCAAACTTCGTGGGGTTCTTAATATGTGAAGCTATCTTCTGCATAGCCTCCAAAACTTGGGTCTCTGAAGCATCTGTTGTGGTTTTGAACCTTAAACGTTTTCCCGGTGCCGGTACCGTAGCTGAAAACCAAACTCCATATTTCATCTTCTACCAGAGTTCTTACAAAAACGTATAGAATTAAGGTTAAATATAAATGGTGTTGATTCAGTTTCTAACCTTAAAACGTTTCAATCATGTTTCTGTTATTAACATTAGAATTATGAAGCTGGGATTCTATACCGTGAAAAAAATCCTTGCATCCTTGTCTATTGGACAAACATTAACTAATTTAATCCAATGTGGTAAATAACGGACAAGATATGGGCACCTAGACAAAATAAGTGCCACAAATTTCATTTTAGAGAAAATTGCCCTTTTTAGTCCTCAAGTCCTCAAGTTTGAAGAATATGTACGTTTGGTCCTTGAGTTTTAAAAATGTACCTTTCTAGACCCCAGGTTTATAAGAATAGACTAATTTTGTCCCTGAGTTTTTCAAAATGTACCTTTGTAGTCCCTGAATTCTTCAAAATAGGTTTAAAAGTCCCTCAAACAACTTTATACTATTATTTTAAATAATTACATGACACTTAAATTTGAAGAATAATTTTTAAAAATCATATCGCTCTAACACTGTTTGTTTTTCTAATTATAAATAACATATAATTATTTTTAAAAATCAAACAAAATTGCTTTAAGGACCTTTTAAACCTATTTTAAAAAACTCAAAGACTAGAAAGGTACATTTTGAAAACTTAGGGACCACATAAACCTATTTCACTTGGAGACTAAAAAGTATATTTTTAAAACTCATGGACCAAATACACATATTCTTCAAAACTGAGGACTAAAAAAGTAATTTTCCTTTCATTTATTAACCATACGTAAGACCTATTAAACATACATATGAGAGAAGGGGCAAGAAAGGAACTTCACCCATGACAGTTAGGTAGTGCCACATTGGTTACATATGGAGGGAGGAGGGGACCAATGCAAAGTTTCTTAAGGGTTTAGCGGCAGAGGGATGTCAAATGTGTGGAAATTTTGGCAGTGGAAGCTTGCTTGAAGGAGAGGAAACTGACGATCTCGATTCTATCGAAAGTTATTGTTCTTGTTCATTTTGTTAATCGTTGTTTGCTTTGCTTCGTTTACTAGTGTTCGTTAACCTCTTGCTCTATTTGAGAAGTTGATTATCAATGGCATAAGGACAATGTGTAAGGTATCCCTTACTAATATTTGTATTAATACGTAAGAGTTACCCGGAGGCTACAATTCCTTTGAGCACAAATAGCTTAACCTCCCCTTTCTCAAGACTACTTGCTACTTACCAAAAGCTTGCCCTACAAAATAACATCTTATTCTATACATAGGTTGACCACTCCTCACTCCCATACAACTTAGTGATCCACACCATAAGTAACTTTCACTCATACTACCCTTTTTACCCCTTCTGGAATATTTCAGTAGAATTGGGGCCCTAACATCACCCCAGGGTCAGATTAAGCTTGTCCTCAAGGTTGTTGGGAATTGCTGCTGAAAATCAGTTGCTACCATCCATGTTGCCTCCTGATCTAGAAGGTCCTTCCAACTAACCAACAACTCGAACGTTCCAATGTGAGAGTTCTTACGAAATCCCACCACATTTTTTGGTTCAGCTATCCATTCAAAGTTGTTCAACAATATTGGCGGTCTAGTTTGAATTGGGTGTGTCTCACCTACAAACTTCTTTAATTGTGAAACATGAAACACGGGGTGAATCGTGGCTTCAGGTGGTAATTCCAGCCTATAGGCGACCTCTCCTATGCATTCTGTCACACGATATGGGCCAAAGAACTTGGATGTCAGGTTTTCATTGTGCTTCTTTGCTATTGACAGTTGCCAGTATGGCAGTATTTCAAATAAACCCAATAATTCACTTCAAGAATTACCTCCGTTTGATGTTGGTCTTCGAATTTTCTCATTCTATTTTGGGCAGTGGTTAAATGTTCCTTAAGAACACTCATTGTCCCATCCCTCTCCGTGGGTTTTGATCAAGCGTACGCTTGGTGTGGAGTCATCTTGATTGAACTATGGTACGTGGTGTTGTACCAGTATTCTGCCCAGTGTAACCATGAAGCCCATTGTTTCGGCCTCTCACTACAGAAACAGCGTAAGTACAATTCGATCCCTTATTAACAATTTCTGGCTGCCCATCCGTTTGGGGGTGGTATGCTGTGATTCGTCGGAGAGTAGTCCCCTGTGAACAAAATAGCTCAGTCCAGAAATGACTCAAGAAAATTTTATCCCTATCCAAAACAATTGATTGGAGAAAGCCATGGTGTTTA
The DNA here is from genome assembly GCA_037974625.1 of Cucumis cinereus. Classification (NCBI taxonomy): domain Eukaryota; kingdom Viridiplantae; phylum Streptophyta; class Magnoliopsida; order Cucurbitales; family Cucurbitaceae; genus Cucumis; species Cucumis cinereus. Next base: position 13,261,135 of record JBBPDJ010000008.1, on the reverse strand, counting down.
ACAACCCCTTTGATATACTTATCTGCCACTGTTTTGGTTGTGTAGGGATGTTTCAAAGCCAAAAAATGCCCATATTTGCTAAGTCTATCCACCACTACCAGAATTGAATCCACCTTGTTGGATCTAGGAAGGCCTTCTATGAAATCCATTGAAATATCATCCCACACCTGCTCCGGATTCGTAAGGGTATCCAGTCGAGTTCACTGCTTCATTCTTGTTCTTCTGACATACAATACATTGGTCTACATGTCTCTTGGTATCGCCTTTCATTCCCTCTTCAGCTCTCCTTGTAATCGTTTGTATGTTCGCAAAACCCTAATGACCTCCCATGACTGAGTCATGATAGAGATGTAATATGGCTGGGATTGACTTGGAATTGCGTGAAAGGAGTGACCTGCCTTTGTACAACAGGTTGTCTCAGTGAAACGAAAACTTGGAGATATAGTCCGAATCTTCATGAATGCAATTCCATATTGTCAACAGTTTCAAGTCTTTCATCACTTCTTCAATGACCACTTCAATGTTGACCAGGCAAAGGACACTTAAATTTGCTAAATGTGCTACTTCCAGTACTCGTGAAAGAGCGTCGGCGGCCTAATTCACTGGTCTGGGCCGGTATTGGATTCCAAAATCATAACCCAGCAGTTTCGAGACCCATTTTTGGTATTCAGGTTGGATAACCCTCTGCTCTGCTAGAAACTTCAGTGCACTAGGGTCTGTTCGTATGATGAATCGTTACCCAAGTAAATATCGTCTCCATCATTGGACTGGTATAACCACTGCCATCAGTTCTCTCTCATAAATGAACTTCTGTCAAGCTTAAAGAGATAGAGTATGGCTAAAATATCCCACTGGTCTCTGATTTTGCATCAACATGGCTCCCAATCCAAATCCTGAAGCATCTGATTCAATCACAAACTGTAGGCTAAGATTTGGAAGTGTTAGCACTGGCAGTGTCACCATCCTTTTTAAGTTTGTCAAAGGCTTCATTTGCTTCCTAACTCAAATGGAAAGCCCTTGTTCGAAGGTGTTGTGTCAATGGGGCAGCCAAGCTTCCATAGTTTGCTACGAAGTGTCTATAATAGTCTGTTAATCCAAGGAAACCCCACAACTCTCTGAGATTTGTTGGTGCTGGGTACTCAATCATAGCCCTTAGCTTTTCCGGGTCTGCTCCAACTCCATCAGATGAAATTAAATGGCCCAAATACTCCACACTCTTCTTAGCAAATTTGCATTTGTGTCCATTCAAGTACAGTGAATTTTCTTGCAAGATTTGAAACACTAAGTGCAATTGTTGGACATGCTCAGAAAAATCCGTGCTGTAAATCAGAATATCATAAAAAAAACAAGTATGAACTTATGCAGATAGGGTCTGAAAATTTGGTTCATTAGTGCCCGAAATGTCGATGGAGCATTCATCAATCTGAATGGCATAACCACAAACTCGTAATGACCTTCGTGAGCTCTTAAGGCTATTTTCTCAATATCTTGAGTACGCATCCTGATCTGATGATAGCCTGATTTCAGGTCTAGTTTGGAATATATTTGTGAGCCATGGAGTTCATCTAACAAATTCTTCCACCAGGAGAATTGAAGCTCGGTAATCAATGCAAAATCGCCACCCTTTGTCCTTCTTTCTTACTAACAAAACTGGACTTGAGTATGGACTGACACTTGGTTGAATAATTCAGCTTGTAGCATATCATCGACCTCTTCTCGATTTCATTTTTTGATGGTGAGCGTAACAATACAAACATACATTCACTGTCGCGGCTCCTTCTACCACATTAATTTGATCTATTTCACGAACTAGTGGTAATTCAGTGAGCAATACGAATAATTTTGAAAACTCACTCAATAATGCATATAACTCCTTAGGTTGAAGGTGTGGATGTTGTAATGTGGAACTCATCTTGTTTAATGTAACAATCTAACGCTCGGCATTCCACCAAGAATCCTTGGTCAGTCTCTTCCAAGGCTTTCATCATTTTCTTCAGAGTTACTTTCGTTCGGGTTAAGGACGGGTCTCCTTGTAACACAGTCTTCTCGACTCCTTTTCTTATGGTCATCGTTAATGCCTTCCAATCCACTTATGTGACTCCTAGTGTACAAAGCCATTGCATAAAGACCACTTCCACATCTCCCAACTCCAGAGGAAGAAAATTTTCCACAATCATCAACTTTCCTGTTGTTAACACCACTCCTCTACATACGCCTTTCCCCTGATTGCGGATCCTGTTCCCATTATGACTCTAAAGTGTGTTGTTTCTATCAAGGGTAGCTTCAACTCCTCAACCACTCTATGCGCGATGAAATTGTGAGTTGCTCCGCAATCAATGAGAACTATCACTTCTCTATTTTCGATTAACCCTTTCATTTTTAGGGTTCTCGGTGATGAGAATCCCATTACGGAGTTCAACGATAATTCTGCAGCATCAACCACTTCTCCCGTCTGGAGTTCTATGGTCTCCTCCTCATGCGGTTCCATGTCGTCGAATATTTCTACCTCATTCCCGTTGTCATCTACAACAACTTCTTAATTCTTTTGCTTTGCATCGGTCGCCAATGAAGAACTTTTCATTGCAACGAAAGCATAGCCCCTTATCTCTCGGCTCTTAAAATCCGCGTTTGTCAGTCGTCTGCTTGGTGTTTCCCTTTTGACTGTCGTCGGCCAGACATTTGTCAAGGTGATTGTACGCGTGGTAAGGTACTCTTTTCGCTTCGTTCCTTCATAACTCTTTGTCACATTCGCTTTAAGGTGCTCTAACTGGGTTGGGCCCTCTTATTTCTTTCTCTTTTTCTCTTCTCGGGCTATTTCCTTATTCTCGATCTTTTGGGCCTTCTCCATTACCTCGTCCAAAGTCTTCGACTCCCAACACTCCAGCTCGACTTTAATCACCGAATCCAAGCTTGTGACGGAAGTTCCCAGCAATACTTCATCTGTGAGATGAGAAACCAGTGCCATCATCTTCACGAAACGTCCACAATATTCCTCCATCGTCGACTCATGTTTAATCCTTAGGAATCGCCCCACCAACGTTCCCTCTCGTGAAGATACAAATCAGTTCAGTAAACATACTTTCAAATCCTTCCAATCTTTGAAGGATTCGTGTTCCTCTTTCCCACGGTACCAATTTAAAGCTACTCCTTAAAACTAATTACAGATATAGTCCATTTTTCTTGATCAGAGAGTTTGTGCATCTGGAAATAACTCTCCGCTCGAAAGAGTCAGGCGTCCGGGTCATCTCCTCCGAAATCAACATCTCGACTTTTTTGAACTTGCTTCGATCGGCTATTTCTTCGTTTGTCTTAATTCCCGCACTCTCGTCAATTGTGTCTCCCTTCTGACCTTCCTTCTCCTTTCCTTTCTTGGACGAAGATACACTCACGATTTCAGAAACCCCAGTGTAATTTCTAATCATCGCCACCTCTACCGATAATGCTGATATCGATTTCAGCAAAGCCGCTACTCCTTCCTTTGTTCCTGGTAATTTCTCCGCGGTACTTTTGAGACTCATGATCTCCTGTTCTGTTGCTTCTAATTTCTCTTTGATCCTTTTCTACGCCATTTCTTAGCTTTGCCAGGGCAACTGCTCGGATACCAATATGTGAGGTATCCCTTACTAATATTTGTATTAATATATAAGAGTTGCCCGGAGGCTACAATTCCTTTAAGTACAGGGAGTTTAACCTCCTCTTTCTCAAGACTACTTGCTACTTACCAAAAGCTTGTCCTACAAAATAACATCTTATCTTATATATAGGCTGACCACCCCTCACTCCCATACAACTTAGTGGTCCCCACCAGACTAACTTTCACTCATACTACCATTTTTACCCCGTCTGAAATATTTCAGTAGAATTGAGGGCCTAACACAATGTTTCCCCTTGTTCACTGTGTCATTGGATCTTCCTGAGTGCAAATGATGTGTTAATGAGTACGTTCCTCAATGACTTAGCTCCAACACTAGAGGTGAAGGTATGAGAAAGTGGCAGTTACTCGATTATCAATGGGCTAGATTTTTACTAAGGTCTTTATGTTGTTTTGTCCTTATCGTAGTGTACTTTGAGCATTAGTCACTTTCATTTACTTAATGAATTTTTTTTGTTTCCTTTTCACCAACAAAACAAAAAAGAAAGAAAAAAAGAAAGAGAAAAGTATGAAAGGTGGAGGTAATCAAAACTTCTGTTAGGGCTTGATGAGATCTCGAAAGAGGTCCAAATTGTTGACAACTAGAACTTTGCCATGAATTTGGCCGTAAAAAATAACCCCCTCAGTGCCACCCATGGGAAAAACCCAAGTAAAAATATTTGTCTGGAAATGTAGCTCAATAGATGTGGCCTTGCTAGCCTTGAAATAACAATAGAATGTAGCTCAAAATTGCATGAAGAAGTTTGCTGACCAAAAACATAGAGATATTGAGTTTTGCATTGGGGATCCTATCGGCATGAAATCCAAATTGAACTCAATCGAGGCCCAACTTGGTCCACTTACGGGAGCTTATCTCATTCCTCCAAGTATTCTTCCTCAAGTTATACCTCTATCAATATTGCCAGCATGCCCAAGTTAGAAAAATGTTTGAAAAACTTTGTCCTTATTTTTGTGGCCTTTATTCAGTGTTGGAAAGGATTAGGGAAGCAACAAATAGGGTGGAATTACCATTCGAAGCTACCATACACAACAAAGGTCACGTACCTGATGGTACATATATTCACTATATAGGAAAAAAAAAAGGCAAGGGAATTCGAGATCTCCCCCTTCTCCTCTACACCCAAAAGAACTACAAAACAATATGACAAAACGATGAAAAGTCGAAAACAGACCCCCCCCCCCCCCCTTCCCAACTACCTTTAAATAGGCTTTCTCCAAGGAATTGCATCCCCATTCCCACACAATAATATGCAATTAAACCCATGTAAAACAACTTTCACCCCTCACATATTACAACGTTCTCTCTCTCTTATTCCTACTAGTTCACACCTTTGAAACTGAGGGACTATTATCAGTTGAAGAAAGCCAATGAACATAGGACAATAATTCAATCTCATTCCCCACCTTTTACAGAGGATTCCAAGCTACCAACAACGCCATAAGGATTATGGGAATGAGGTGGAATGAAGAGAAAAAGAAAGTGGATTGTCTAATCAAATGAAAACTCCATCAAGACAGGGAGGCCACATGGGAATCTGTGGAATTCATGAAGAACCAAATACCTACATTCCATCTTGAAGACAAGGTGAGTTGCAACTTCGAGGGTATTGTAAGATCTCCTATTGAACATACATATGAGAGGATGTGTAAAAAAGGAACTTCACCCACGTCAATTGGGTAGGGGCATGTAAAAGTTGTTACATAGGGAGGGGAAGAGGAGACTAGAGCAGGGTTTATGAAGGATTTAGTGCAGGGTTTATCGTTCTTGTTCATTTAGTTTATCACGTTGTTTGTTTTGTTTCTTTCAATAGGGTTTGTCAAACTCTTGGTCTGTTTGAGAAGTTGATTATCCAAAGAACAGGGAGAGTATTTTCCCCCGTCTCCCACCTCGTTGGGGTGCAAGGAACAACTTAGACACCTCATAAACCACTCTACTCTTTTTAGTTCTATACTCTCCTTTGTCATTTTCCTACCGATTAGATCAACCTAAAGGTGTTTAATATAGTAGCCATGTCGCATCATTGTTAATAATTATTCAGGTATTAATCATAGGGGGCAGACAGAATCAGAATTCAAATTTCAAGAAAGTAATTACAACTTTTAAAACTTTATGGACTAAATTGATATGACCATCTACAATTGCAGGCTAAAACTTTATTCAACCTATAATTCAATGTTCAAGACCAAATGAAAATTCAAACAAAAACAAATCGAAGCGATTTAGGAGGAGAGCAGAAACCTGCAGAGTTGGGTTCTTGGGCAGTGTTTGGACGCTTGAGGGCGCTCTTGATGACCGGGGCCGGAGACGAAGAAGAGGGGGCGGGATTAGTAGAAGGATCGGAGGGCCGAATCTGATTGGTGGGTGCGTCTGGTAATTGGGTCTCCGGCGAAGGGTTTGTCGCTGAAATCGGCGGTGGAAGGCCTTCGAAGAGGTTCTCGGCCATCTCTCCAAGTCCCGCCGATCTCTCGCCCGTAGCAGAACGCTTGCAGAACCTCCTTGAGATTGAGCTTGAGTTCGTCCGAATCCCGAGTTATTTGAGCGTGCGAAAGTGAAAGTGAAAGTGAAAAGCTCATCTCTCTTGTATGGCTTAGCCCCATTAAACTTAGAATGGGGGGACTCTGCTTTTGCATACTAAATACCAAGTATGGTTTTGCAAAAATAAAAATTTGGTTTGGTTCACCTTTATTTCTTTAAAAAATACTTTTATAAGAAAATTGTACAAACCACTGCTAAAGTGTGCAAAAGTATCCACCAATCATAAAGTTTGACTTTTTAATCAATTAGATCTTTTGTGGTAACAGCCAAGTTGACTTGACTTAATTCGTCATTAAGTTAAATGTTCTAAATTAAAGTGACTACATGTTAGAATAAGAAAAAAATTAATTTTATCATTCTTCAAGATTATATTATCTAACGCACATATTTAAAATGCAAGACTTTCACATCATTATTCTATGGAAAATTATTAAAAATAGAAAAAAGATCAAACTATTTACAACCTTTAGAAAAAAAAAATCTCAACCTTCAACATTA
>JBBPDJ010000008.1:13231876-13254349 GCA_037974625.1 Cucumis cinereus | reverse complement strand
AAATTACTAAAATACCCTCCGATTATTTTATTAATACATTTACAACAAACAACTTAAATAAAAAGTCGGGTATTACACCTTTTCACGGGGATAACTTCAAGAAAACTCTATCTCCGACCTCGAACTCTAAATCATTCCGTCTTACATCAACATACCTGTTCTGACGATCTTAAGATGTCCTTAGGTTTTGTCTGATCACTTTCACATTATCTGTCGTAACTTGAACCAACTCAGGACCAATCAATTTTCGTTCACCTATCTCATTCCAATATACTGGAGTTCTGCAAGGTTTACCATAAAAAGCCTCATATGGTGTCATTTCAATACTAGAATGATAACTGTTATTATAAGAAAACTCCATCAATGATAAGTGAGTATCCCAATTGCCTTTAAACTGTAAAACACATGCTCTCAACATATCCTTAAGTGTTTGGATGGTTCTCTCTGATTGTCCATCTTTTTTAGGGTGAAAAGTTGTATTGAATCGTAACTTAGTTTCCAGTGCCTTTTGCAAACTTGGCCAGAACTTTGATGTAAACCTTAGATCTCTATCTGACATTATCGATACTGAGACTCCATATTGACTCACAATCCTGTAATATAAAGCTTAGCTAGCTGCTCTAGCTTAAATGTTGCTTTAATCGATATAAATCATGTTGTCTTTGTGAGTCTATCAATAAACACCCATATTTCTTCAAAACCACTAGAAGTACGAGGTAATCCGAATAAGAAATCCATAGTAATATGTTCCCACTTTCACTCAGGTATCGAGAGTGGATTTAGAAGTCCTTCGGACTTCTGACGTACTAGTTTAACTTGTTGACATATCAGATATCTATCAACATACTCAGCAATCTCTCGTTTCATTCCAGGCCACCAATACGTTTTCTTCAAAGTTCTGTACATCTTGGTACTACCTGGATGCATAACATATGCTTAACTATGGGCTTCCTCTTATATGACATCTTTGAGTTCCTTAACATTGGGAACACATAATCTCCCTTGCTTTACAATAGCGCCATCAAATCTCAATTCTAACTCTGCTCTATTACTTTGCTTGGACTTCTCAAACAACTTTTATAAATGAGCATCTTTTAACTGTCTCTTTACAATATCAGACACTAATGAAGATCGAACTTGAAATTGGACAAACAAACTTTCGATCTTTCTACTGCTATAGTTACTCTAGAATTTCTCAATTCATTCAGCAAAATCACCTTCATACCACACAAGACATCCTTAGGAAGTCTGGACTTCCTACTTAGTGCGTCTGCTACTACATTAGCTTTTCCCGGGTGGTACTATATAGAACAATCATAATCTTAAATCAGCTCGAGCCATCTTCTTTGTCTCATATTTAATTCCTTCTTATCAAAGATATACTTTAAACTCTTGTGATCAGTGAAGATATGACACTTTTTTCCAAACAAATAATGTCTCCAGATTTTTAATGCTAAAACAACAGCTCCCAACTCTAAGTCATGGGTAGGATAATTGCACTCATGCTTCTTCAATTGTCTTGAAGCATAAGCAATCACCTTACCTTCTTGCATCAGCACACAACCTAAACCTTGTTTGGATGCATTACAGTAGATCTCAAACTTTTTTTCTGATACTGGAAGTGTCAGAATAGGTGTCGTTATCAATCTCTTCTTAAGTTCTTGAAAACTCTGTTCACACTTTTTCGACCACTCAAATTTAACATTTTCTTAGTCAACGATGTCAATGGTAATGCTATTCTGGAGAAATCTTCCACAAATCGTCTGTAGTATCCTGTTAAACCAAGAAAACTACATACTTTCGTTGCAGTGGTAGGTCTTTTCCATTTAACAATAGCTTCTGTTTTTTGTGGATCAACATTAACTTCATCAGCTGACACTACGTTTTTAGAAACATTACTCGATCAAGCAAGAATTCACATTTATTGAACTTGGTATACAATTGCTTGTCTCGTAATGTCTGTAACACTGTTCTCAAATGCTTCTCATGAGTTCTTCGGTCACTAGAATACACCAGTATATCATTAATAAATACTATCACAAACTGATCTAAGTATTCATTGGAAAATTCTGTTCATGAGATCCATGAAAATCGTTGATGCATTTGTCAAACCGAATGGCATCACTCGAAACTCATAATGTTCGTATCTTGTTCTAAATGTTGTTTTCGAAATATCAGATTCTTTGATTTTCAAATGATGATATCCTGATCTTAAATCAATCTTAGAGAACACTGATGCTCCTCTCAACTGGTCAAACAGATCATCAATACGAGGTAAAGGATACTTATTACGTATTGTGACCTTGTTCAATTGTCTGTCGTCTATGCACAATTGCAGTGTGCCATCTTTCTTTTTCACAAATAATACTGGGACTCCCCAAGGTGATACACTAGGTCTAATGTATCCCTTGTCAACTAACTCTTGTAACTGTGTCTTCTTTCAACTCACTCGGGGCCATTCTGTATGGTGTCTGAGAAATAGGTGTTGTTCTAGGTAAAAGATCAATAGTAAACTCAATCTCTCTATCAGGTGGTAATCCTGATAAATCATCAGGAAAAATATCTAAAAATTCTCTCACCACTGGAACATCTTCAGGTCTCAGCTTTTCTGTCTCCATTTCTACTATGTGTGCGAGATAAGCCGTACAACATTTTCTCAACATCTTTGCGGCCTTAAGTGCTGAAATCAGACATGTCAGAATAACTTTCCTTTCTCCTCTGAAAACCACTTCAGTTGATTTTAATTTTCGAAAAGTTACTTCTTTTCTATGGCAATCCATAGTGGCATGATTCGTAGACAGAAAGTTCATGCCAAGGATCTAAGAGGCATCAGATCTACAAACATACTGACATCTTCTACTATTACTTCACAATCTCTAATCACATCACTAACCAATATGACATCGCCAACATGAGTATAGATAATTAAATCATCTGGTAGCGACTCTATCATTCTACTCAATTTACTTATAAACATGCTATAAACAAATGAATGTGTAGCTCCAGGATCTAATAAAACATAAGCAGGTAAATCACAAACAAGTAATGTATCAGTAATAACGTCTGATACATTCTTTGCTTCCCGTTCTGTCATGGAGAACACCCTCCCTTGCTCATGAGGTCGTCCAGCAACCCCTTTTTGTTTTGCATCACTAGAGCTTCCACCTCTTGCCCTTAAAAATTTAGGCTGGCTTACTGTATGCGACTAGACTTGTCGTCCTTCCTGAATTTCTGATCACAGTTGTGGATAATCTCTTCTGAAATGATCGGGTTGCTTGCAGTGATAACAAACATCATCTCCTGCTAAACATGGTCCTCTATGAGCTTTACCACAACTACTACATATATTTGTTTTACTGGACTGGATACTGAATCTTGCCCTGTCCTCGGTCTTGACGATGATCCAGTCGATCGATTTGATGTTCTCTGACTCCGTCTCGAAAATGGACTCCCTTGTACTGTCTCATTTGTAAGACTGATTAGGAGATTGAGATTTAAAATCCCTTCTCCCTGAAACTCTAGGAGTGAATCGTCTCTGATCTCGTCCACAAAAACCACTAGTCGTAGAAACAACTCAACTAGGTCCCGTGTCATGCTTACCTTCCTCTAAACTCTATTTCACTCGCATTACTGTTTCAACCAGTTGTGAAAAATCTGTCCACTTGGCTATTGCTGTCACTGATGTACGGATCTCTTTTTGCAAACCTCTTTCAAATCTTCTACATCTATCACTCTTAGAAGCCACTATGGTGTGAGCATATCTAGATAACTGGGTATACTTCCTTTAATATTCTGCTACTAACAATGAACCTTACACTAATTTAAGAAATTCATCTCTCTTTGCCTCGCAGCAAGTATTGGGGTAGTACTTATCTTCGAATATCTTCTTAAAGGTCTCCTAGTCCATCGTACTAGTTTCTCCTCTACGAGACACAATGGATTTCCACCAATTCTCTACTTCTCTCTGTAGTAGAAATGTTGCCAATCTGACTTTCCTTTCTTTCAGGCATTCCATTACGTCAAAACATTTCTCTAACAAATTCAGCCATGTCTCTGCATCAACTGGATAAGTTGAACCCTGAAAAACTGTGTCTCTGCATCAACTGGATAAGTTGAACCCTGAAAAACTGTGGCTCCCAAGGCTTTGAGCCGTTTTATGCCATACTACTTCTCTGGATCACTAGACACTGATCCAAGCGATTCTGCTAATCTCTGAGCAAATCTGAAAAATGTCTTATCATCTAGACCGAACTGTTCTCTCGTGGTACTAGATTCCCCTTCAAATTGAGCTTAGGTAAGATCTCGTGTCCCTGCAGCCTCCTGCTTGTTCTGTTTGCTACTACGACGAAGAGGCATAACTTCTGAACATATCAACTTATTAGACATGTTACAACTACCTCTAAGTCTATATGCATGCTACTAGACTCGTAAACTTCTCTTTACTCTTTCAGAACACCCTAAGACTCTATAAAATATCTTGCTCCGATACCAAGTTGTCACACCCTCTCCCAGACTCTCTACTCTTAGCCTAAGAGATGGAATGAAGCCAGCAAGTAACGTTCCTAACTTAACGACACTCACTAACAGCTTTCTCACTTATCTTACTCTAAGAAACATGAACCAGAAATAACATATAATCTTGTAAATTAAAACTTACATACATAACTTATCACACAGGTGTCCCATACCACCCAACACACTCGTTATAATATTTTACAGACCAAAACATGCATATAAAGAGTCATAATTATGACCTAAACAAAACTCAAACTTTGACCGCAGACAAGCAGCGATAGGTTAGGCTCGAAAATCACGATCTCTACCTGAAAAGTGAGAAAACATTTGAAGAATGAGATAACGTCCAGTGAGTGACAATTTATAACAACATACTTAGAAATCATTCATAAACTTGGAAATACTTTCAATAACATACTTGTAGAAATCACATGCTTTGGAAATACATAGATATTATACTACTGAAACATGCCATAAACTTTGCAAAGGAATGTGTTTCTAAATCTTTTATAAGGCAATGCATAATTGAAACTTTTGCAAGAAATTTGTAACTGAAAACGTTAACAAGCCATGTGTAATCCTCTAACTACGTTGTAGTGGGAAAAATCCAGCACTTCCAACGTCTTTGTCGTAGTGGAGTCATCTCAACACTAACGACAACGATAACTACATCGTGGTGGGATCAGTACCAACAATGTCTTTGTCGTGGATGAGTTAGCTCAACACTCATGATAACGATACTACGTTATAGTGGAGCTAGCATCTATAACGTCTTTGTCGTAGTGGGACGAATCCAGCACTAACGACAGCAAAATCTACGTGCAGTGGGGCCAACATCAGCAATGTCTTTGTCGTAGTGGAGCAAACTCAACACTGACGACAACGCTATCTACATTATAGTGGAGCAACCGTTCACAACGTCTTTGCCATGGTGGGACGAATCCAGCACTTATGACAGCGAATACTCTAGTGTGCACACTTAGTATACTAGCCTCGAGCTCAATCATGAATACACATGCTTGTACTAAAATTCTCATAAATCACTGAAACAATAATTAAATACCTTTGGCTGAAGTATTCATTAAGAAATACTTATGAAACTCAGATCATTCAAATCATACTGTTTCATTTAGAAATACTAAAGCATGCTTAAAACATACTTTTACTGAAATCTCGTAAAACGTAAAAATAATATCATAATATCTTCGGCCTTTAAACACATCAAATCATGCTTACTAGCATATGTAAAATCATAAATCATGTATCTAATTTTCTATATAACACATTTTGGCACAATGAACCATAAACATTCATTACGTTTGACTTAGGAAACTTATCTCGTAAAACGTATAAACTCGAAAATACTTTAAAGAAATTCATACTATACATGCTTTAAAATTATAAGTCACTCACAAACTTGATGCGACGTTCTCGGTTCGTAAACTTCTCTAAAAATTATCCAAAATCGAAGGGTTAAATCGAGTCGATAGAAAAACCCCTTTTTAGGTTAAAAACTCTAAATACCCCTTAATGTGTTCCTTATACAAGGATAAAATGAGCATTTAACAATAATATACTAATTTGTTTAAGGTAAATATGCTTTCTGTCTTCTGGTTTCAATGACTAACAAATAATGATTGTAGACTTTTAGTGACGGACAACTTAAAAATATCATCTTCAACCTTCAGATTTTCTCCCAAATTTTCAGTTTTCGGCCACAACTCCGACGACACTCCAACGATGAAATTTTCTTTTTTCGGCCAAAATTAGACGTTCTAAACATTAACAAACAATTATCCATAACTTAAAAATCATTAACTCAAGATTTGGTCATCCAATTTGCTCATAATCCATGGAAATTCAAGCTGAAAAATTTGTTGCTTTGATTTTCGGCAAGTTTTTCTACAATTTTTAAACTTCAAATTCGTCATTTCCAGCTGAAATTAATCAAATTAATTTTTACGAAATAAAAGAGGGACTTCTTATTGAAGCTCCAATTTCAACTTTAACCCCTTCAATTTCTTCAAAAATTCCAACTGGACAAAACTGTGTAATTTTCAGCTCCGACGACAAATTCTTCATTTTTCTTGGTTATCTCGGCAAAATTTTTCAAATTGAGCCTTCCTTAGCTTTCTCTCTCTTTTCTAAACACTTTAAACACAAAATTTCACTCAATTTGGTCAATAATTAAAGCACAATTTCTCTCTTTTTTTCACTGTGTTCATGTCAATTTTTGCCCATAAAATTATTTTCTTCCTCTTGGGTTTCTTCTTCTTTTCCTCTTCTTCCTCTTCAATTCAGCCAACTACACAAATGATAAATAACTAATTCCATCGTTCTTCCATCCAATTGAAAGATTTGAAGAAGAAAGATAAATTTTTTTTATCGATTTTCTTTTTCCTTCTTCCTTATCTTTTATCGGGTTCACATTTCAAAATTTTTCACTTTTTTTAAATAAATGATAAATACAAACCCACTTTTAATAATAATAATAATAATAAATAAATAAATAAATAAATTTCAAAATTATTTCTTTTTCTTTTTTCTTTTTCTTTTTCTTTTTCTTTTTACAAAAATGACCAAATTACCCTTTTTTTGTCATTTTCTTCTTTTTACAAAATTACTAAAATGTCATTCCATTAATTTATCATTAACAAACAACTTGAAATACAAGAGTCGGGTGTTACAGAAGCCACGTCGACGATGTCGTCGAAGAACCCTTGTGCCACGCAACGCTCATCTCTAGTCGTCCCTCCAGGTGACGATGCATCGCCAAGCTCGGATTCGAGCAGCTCTGTCTGTTCCAGTCGCATCAGGTTCTTCGTGTCGACATTCTTCATTTGTCGCAAATTCTAGTCACTGTCGCGTCGTCTTTCCTCTGTCCAGTTGCACCACCCTTCACCGACGGTCGCACGACGTCAGATTTCGATAGGTTGTAGTATTGTAATGAGTGAGTGTTTGGAAAGTGTGATTGAATGATAGTGTATTTTGAATTTTGGAGTGATTTGATTTGGAGTGTTAATGGGTTACTGATAGTAGGGACGATTTAGACCAATTTGTTACTTTTTTTTTTCACGTTTTCTTCCATTTTAGTAATTTATTTATTTTTTTTCTATTTGTACAAAGTAAACTTTAATATTTGCTATTTATCTGGTTGACCCTATTTATTAATACAAATATATTGACGATTCGATTTGGTTTTTTAGTTTTTTAGGTGCTAAACCGAGGATTGAACCGAATCTCTCGGTTTTTCTCCTCAGTGAACCGGTGGTTCCGCATTTTTAATAAAACTAGATCGAACCAATCGGTTTGGTTCGGTTTGACCGATTCCTTGGTTTTTCTCAGTCTTTGCACACCCCTAGATAATATGATGTGTTTCTTAGAGAAGACTACACATAAAATTGTTGATTTTCTTTAGTTAATATACTTTGTTTTGTTACATATCCAATCCTTGAAGAAAAAGGTAGAAGATATGAAATTCCACTTCCCTCTTTACTTCATCTATTTGATTTTGGAGCCTCCCCTGTGAGATTTTTTTTTATGCATTGTATTTTTTTCTCCATGAAAAATCAGTTAATTGATTAAAATGAATTGTTGGTAAAAATTTTCCTTCAGAACTATAGGAGGTTAAACAAATTTGAACATTTTCATTAGCCATCGTCTTAATTACTAATTTGGATACGACCCATTTAGTAACTGTTACATAAAATGTAAGTTTTACAGACAATATGAATCATATTGATCATGTGAAGACATATGAGTGGGTGCATCATGTATAAAAGAGTTTATGCATAGACCGAACTACAAAATGATTGGTTTCTCTTTATAACACTGTTACTTGCAGAATCACTAGGATGACCATATAAGACTTGATCTTAATCCTTATTGAATTGTGAACTCGTGTTTATGACGATAATTCTTTAATCTGTATGGGTAAGAGTGGCCATTATAGCTGACTCAACAAGCCTACCATTTTGAGCTTTGTCTGAGTAAGGAGCTGGGAACATTGTTACACAATATGGAATTCACTCATTCTTGTTCCTTGGAAAAGTAGATAAATTACTCTTTTAATAGCTGATTACGAGTCTTAAATAATAAGGCCTCAACCTCTCATTGGTCTGAGAGGTGTTAATTTATAGTTGGACTTTAAACTGTTTGTTCATTAGAGGAATCAATGATACGTAATGAGTTAAATGTAACAGAGTAAAACAATAATTTGACCCAGCCGTAGTTATGAGCAACTTGTGAATGGTTAACTCATTGTTTATTGGTTATATCCATAGACATAGAAATATATCTACAGTGCGGAGAGTACAACTATCAGTCATTAGTAGAGTAATCAGTAGTCAATGAATATTGATTAATTGAATTAAAAGAAGTTTAATCAACTAATCACATATCCTTAGAGCTTCTAATCTATAGGTTCATTAGGTCCCCTTGCTAGCTCACAAAGAATAGTAAAGACGAATGATTTGAATTGCTCAAATTTCTTAAGGATTTTTTATATTAATATGATTAACAAAGTATACTGTATTTTGATACATTATATAATTAATTATAGATACGATGTATAATCCAAACTATTTTATAATATATATATATATGTTTGAATTAGATTCAAATGTTAAATTCATATGAAACTATAATATAAGAGAAATATTTTTTTTAATGAGATTCGACATTAATTTCATAGAACTGGATTCATATAGAATTGTAGTGTAAAAGAGATATATGTATATAAATATATTATATTTATATGTTAACCAATTAACTTTACATTAAATATGATTTATTATAAGATTATTTAATTTATATGATTAATTGACTAATTAAGAGTTACTTAGTTAATTATAAGATGAAGGAGAGTGAAAATCTTGGATAAGGGGTCACTCCTCTCTCTCTATAGTAAATCCTTTTAGGATCAATGGTTCATTTTGATGAAAACATGCCTTCACTTTAAAACAGTTCTCTCCAACTCTCATACTCTCTCAAGAAATCTCTCTACCTCTCTTTCTCTTCCAAGGTGCTAGAGCCCACACATCTAGCTCCTTGAAATCTTAGAGAATAGCAGAAGGTCTTACAGTGGTGTTCTTTGTTCGTTGAGAGGTTCGAGTTTGTTCGTGAATCTTCAAAGGTGAGTTATCTTCTCTTTTCTTCATTCTTTAGAAGCATGCTTTGATTATTGTGATGTTTATTCTCGTTAAAGCATGATTAACTTACTTTATTTTGATAAAAATCGATTTTCATATTGCACGACGATCACACGCTTTCGCAAAAATTTGATTTCCTTAAAAAAATACAACAAAATGCAATTAAGCATCTTTTAAAACTAAATTTAAATGGAAGAAAAACACATACTTTTGAACGAAGATCAACAACACGTACAAGAAAATAAGCCCAAACCCAAAATGGAACACCACCAAAAAAGTCTTCTCTGATATCCTCTTGGTGCAAGGAGAATTATGGGATCCTTGTGAGATTTTAGAGGGTGTTTGGCCCATGGATTTGAATTTAAGGGTGTTTGGCATTTGAAGCCAAACCCATGTTTGGACAATTGGAATAAAATTCCTGAGATTAAAAAAGGTGAGGGGGAGTCAACGTCCCTCACAACACTATCCCACTCCACTAAAGTTGTAGGGGAGTTTAATTAAATTTATTTAATTAACTTAAATATCAATTAAATCTAATTTAATTAATATAAAAAATATATTATATTTAATAACATGTATATTTGAATCATATTCTCATATCTATATAAATATTTCTCTCATAACCAATAGTTCGAATATGAATTTCATTCACACTAATCTTAATCTATAGATTTAATACGAATCCAATTCATATTAATACTCACATATTATAAAGTGTGAATTTGAATCTAATTCAAATTAACTTTATACTATAATGTATTTGTACATTACATTAATTGCACCATATACGATGAGTTCCCTTAAATAATTTGAAAACTTCGAATTTTTTTAACACTTAAACCCTAGTATGATTTGTTAGGAGCAAGCAGAGGGACCTAATGGATTTACAGCTATAAGCTCCAATGATACGAGATTAATTCGATTAAAAACCTTTTAATTGAATTATTCAACATTTATTAGCTATAAGACATTCCACTAAAGACTTATAGTTGCACTCTTATGAATTGTAAAATGTTTCTGTGTTCATTTATTTAACCATATTCTGTAAGTCAATCCTTCACAGATTGTCTGTAACTAACGTCGAGTCAAATTATCGTTTTGTCCTTGTAGTTATTTCCTGCTTCATGAATGCCACTGATCCTTTAATAAACAATATGTTTATAGTACTACCATAACAAAAATCCCTCATGGGTTAGTGAGAGGGTGAGTCTCATTGTTCAAGTTCTGAAATCAGTACTTAAAGAAAAACTGACGAGATTTATGTCCTAAACCCATAGTATGTAAATTAATAACAAATTATTTATTAAATAAATAAAGTGTTATTTATTTTTTATAAATAAAGCGTTACTATTTTTTATAAATAAAATGTTATTTATTTAATTTACACAAGGCAAAATCTAATAAACTAAGATCTAAGATTATGTGATGTAACTTAAATAGTATGTGGTTGACATACAAGTAGATCGTGTTCAAATAATAACTTAAAAGATCTATAATGCATGGATAAGATGGGGTGCCTGATAACTTGTAGAAATACAAGTTATAATAGCATTTTACTTAGAATAATGGAGAAGAGTTGAGAGAAAAGTAGAGATAATATGTGATAAATTCCATGAAAAAGATGTACTATGAAATCTAAGAGTTACAAAAGACTATTCGCCTGGTTATTGTGATATTTTTCATGTTTTAAACGCATGATAATGGGAAAAAAAGAAGAAGAATGCATAATAAAGAGCAGCGTCGGGGGATCAAAGCGAGCTCGCGTCAACCAACCATGCGATGAGAATTGCTACAAGACAATTGAGTTGGTGAAAATGTCAGAGTTAATGTCAAACAACATTTAGGATGATGCAAAAGAAGAAGTGCAGCAATGCAATGATGCACAAGAATTTATTGTCAAATTCAGGTCTCATGTGCTCTACATGCCCTCAACGCCTATAAATAGGCATCAAAAGCTTCAATTCACACACAGACCATTGGAGTTGATAACATCTTCCTAAAGCTCTGCCAATTACGTCATTTCCATCCCTTTTCCTTTTCCCTTCTCATTAAGCTTTCTGTGATATGATCGAAATGAAGTTTGGAAATGTTTTCTTTGAAAAGTATTAATGAATGAAATAATCATCCTGATTAATTAGAGCTATCTTCAATGTCTAGTTTTATTTGTGAGAATGAATTAAGTATTGGTAGTTAAATACTCGAGAGATGAAGTAATAGAGACCTCATTATACAAGCGAAGAAATGATTTTAGAAATAAAATTAGTTCTGCAGTTTGAATCTTATCATACATATCAGAAATGCGAGTGTGTGTGACATTTAGACATTGAGAGGTTGCTTGCCTCAAATAAAAGTTGAAACACTAATATCACGTTCAAATTTACTTAAATAAAAAACACATGTTCTAACTTCAATATTTATATTCTGAAAGATGAATACATGTGGCAAAGACACCGAGAGGTTACTTGCTTTAATTCAAAGTTAAAAATGAAATTTCTATCACCTCAAGGGACTCTTCACTCTTTTTATTTCGCGTTAATTCAGAAAAACACTTTATTTTGACTTTCCAATAAACCAATTCAAATAGCCTCCCCTTCTGAAGCTTTAATGGCCAACCCTTGTCCCTTAACGAGCCTCTTGAAACCCACATAGATAGGAGAGACCTGCGAATTAGGAACAACCCAACTTAACCCCACAACTATATTGGCGCCACACAGAGATGTATCTGCATTAAGCTCCAGCAACCACTTGGGAGGGGGTGGGACCATTCACTTAACTTTTATATTATTTCATAAATTTGAATTTTATCTTTATTATTAGATTGTTTTGGAATTGATGCATAAGGTATTTCATGAATGATAATTACCAAACTTCTTGTTTAGCTAAAACTGAAGGGCCATTTATTTGTTTTTGTTATATTTCATTATGAACAATGTTAATCAAGTGTTTGTGGTAATATAAAATCTTAGTTTTATTCCTGTATCATAAGATTTGACTATTCAGGTATATCACGATTGAAAATTCAATTTCAATTTTACCAAACAATTTCTTTAAAAAAAAATTAAGACTACTAACGTCGTTGCTCGTCGGTAGACAACCTATTTCCCAAACAATAGTTGGCAGATTGAGGTTTCTCCGACGTCATGACAAGTGAGGTTTAGGAGCGGGCGACGTCTAAGAGTCTACTCAAAGCAAAGAGAACTTTTGGCACCCTTTAAAGACAGTCGGACGATGCATGAATTTTCAATGCGTATAACTATGCGTTAGGTACTCCAGCTGTCGTATTATTGACATCAAGAGTTTGTATATTTTCTGTAATTCTATATTTGCCTAATCTCTTGACCATCACCTTGACTATGTTTACGACGACAGTTTTTTAGGTCTTCTACGATTCTAGGTAACGAGTGAGTTAGTGTTTTTCTTGTAGTAAACATAAACACAATTCAACTGACATAAAATGTACTATCAACTTCTAGAAATTTGAGATTTGATCATTTACTCTACATATTATTAACGAAAGAGAAAATTCAGATCGGGATGAGTATATTTTCAGTATATCTTAACTAAGATAATAGAATACAAAATCTGGTGAGAAATATTTCATTTATATAATAATTACAAAGACAGAAGGTGATATGTTACAGATCAGAATCAAACTCCTCCCTCTAGAGAGTAGGGTTTGATATATGATCATCAATTGGATATAATTAATTGCAAGCTACCAAATGATAGTAATAACAATAATTACTACTACTATTATTATTATTATTATTATTATTATTATTATTATTATTATTTCACAAAAAAAAATTAAAATTAAAATCTATTAGTAGTAGTTCAGTTTCTGTTCTTGCACTTCTCCAATGCTCTTGGTGCTGTAAAATTGACAATCAATATATTAATTTACGTTTATCAAAAAAATAATTCAAAAGTAGTAAATGAAAATGAAATAAAATTGGGCATAAAAGAAATTGGAGGAAAGCATTGCTCATCGTTACCACACAAATTTAATTTACCTTTAAGAAAATTTTTTAAGGGACCTTAATTTCATTTTATTCCTAAACTTGAAAATAATGAAGTGTGATCTAATAATACCGTTGTCAAAATGTATTAAGTTTGTTTTAATTATCCAATCTATTCTTTGGGATTTTAGTGAATGTGAAACTATACCGCTTGCACTCATGCTAGAGCTCTTTCAGTTCTTTTCTTAGTTCTCAGGTTTTTTATTCTCTCTTGCGTTCAATTTAACCCATTCAATTTAGTAGTACTCTCACACGTCAAGGCTCTTCCAATCTCGCTCATTTGTGCTTGCACTCCTCTTCTCACTCTTTCACTCACAACCCTCTTCATGATTCGTCGATCTAAAGCCTTATTAATTAATGCACTCTTAGTGAATTTTGACAGTAGCAAAAGGTCATACTTCATTATTTTCAAAATTTATGATAAATACCATTATAAATTAGAAATTTGAGTTATCTACCTAAAAAACCCCTTAAGAAATGGTAGTGAAACCTACAAAATGTCAAAAATGAAAAATAAAATAGAATATTATGGTTCTTAAAAATTGATAAAAAAAACTCTTAATTTTTTTTCTTTAAAAATTTTGAATATAAAAATAAATTAATTTGAATCTAAAAATAAATTAATTTGATTCGTAAACTTTCAAAATATATATTTTAATCTTTAAATAAGAAAAAACTCATTTTAGCCGATGAAGTTTCTACAATATTAACTAATTAAATAAAAGCTTTTTTTAAGAAGAAAACAAAGCTAAATTAATTTTAAAAAATTATTTCAAATAACAAAACTGCTAAAAATATTTATAAATATAACAAAATTTCAAACTTTGTCAATGATAAATATTGATAGACACTGATACATTTTTATATGTGCTTGTCAATGTCACTAATAAACGCTAAATAGAAGTCAATTAGTATCTATCATTGATAGATTTTAAAATATTTTATAAATATTTTAATTTATTTTGTTATTTTCGAAAACTTGATATTAACTTACCGAGTCCGATGGCCTCAGATCCTTTCATTATCCTCAAGCGTTTGCAGGAATCAACAAACATGCTGTTCAATCAAACAACATTTATTAGTTCCTTTATATATATATATATACACACATCTTTTATGTTAGGCAAATATTTATTAATGTAATTCAGCCTAAGTTACATATATGTATTTGTTAAATTACACGTTTGACTTTTAAAAATTTGAAATTCAACGTAAAATTACAAAAGTTGTTTATAAATGTCCCTTAATATTCAAACATAATAATAATTTCAATATGAAAACAAAATTGAGAAATCTATTATTGATGTATTGACATATGTATTAAACAAAACATTGAAAGCTCAGGACGTAATAGATATTAAAAAAAAATAATAATAATAAGTGACTAAATTTTACAGCCAAACTTATAATTTTACCCAAGTTAATTATATTATATTATATTATACAGTTCATCGTACATAATCAGGGATTAAACCAATCTTTTTGATCCTTAAGTTTTCAATTATTACTAATAATATAGTCTATTTGATTTCATAATGAAAGTGAGTGAGAGGATTAAAAATGATATTTTGGAACATTTAAAGGATTAAAAATGAAGTATCCAATATAAATTTGACTAGTGTGTGGATAAGCAATAATAACAAAAAATTTGAAATGAAAGTGAGTGAGAGAGAGTTGAGAAAGACATACCCCCATGGGACATCTCCAACAAGCATCCAATCTCCATCTTTGTCTTCATAAGTAGGAACATAATCAGACCCATTTAACACATCTATTAATTTGCTTTCATTCATGTAATCCCTCATCTTTTGTGGCCCACAATTACCTGATATTTCAATTTCAACCCCCAATCATTCAACTTTTTATCCTACTAACTCCTTTTAATTAACTAAAATAAAAAAAATCAAAACAAACCTATTTAAATTTTAGAGATATAACATAGTATTATAAGTATATGGACTGAAGTTTATAATTTTTAATCTATCAATTATTATTATTATTTGAGACTAAAAAAATCCCTATAATAATAAATAGGGATGAGCATGAAAGATAAAAAAATTGAATCGAATGATCAAAATCGACGTCGATTAATTAGAAGCAGTGAGGACGACGATTGATCTTATATGGAAACAATTAGTCTACTTCCATCTACTATTCTAATGAATCGATGGTGTGAGAGGTTAAAAGGTTAATTTGGAAATTACCTGTAGTGAAAGAGCTAAACATCTTGCTTAAGGCATCGGAAAGCTCTTGGTAGCTGCCGTACATCTTCAAGTCCACTTTGCGTAAGTACGGTGCACCGTCCATGCTGACTTTAATAAACGCTGCCGCACCGACGCTGCAGCCACCGCCGCTTATGGTGCCGCTCTTCTCGGTTTCCTCTAATTTATTCTTCTTTGGCCCTACGATGTTTCTCCTCAACGACTTTACCGGTGGCCAACCGACAACCTGGGCCCTGTCAAATTCAAATCACTAATTTATTATTATTAATTCCTCTAATATAGACCCTAATTTCCCCTAACCAATTAATTAGTTTAATTTACCATTTTACTTAATTTTTAACTGATTTCTTTCTAAATTTTCAATTTAATATTTTTTTTTCTTTATCAATTTTCTTTAATGCGTTCCATGATTTATTAGGCATGTTTTTTTTTTTTTTAAGGAATTATTTGGTGGAGGTTTGTTTAAAATATTAAAGGAGAGCTACCAGGTTATGTTTATTTTAGAGTCATGTCATTATCTCAAATTATCATATTAAAATTAGTAGAACAAAAACTGTGTATAAGTAAAGATAGTTGCTAGCTTTTGGTGATGCCAAAAAGACGTTTTGAAAAAAATATGTCAAACAAAAATGGAGTCAAAAGATATAAACAAACTAAGAGTAAAATTTCTACAGTTTTTTTTTCTTAATTTTTTTATTAATAACTTGAAAATGTTTGAGATGTGAAATTACATGTTTCTCCAATATAGTATGATATGGTATTAGAGTTCATAAATTTCAAGAAAAACTTATTTAAAAAATGTATCAATTTAGAGAACACATTGAATTTTTTATATTAAAAAAAAATAAAAAAACGTATGTTATTATTTTTGTAGGATACCTGAATTACGACTCTTATTAATGTGATCTTAAGACAATTATATTCGAAACTGACCACAAACTCAGAAACCAAAATATATATTCATCCAAACTCCCTTTCTAGACAAAATTAAAATTAAGCAAAGCTATAAAGACTTAAACAGTGCGTACATAAACTATTCGATTTCCATTTGGATTTGCACTAAATCATTTTCATATACAGTTTAAAGTTTTTATCCAATTCATTGTTTCCACTTTAATTTTTGGGTGCAAACTTTCAATCAATTTAAATAATTATGAAATAAAATTGGAAATTAATTGAAATAATGATGGAATATTAATTAAAACTAATTAAATTATAATTATTTTATAAAAAATATTTTAAATAATAAAAATACTAAAAATATTTACAAATATAATAAAATATAACAGTCTAGTTGTGGTAGATTACCATCTATGTTTATTACAACTACAGATAGACATATAAATAATAGTCTATTGTGATATATCGTAGATAAACAATAAAATTTTGTTATATTAGTAAACATTTTGGTTTGTTTTGTTTTATTTGAAAACAACTCCTCATTTATATTATTTTTTTTTAAAAAAATTGTTTATATTTTTTAAAATTAATTAATAAATATTAACGAGAAAAAATAAAAGTAAAAAATATAAAATTTGAAGGGTATGACCAAATAGAAATAAAAACTAGAATAATTATATTTTCTTTTTCTTTTTTAACTTTTACTTAATTACTTTTCTATGGACACATTGATTATTGAGAAAAAGAAAAGATTCCATATGTTTTGTAGTTTTGGTGTGTTTGTCCGACAACAAAACAAAAAATTTCCTTGAAATCCGAAACCACAATTATTTTATTATTATTTTTGTTTACTTGGTCATCATTTCTTTCTCTTCCCAACTCAATTATTGATGCCCATATACACATTATCATTATTTAATTTTTATTTATAAACCCTAATTTCTCGAACACTATCTAACAACTCTAAATTAATTTTTTTAATGAATATTAATTATTATTTTATTTTCTAAAAAATAATAATAGTAATTTCGGAATTTTTTAATTTAAAAATAAATATTTAATTCCGAGGCTAAAATCCATCAAAATGCATCTTGGGGCGATGCAAATACTGAGTTTTTTCTTCATCTAATTTGTCTTTGAAAAAAAAATTATATGTAAGAATAGAACGTAAAATTTTATACATTTTATGCAAATTTAATTATTTCTACTCTTAGTTTCTTATGCTGAAGATTTCTTTATTAATTGTCATTAACCTTTTTTTTTCTTCCATTAATTTTTTTTAAAGAAAAAGTAACTTTCAATTTTTTAAATGTATAATTTTTTACCTTTGACTGACAAAACAATAATTATATAACTAATAATATTTTGATGAACA
Source organism: Cucumis cinereus (assembly GCA_037974625.1). NCBI lineage: Eukaryota > Viridiplantae > Streptophyta > Magnoliopsida > Cucurbitales > Cucurbitaceae > Cucumis > Cucumis cinereus. The sequence goes on along the minus strand of JBBPDJ010000008.1, from coordinate 13,236,168 downwards.
ATTTATTTTTTTTGAAAAGATAAATAATGAAAAACGGAGAGAGAGATGAGAGTTCATACTTGGCCGGGGGAGGCTTGGGGAGATCTTTACCGACGAAGCTCGAAACGACATTCTTGTCAGTCGTTTTGTTGCCTTGGTCGGAATCAGTCACAAGATTAAGCTTCAAATCCACAGTTTCAGTGAAACCTCTTTTTTTCACGGGGTCGCCGTCGTTTTTTCCGTCTCCGCCGGGCAGCCCAAGACGTAGCTCTGTCTCTTCAAACTCAAGTAAGCTTCCCATTTTCACTATCTTCACAATCTCAATATTTTTGTAAGGATTTCTTTATTTTCGTTTTTTAAATTTTTGGAGGTGAAAGAATGGAGAAATGGAGTGGTTATGGAGGGGATGAGGAGAAAATAAGGGGAAAGTGTGTGAAATTATAAAGTGGGTTATGAGAAGAATATAATGTAAAGGGAATTTTTATATTTCTTCTTTTCCTTAGGTTATAAGTTGTACACTCACCATTTATTAAAAACCAAGTTGACCCACTCATTTTAACCAATGAAATCGACTTGGTTTAATTATAGGCACCTTTGTATTGGGACAAGGAGGGCCATGCTCTTAATTAAATAATTTATTATTATTTTTTTGTTTTTTTTTTTATTTCAACATATTATTGTTTATTTGTACGTTTTATTTATAGAAAAAGAAATACCTTGTATATAAAAAAATAAAGTTGAAACTATTTATTTACAAGTAACAGGTAGTTTCAATTTTTTGTTATATTTAAAAATGTAAAAAAAAAAAAAAACTTATCTTTTGAACTAATATAGCATCTACATCAATTGAGTTTGGTGTAACATTTTTCTTTCTCAAACATATTATAACATGGTTGTTCTTAGTAATAAACATGATGAAATAGAAAACATTCACAATAAAATAGACTTTCTCCTCGTATTATTCAGATTTATTGTAAAATTATTTATAGATCGATACATTGAAATTTTGGAAGATATAAATAACAAACATATATCGTAATCTTTAACAATCTGTAACAAACCTTTAACTATGTAACTGATATGTATCAATATCCTGTCATTCCCCCTTAGACAAATGTCAAGAAGACATGAGTTTGCCCCGGAGAAACAATAAGCGATCTGAAGATACAAACTTAGTAAAGATGGCTGCTGGTTGTCTAGTTGTGGAGACAAAACGCAATTTCCAATCCTAGGAGACAACCTTTTCCCGCACAAAATGAAAATCTATCTCCATGTGCTTTGTCCTCATATGAAAAACAGGGTTGTTAGCAAATTGTAGTGCGGATTGTCACATAATAACAAAGGCGCAGCTGGTAAAAACACAAAGAGATCACGAAGGACTTGTCTCACCCACGAGACTTCAGCATAGCAGCTGCTATACGGCTCTATATTCGGCTTTAGTTGTGTTACCAGAGATGGTGGTTTGTTTCTTCGACACCCAATAGATAGGATTGTTACCAACATATAAAATATAACCGGTTATTGATCTCCTATCAATTTCGTCTTCAGTCCAATCCGAATCAGGAAAGGTAGACAAAAGCAAAAGAGCTTTTTCGAAAACAATGATCAGCATTAGTACCACGTGTGGGGTTGAAATTCCAAATACAGCGAAAACGTATCAAAGAATCAAACTAAGTTCATTGTTAATTTTCAAAATACCAATACATTGGAAAACAATTATACATAACTTTTTCGAAACCAAAATTTAATCTACCGTTCTAAAAAGGTTAAGCATGCTTTGATAATTAACATTATACATTATAAAAAATCATTCACTTCATTTTTGAATCTATAATTCTCCTTTGGAATTTCATGATCACGACTGAAACATCATCACAAAGACTACCTCCCTATCAAAAGAAAAATGAAAATGGATGTTTATAAGAGAGAAAAAGGAAAGAAGGCAGAGAGTATTTTCACAAAACTGTTATGTGTTCTTCCAATATCGTGGAGAGAAATCCCTCTTAGGCTAACTTTCACGTAAGTGAGTTAACTAATTAAATTAAATTAAATATATAATTATTAATTAAATTAATAATTTAAATTTAATTAATTAATTAATCTATTAAATTAAATCTAAATTAATTAGTAATTTAATTTAAAACATATTTAAGTGATCATCTCTCACATAACTTAAAGTTTTAATTCAATTAATTTAAGGGTCGACCAAATAAATAGCAAAATTTAAGGTTTATTTTTTATAAATAGCAAAAGATAATTTAAATTATAAAAATGACAAAATGAATTAAATATTATTAATTATAAATTAACGACGGACCAAAATACACTTAACTAATTTAAATTCAAATCCTAACCGCTAAGATTTTCTTACTATTAATTTATTGCAAAAATACTTATTTTACAATCATAACAATTTTGATGGATACAACTTCCTAACAAACTAAAATATTTGATTCTCAAAATAGGAATAAATTTAAAATTAAAATCAAAACCAAAAATAAAAATTTTTAATTATTAGAAACGTTGAATCTAAAAAAATATTTGTATATGGAAGAAACTTTGTTTAAACTAACCTAACAAAATAAAAAAAATAATCATAAAAAAAAATTACAATGTAATTCAAATAACCTAACAAAATAAAAAAAATAATCATAAAAAAAAAATTACAATGTAATTCAAATAACCTAACAAAATAAAAAATAATCATAAAAGAAATAAAAGAATTAAAGTGTAATTCAAATAAAAAACAGAATAAAGTATAAGATGAGTTGACATAAAAAAAAAGAATTAAATCGACATAAAAAAATGAATTAAATGAATTACAATGTAATTCATTTTTGCAAGAGTAGAAAAGAAACTCACCTAACTATAGTAGTGGTAACATGACAATCGAACACTATATCTCATGCTCAACTTTCTTGTCAATGGAGACAAGAGATGAGTGAAATCGTAGAAAGATTTAGAAAATTTAAGATGAGATTTTGAAGGATAATTTGGGGGAATGCAGGTTTGTGGGGTTTGGATGAAGAGGAAGATGAGGGTGAGAGCGACAATCTCAATATAACAAAATGAAAGATGCCACAGAGAGTTGAACCTGACTAAGTAATTTCAACTTTACAGCCTGCAAGTACTATAATCTTAACTAATTCCTTAGGAAAGTGAAAAATATTTACCACAATCCATCTAAATTCTTCAAGCAAATCTCACAAACTACCAATACCTGAAATATTAAGATTATGTTAATTTTTAAAAATCTAAATATTTTAAAATTTTTTAAAATTTTTTAACTTAAAATTACTTTAAAATAATATATAGCAGACTAAACAAATACCTTGCATTTGCATGCAAGTCAAAAAATATGTTATCAACTAAACAAATACCATGTATTTGCATCCAAGTAAAAAATATGTGTGCATATCGACTCAACAAATATCTTATATTTGCATACTTTGTATCTTCTACCTTATATTTTTTACTCCTACTTTTTCCCTCTCTCTTCCCACTGATTCTACCATGGACGAGAATATTCAAGTTCTGAACTCCACTCGTGACGGGTTTTCTCTTTGTAGATGTGAAGAATTCTAACCTAAGTTTCCTTTTTTTTTTCTTTCTTTTCCATGAATCCCAATTGAAAATCATCAGGTTGGTTTAAAGAAAAGCAAAAGGATTAGATTTCCTCATCATCAGAATTTGAGTCATTAATTTTCCCATAATCATATGATGCAAAATTCTCTTTCTGATTCTGGGACTTCATATAAGCTAGTACTCCTATAGTTATCAGGATGATCCCACCTTGTTGGAGTGTTAATAATAGCTTTCTCCAATATTCATCATATTCCTTCTTTTCGGTGAGTTTTTGGTAAAACCTTCCCCACATGTACATCATTGGCTTCAAACACATACTCTTCCTCCAAATAGATACTTTATGTAATCCTCGCTAATAGCGTTAGCTCTTCCTCTTCGAATATATAAATGTACTGTCCGCCACAAAAAAAAAAAAAAAAGAAAACATAAGCCAAGCTTTGTAACTTATTAACTTATTACCGGGTTACCGTTAAGCTACCTAAACAGCGTAAGACGGGAATGATCGTATCAGAATAGAGTTTCAATGGCTACTTTTTTTAGTTTAGTCTTTGGTGTAACACTTTACTGAAAATGTACAACATATCTTCAATCTAACACAGAATATTAACCCTAAGATTGTCGAAACCGTACAAACTAGGGAAATCAGAGTATAAAAAATAGTGAAATTGGAAAAGAAAAAGGGAAACCGAAAGCTTGAATTGACAAAACAATCGTAAATTAGGAAGCAA
>JBBPDJ010000008.1:13195236-13231776 GCA_037974625.1 Cucumis cinereus | reverse complement strand
ATTTAATTAAAATATTTGTTTTGTTTTGTCTTCGTCTTTTAAAATGGATTTAATGATTTTTACTTAAGTAACGACCTAGGGTTAAGGTTGAAAACTCGCGGCGTTACAATAATGACAAAAATGAGGTCGAGTTGAAAAGAACAACAAAAGTGGGGTAGTTGGTTAAACTATTGTAAAAAATATGGTTTTTTACTGTTCATGAAAGTCGTGTACCCCGTCCACGACTCCCTCAGAATTAAATAAAAAAATCCTACCACTAAATTATATTAAATGTCCTTCCACATTTACAATTACATTAAATGTCCTTCCATTTTTCTTCTAAAACATGTTTATTTCTACAAATAAAAAATTCATTTTACAACTCTAAACTTCATAAACCCTACTAACATTTATAACCTAAAATTTCAATTTCATCCATTGTTGTTTTAAATGTGATAAAAATATGAAAAAAAAATTGGTTGCTTTCTAAATTACACATATATTTATACAATTCAGTCTATTATCAACAAAATAATTTTTCACGTGACAAATATTTTTTTTGAAAATTTTAAAATCATTCTTGAAGTAAACCCTAAATTAATATATCTTTATTCCCCATTTAATCTACCCCTTCTCTTTCTTCCCTAATTAATTTAAATATTCTCTTTCTTTCCCATTTAATTTACATATTCTCTTTCTTCCATGTTTATTAAAGCTAGGTGATCAAACTTTACAATCAATTTTCTTTAAGCTAATTAAAGATATGCAAAATTAATAAATCATGATAATTTACCTATTTCCATCAGTTAATCCAAATCAAATTACTTTGTTCCTCAAGCTATATTGTTACCTAAATTCAAATTCAATAGGAAAAAAAGGATAAAATTATCCATGTTTTTAGAACCTAAGTGCTTTACTCATGAATCAATTCTAGTTCATAAGTTTTCAAAAGCAATTTTATTAAATAGTTCAATGTGACCCCTAGAGTTAATTTTTATCTTAGAGTAGTGGGTACTAATTATTAGACATTATGTTGATGTGAAAAAAAAAGGATAAAATAATTGTTTTTTTTTTTCATTCAACACTAAAATTAATTTTAAAACGTCTTTATCCAATAAAATCAAATGCTTACAAATTTTTTTATTTACAAATATGAATTACAATCAAGCATTATCTACATCTTTGCCTTGTCGTTGTCGTCTACGTCGAATACGTCTTCTATCCGTGTGTGCAACATTGAGTCGTCTTGTCTCATGAATAATTTTTTGTACATCTACTAATGATTGATCACACATTGAACTCAGATTTGGAAACCGTGTTCCACTGAGTACTTGTGTACGTCTTGAACAAAATTTTCTGCATGATTAAATATAAGAAGATTAGATAAGGTTAACATTATATAGTTTATAAAACATATCATATTAACATTCTTACCATGTAATAATAGCAAGCGTTGTCGTGTGTGATAAAACGTCTGGTAATTAAATTGTACTAGAAAAAATAGTCGTTTGATACAGTTGGATGATGCATAGCTTCTCCTTCTACAGTACGTTGATGACGATCATGCCACATCATGATATGCTCCTCGTGAATCTTACCTCAATCTTGATCGTGTTTACCTTTTAAATCAATTTGGTGTTGACTCGGATTTGTAAAACATAACAATGACACAGTTTGCATCATACCAAACGTCACAACACACAATTGGATAAATGCCACTCTATGATGTGAAAATATATCAGAGGGCCAAAATACATCCAAACTTGAAAACATATCAGAGGGTTTAGTGTTTAGGGTTTGCTGACTGTTCAGATGCTGGTAGGATACCATTCCATCTACATATTTTTACCATATAATAATAAGTTCTAAAAAAAAATAAAATATCTTATTACATGAAATTATTATTATAGAAATTAATAAATAAAACAGTACCTGAAGTAAGTGGACGATCCAACGGGGCTGTAATGCAACTTGTGGTGCGACGATATTAAATCTAGATTATGCCCATACTTGCAACAATATAAGTGGTCAGACAATTTTAAATGACTATGTATTACTTGCTCGACACAGTTTTCTGCATAACCATGTCAGACATGCAGCACCCCAAGAATACAAACCGGTTTGGTTGAAATCTTCCTACAGTGGTAGAAACATGCAATAGACCAAAGTGTTGGATTTATCGGCGAACAAAAAACCTTCAATGAGTTGCATTATTTTGTATGCACGGGCATACCTTTGGATACTCACGACGTCCGCATCAAGAGCCAACTCGAAAAATTGCTCCGCTAACCATGGAAGGTTTAATCTTTGACCTTTCATGTCAGTTGCCATTCCTTCCAGAAAATCCTCACAGACTTGTTTCCACTTCTACAATAATGATCTTGTAACAGGTTTCCTGTCCACAAGTAGCACTCACTGGACCGCCACATCCTGCAACTTAAGATTATTATGTTATTATGCATCATTATTTAAGATTATTATGAGAAACACATAGAAAAATGCATCAAATACATTTAGACATTATACTTTATGCTTGTAATGCGTTCAATGTTTACAATGAGATATTATTAGGAAACTGTGATCTCTTGGTGTTGTTCGTCACAGAAATCTCACAAAAGATGGATCAAATTACTTGAAGATTTCTCCTCAATATCCAATAAAAAATAATGCTAGAATTGATAAAGGAAATATCACTTGAAGCATAGCGAGACTTTCAAGAGGCATTGAGAATACAAACAATCCATCGTGTAACAGAGTATGCACCATGAATCCAATCTGATGCATGATTTTCAGAATGTGTGTGAGACCCATTAAGCATAGAAATCACCGACGAAAAATACGGAACGTGCTTAGTGGGCGACGAGTATCGGAAGACTATAAATATTTCATTCAACAGATCATCAGGGAGATAGAACATTATATAGAGCAGTCTTAATACATCAGAGACCAAAAATTCTGCCCAGATTTACCTTCCATCTCCATTGTCCATTCATTCCCTAGCCGAAAAGCTTTGCAGAAGTCATTCACCCTAGGAAGCAAGAAATTGTGAATCAGAGTGGCATTTATTTTGTGTTGTGTTTATTTTCTGTATTTCGAGTATTTTTATTTGATAGTTCAATCATTGTAAAAAATTTGCATTATTAATATGATTACTTCATGTTTCAGCACACTCATGTCTTTGGATTCCATGTTTACTATGAGTAGCTAAAGTCACTAATGGGTTAGGAAGTTGGAAATCAATCTTTAAATAAGCATGATAATCTATTCGTTTTGTTTGATCTTTATCACGTAATAATCTTGAATGCATCGAAACTGTACTTCAAGTAAAAAAAGTAGTCAACTGCTCGAAAGAGTAAGTAACTTAGACCACAGTGAGCAAAGGAAGAGAGTAACTTATAAATAAGCATAAACCTATCGCATTGTCAGTGCATCATTTATATCTAGAAATATAATTTCTGGGATCAAGGTGTCGAAAGGTTGCTTGTCTTAATTAGTACAGAGTGCATGACTATAATCCATGTTTGTAAGAGGACTAGAAAATAGCTTCTTAACCCTATTCATCATATAATTTCCAAAACACAACGCCTGCATTGCTTTAAGGCTAACCAATGCATCTTCATCCTCATTTGTCCATAGCATACCAACTAGGTAGATTGGATTTAGATTAGATTAGTGTAGCAGATAGATTAACTCAACTGTTCTATTTGTTAACTTCTTTATATAAAGAATAATAAGTAATTTACTAGTTAAACAACAAATTTCTTGTGTTCGACCTTGGACTTATCAGGTACTTGATTTAGTTTACACTTGGACTAGGTTAGAAAAACTTGTAACACATAACTATTTCATTGCATAGTTTAGAAGCATAACGCACACCACAACGCAATAAGTATGACATACTGAGATGCAAAAAAGACGGTGGTAAAGGTCAGATTGAGCAAGGAGCTGAGAAATTAAGACAGATGGAGAGGATGGCAGAATAATTCTTGGTTCGAGCTATGGCTCTCTGGCAAGGCATTGTACCTACACAAGATAACAACATAGAATTGTCTTGTTTCTTATGGATTATAGCGCAATACCTTGCGCGTTTCGGATGCTACCATTAGGTGTTAGAGTCTTGGTTGTGACATGTTTTTTTTTGCATTTTACTTTTCATTGGAAAAGTGAACTAAGTTTGGTGTCTATCATTTTACGTTCATTTCTTAAATGAAATGAAAGTATTCTACTTCTCACTCTTCTTTCTTGTCTTCTGTTTGGCTAATCGAATCATTATTTTCCTTTTAAGACAAAATGCAAAAACTTACAAAATAGCTCGAGTTTCACCTCCTTAGCATCTATATTGGACAAGAAGAAAGACTAGAATAATGGATTAGAAAACCAATGATCGGGTTCAAGCAATTCGTCAGGATGTTGAGGGATTGAAAGATCAATTGACCAAGATCCTAGAATTGCTCATTGTTGTAAAAGGGGAGAGTGTTGTGGGGATTTCATCACAAGTGGAAGTTGATCTGCATCAGATACTAGAAGACGTGCTTGCATACCCTCCATGTTTTACTCCTCAAAGGTCTTCTAGTCCACGCGTCACAAATATGACATATCTCACATTTGTTTTCGTACAAAGTTCTAACCCGACCTCACTGCAGGCAGTTCACATGAATGATCCAGTATTCATCCCACTAATGAAGGGTGGTAAGAGAGCTCTAGAGGATCAGGGTAGTAGATGAATACTAGAATTTATGGAAGAAAGATTATGCAATTGAAGGTGCAGATATTATGGGGGTATTGACGCAACACGGTTATGTTTGATCTCAGATGCGGTGATCATATCCAAATTCAAGCTCAATATTTTGAAAAATATAATGGAACGATAAGCCCAAAAAGTTATCTAGTTATGTGTTGCTGGAAAATATTAGCTTACGCTCATGATGACAAATTAATGATCCACAAGTGCATAGTTGGAAGGATCTCACCGATTCATTCTTGAAGCAATACAAATAGAACATTGATAAGACACTTAATCGTCTAGATCTTCAAAGGATGTAAAAGAAAAATGTTTAAAATTTTAAATACTGACAATGATGGAGGGAGTTACCTGTACAAGTGCAACCTCCTCTGACCAACAAAGAATTGACAGTCATGTTCATCAATACTCTTCGGGCCCCATACTATGAATGGATGGTTGGAAGAGCCTCGACTAATTTCTCGGAGGTCATAACAATTGGGGAGAGAATCGAATTTAGAGTAAGGAATGGAAGAAGCACTATCTTGCTTCAAAGATAAGAAGGATAATGACTTTAAAGAAAAAAAAAAGAGAAGTACACGAGTTGAGCTCGACTCAAAGAGTAGCAACACATGTATCCTCACCAACTTTGTGGCAAGAAAATTACTCTCCTAGTTATCAAAATGTAGATCAAAGCCCATGCGGTCAGTCAGCTTAGAGAAATAGAAGGAATAATTAGAAGAAGCTAACACATTTCGATCAAATACCTATGTCGTATACATAATATTTACCACAACTATTAAAAACTCATCAAATGGCTATTGTACCACAAGAACCTTTGTAACAACCATATCCTAAGTGGTATGACCCCAATGCAAAATGTGAATATCATGTTGGGGAAGTTGGGCACTCTATAGAGAACTATTTTCCTTTGAAGGTTAAAGAACAAAATCTGGTCAAGGATGGCTGGTTGAAATTCAAGAACACAGAAGAATAGCAAGATGTCAACCAGAATCGTTTACTGAATCATGAAGGTCCTGCCATAAATGTTGTTGACACGTTCATGGAAAAGCACAAGGATAAAGTGTGTGATCCAACTACTCCAATGAGTACGTTTTTCCAAATCCTTCATGGGGCTGGATATTTATCAATAAGGGTAATGATAGGGAGAAGATTGGATGCGCTAGAGGGAAGAAATGTTTATTCCACCTGAGGTAGATGACCATTCCATAGAGAATTGTATTGAGTTCAAGAAGGAAGTACAAAAGTTGATGGATGCAAAGCTTATAATGGTAAGTCGGACGAACATGCAGAAGATCGAGGTCGATATAATTTCCAATACTTCAAAAGAGGCAACATCTATGCGGGAACAATTAGTCATTCTTTATGAAAAGAAGCCAAGTATCATTTATTGTAACAAAAAACCTAAAACAATGATTGTTGAGATACCAAGTCCTTTTGCTTATAAGGATAATCATGTCATGCCATGGAGATATGAATGTCAGTTCATCACAAATAACATTGTTTCTACGAAAATTGGAGGGATGACTCGAAATAGAAGACGCTATACACCGGATAATTTAAAAAATATCCCAAAAGAAGATGAAGTTCGACAACATAAAGGCCAAGCTATAGAGAAAACAATTGAGACTGATCTAAATGATTTGAGTAAGGTTTTTGCTGAAAAGCCACCTTAGTTGGAAAAAAGACAGATCATGAACTTGTCTCTTAAGAAGAAGCACATGAGTTTTTGAAATTTATTAAGTAGAGTGAGTACAAATTGATACAACAATTTACATCGTACTCCAGCCTGTATATCAATCTCGTCATTATTCATGTACTCTCAACGACGCCACAAGGTTTTGCTTGATATTTTAAATAGAGCGCATGTGGGCCATGACATTTCTGTGAATACACTTAGTGAAATTGTAGAGAATATAACTGCTACAATTGCATCTCCTTTATGAATGAAGAGGTCCTTCCTAAAGGTACTGAGCATACGAAGGCATTGCACATATCACATGGACAACTTTGAGAAATTGTAATAATTTTCCATAAGAAAATTTTCTTCAATATAGTCTAATTGATGGAATGTGTTTCACTTATTTTATGAGATCATTGCTTCAGATATTGGAGTAATGTGTAAGGAAATAAGCTAAATTGTTACAAACTATTCAAAATCAATATTTAAAAGGGATCTTTTTAAATATAGAAAAGAAAAATAAAATAATTACACTCAATAGAAAAATTTTGTTAAATATAAAAGCTCAGCTCAATCAAAAGGAAAATACCCAAAAAGTCCCCACCCATGAAATTTTCATGCCCGATTAATCACACAACCCACGCAAAATTTTCATCAAAATTTTCTTCTTCTTGCTCAGACTTCGATTTCTCCATCACTCTTCTTCGACATCACCAATTTCTTCCTTCTTCATCTACGACATCTCATTCTCCATCTTCCTCATCTTGCGGCATCTCCAGGTACACATCTCTAATTCTTCTCTTCTTTTTCTTCTTTTGGTAATTCTTCTTCTTTTTCTCCATCTTCTCCTCCTCTTCCTTCTACAATTCTTCTTCTTATTTTTCTTTTTCTTCTTATTCCCATTCTTCTTCTTATTCAGGTTCATGATCGTCATCTTATTTATTTTTCTCCTTCAATGAGTTGTGGGACAAAGATAGACAAAGATAAAACTCTATCTCTGTCTATCACAGATAGTCTGTCTATCTCTGTCTATCAACTTGAAATAGATAGAGATAGAGAGATATAGATGTCTATCTCTGTCAATCAATAGTTGAACAACAATTTTTTTGTTTTTTTAGGAAATTGAGGTCCTAACACAACAAATTGAAACACAAGATGATTTGGATACAATTGGAACTAGATATTTAGAAACATCCAAAACACAATTGTTGTCCGAGGTTTGATTCTTTTTCAAATCATAGATCTATCGCTGTCTATTTGGGATAGACATTGGTAGTAGTCTATCTCTGTCTATTTGATAGGCTATGACAATCAACTTGTTTTAAAATTTATAAAATTAATAGTTGTGCATTGCTTAAGACGTTGTTTGGTTATGTGTGGTTTGGATGTGGTTCTTGTTATCATTTTCTATCTCATATAGATAGAGATAGACCACTATCACTGTCTATCCGAGATAAAAAGTGATAAAACTCTATCATTATCTATCCTAGATAGACAAAGATTACTATCACTATCTATCTGAGATAGACAGAGATATAGTTATATCATTGTCTATCTGAGACAGACAAAGATCGAATATGATCAAAGTCTATCTGAGATAGATAATTATAGAAGACTTAATAGTTTTTATGATTGAACATTGGTGGTACCATTAAAAATATTTACAACTCAATACTAGAATAAATCAGAAAATACCATTCATAAACTATAATGTCAATCTATTTGTCTTTACATATAGTACAATGCAAAAAGAATGATTGCATTTTTTGAATAATTGGTTCAATTTTGCAAGTCCACCTTTACGATTACAATTAGAAAATCTTGCTTTTGAATTCATCTACAGATGAAATTCTTTGTTTTCTAGGTCTTCCAGCTTGACATTTAACAATAGAAGGTAATGTTTTCATAACATCATCTTCAACTCTCCAATCCAAATGAACTCCAACAGATGTAACAACCACTGTAAGTTGTTGACAATGTTTCTCTATAATAAAACTCAGCTACATAAGAATGAGTATCTATATTAAGTATTTAGAGAATAGCAAGCCCATGTGCACATGGAATTTTCTCAAAATCTCATACTCGACAACTGCAAGATCTCATGTCTCGCTGCACTATGAATTGTTTATCTCCATTCATTATATTTTATTCATTGTTGCTAATGAGCTCAACCTTATAGATAAATAAGAGAAAGGTAATCAGTATAAACAAGTATTCAAGTCTATTTGAGGAACACATAATGAAAAAAAAAATAATATAAGAAACTCGTAATTAAAATTTCATTAAAATTACCTAAGAAACTCATAGTGAAATTAAAATATCATTAAAATTATCTTAGATATACAGCGATAGTCATTTATTTCTATCTATCTCAAACATTCAGAAAACTATCATAGCTATCATTCATTATCATATAAGACTAAGACAAAGAGAGGTAAACATCTATCTCTATCAAATAACAAAGAGATAACCCTATCTTTGACTATCTGTGATAGACAAAAATAGAGTGTTGTAACTGTCTATCTCAGATAGATAACACTTTATCTTTATTTATTTATATAGTTTAGTTGAAGAAGAACATGAAGAAGATGAGGAAGATGAAGATAATTCCAAAATGATGTCGTAGAATAAGAAGAATAAGAAATTTATGAGAAACAAAGAATTATTGAAAGAAGAAGAAGAATTAGGAAAAAGAAGAAAAAAAACAATAAGAAGGATTGAAAAGAATAAAAAGAAGAAGAAGAAGAAAAACAGTACCAAGAAACTTTGAATTGGGAGGAGAAGAACAAGAAAATGAAGAAAAAGTAAATGAAGAAAAAAAAAACGAAGGAGAATCCCAAGAAACTATGATTTGAGAGGAGAAGAAGAAGAAAAAGAAGAAAAGACCGAAGGTGCATGAAAAAGAAGAAAAGAGCGAAGGAGCATACCTGAAGTTTGAGTCTATATGATGAAGATAATGAAGACCACACTAATTTCAAATTGAGAGAGCAGATGAAATCAGCGAGATGAAGAAAGGAGACACAAATTGAGAGAGCGGATGAAATCGACGATCATGGAGGCCGCACAAATTTCAAATATGGAAAGGATAATTTAGGCATTTTAATAATATTGAAACTGGGTTTTTTTTTTCTTCTATACACTGTAAATAATTTGATAATTTTTCTATTTTTAACAATTATCCTATTAAAAATTGGGCCAACGTTTTTTTAAATGGGTATTATTGGGCTAACATCTTTCCAATACACAAATCACTACTACAAAAAAGAGTTTACTTGGCAGTGAAAAACTGTCAAGTAAAGGATTACTTGACGGTTTTAAATCCGTCAAGTAATCCAGTGTCAAGAATAAGCATTTTTTTCTTGACAGTGCAAAACTGTCAAGAATAAGAGTTTACTTGACAGGTATCCACTATTAAGAATAAAGATTTACTTGACAGTTTTTCACTGTCAAGTAATCCAGTGTCAAGAATAAGAATAAAGCTATGCTTAACAGTATTTCACGGTCAAATTAATTTTGTAATATTTTTTAAAAAATTAATATTTATTATACCCTGTATTTTGCATCTGTATTTGCAGTCCTAAAATATGGAAAGGATAATTTTGGCATTTTAATAATATTGAAACTGGGTTTTTTTTTCTTCTATAAACTGTAAATAATTTGATAATTTTTCTATTTTTAACAATTACCCTATTTAAAATTGAACCATCGTTTTTTTAAATAGCTATTATTCGGCTAGCATCTTTCCAATACACAAATCACTACTACAAAAAAGGGTTTACTTGACAGTAAAAAAACTGTCAAGTAACGGATTACTTGACGGTTTTAAATCCGTCAAGTAATCCCGTGTCAAGAATAAGCATTTTTTTCTTGACAGTGCAAAACTGTCAAGAGTAAGAGTTTACTTGACAGGTATCCACTGTTAAGAATAAAGATTTACTTGACAACTTTTCACTGTCAAGTAATCCTGACAAGAATAAGAATAAAGCTATACTTGACAGTGTTTCACCGTCAAGTTAATTTTGTATTTTTTTTAAAAAAATTAATATTTATTGTATCCTGTATTTTGCATCTGTATTTGCAGTCCTAAAATCGTATATATATAATGTAAAGATAAGAACCAAGAGCATATATTCATTGAATTGTACATAACATAGTAAGTTTATTAATTACATAAATCAAATTACATAACCATATATAACATAAAATTTTCAACAAGTAAAGTGCAGCAAGGGATAAAGAAAGCCATCAAACTCCTAACAACAGCAGCCCACTACCATCCCATATATCCCCACCATGTCAACACCATTATTTGTAGCAGTGGTCAAAGTACAAATGATATATAGAATAACTCTGTACCTGCAAGCCCAACACACCTCTAAATAAGTTCCTAATATAGTGCCCTCCAGGTATATCAGCCCTACAATTCAATGAAGAACTAATGAAAACTAGAAGGAACCGAAGCCATCGCTAATGAAAAACACACACACATTAAATATTAACACTAATTTCTACGCTTAGTCCAAATTTTAAAGTACAAACACTAAATTTGTATATAGTAAAATTTAGAGACTAATGATTTGTATAAAGTGAAAAGGTGAGAAAAGATATGGCAGCCACAACAGCCAAGGTAAAATATAAACATCTGACAACATTCCATAACATCATATCAAAAGAAAACTACTTAGAAGAGAGGCAGAAAGTAATCAAATTTGTTACTTTGCTCAATAAAGATGTCAATCAATAACACGCATCTGAATTCACAACGAACCAGATCAAGAATACATATTACACAAAAGATTTACACTTGGTGAACTCTAAAAATAAATCAACTTAAATCAACTGGTGAAATCTGAAAATAAAAATATATTAAAATATATATTTTTTATGCTCACTTCACTTAAACCTCATGAGAACCTTAGAAAATTTCCAAAATCAACTTGGTGAACTCTATAAAAATAAAATAAATATACCAGCAATTTCATTAGTGTCAGTTGTGGAAATCAAATTACCACCTAATAAATTGAAAATAAGTAAGAAAGCTAATGTCTCATGAAATGAATGGGGAGAAGATAGAATCCATAGTAGAAAATATGTGACAAAAACAAATGAGCACCAATAAACAATAAATTTTATAGAGGTTTATAAAAATCATGCATATATAATGATACCTTCCAGTTGCATGCAAATGCTTCCGTGATTAAGGAACTTGGTCCAACACATTCAAAGCAATAGTTTGCACCCCCCATCTGTCATCTCATTGATCACCTGCATGTCAAATAATTGAATGCTAAGATTACAAATGCATTTTACTTGTTACTAAACTTCTTTTTCGACTTGGAAAAAGATTTAGGCCATACATTTTAAAATTTAATATCAAACCTAAGAAGACAAATAATTTTAACTTAAGAGGGAAAGAAAAGAAGACCATACTACTTTTTTTTTCGAGTCGATATCAGATGTCAAACAGAGCAAATCAGAACCTGTTTAAAGTATCTAACAAACAAAGCAACATCATTATTTTACTCAAAGACTTCACAAGCTTTTTCCACCAGTTAACATGGTAGCATCATTAGTTTGGAAGTAGTCTAAAAATTGCATCCATAATGGTCACACACGGTAATAACATGCATGTAAAAATTGTAGAAAGCCATTGTCATGTTTGAAATGATCCCCAACAGAATGGACGGACAAAGGAGGAGCATTATATTTCATCAGCCAGCTTAATTTGAACTAACTAAGATAAAATCATAAAAGGCAAGCATTGATTACCATGTTATAAACAAATGATGTTTTACCAGGAAGGAATGTCTCATTTGATTTAATGCCCGTCTAGGGCTTGACGACCCATTTGATACAAATAGTAATATAGAGGAATGGCCAAAAGGAGTTAGCACAAACACCCATAGAAGCATGAACATAATAGTCTTCAAATAAATTGAAATACTATTTAATGGAATTTTAATAGTTAAAAAAATAAAATACACATTTGTTGTTGTAGTGCGAAACAACACTTGTTGTTCTTCCTTGGGTGCACTGCTGTATCAACATTTAGAAAATCATTATCAGTGGTCATTACAATAAAAGGAAAGAGACTGCTAATAAAAACACTGTCGAATATTATTGTCCATATGAGAATAGATAATTTGAACAATGCCACAACTTGTTTCTCTCAATTAACTAAAATGATAAGTTTTGTTATCAACTCCTAGTCCTTTAAATATTTAACTTAGGCGAGTATGATACAACATAGAGAACTAATCAGAAAAAGACGAGAGATTCTAAAGTTAAGTATTATTCTACTCTGTAAGACTATATTCGACAAAATGAACACCAAGATAAATGGATGGAAATCAGTTACCTGCCATTCCCTTCATCACCACGTCCAGCATCTGGCTTCTTATCAATACTCACTTCTTACTTTATTGAGCAAGGCATAATCTAAACCTTTCACAAAGTGGGTATGCTCAACGTCCCCTGCATCAAAGCAGCTCAAAACATTAATATAAAATAAAAATACTGACTTGGAAATGTCTCCTGATTTCAACTTCAGCCATAACAGGTAATACTATCAAGATTTAGAACAACTCCAAATGCATAACTTTATGGTTAAGAACTTATCTGAAAAGTCACATCCCCATTACTCATAGACCAACAAGGAAGAAACAGAAAAGTAGTACTTGTAAAACCCACTAAATATATCTACCCCAATTGAACTGAATGCAAATGAAGAATAGATCCTAATCTCAATCTATGGGAACGAACCTCTAAGGTACTTGCTCTTCTCAATGTATAACTTATGTGCATTAGCCGCTCTAGAAAAAACAAAGACAGACTAAAAAAAATGAACATAGAAAAGCAAGAGGCAAATACTTAATAATCAAATCACATAACAAAATTGCATTCATCAGGTCTAACCGAATGTCAATAGCCCCAAAAGGCGTTGTTCGTTCGCAAGTCGTTCATTGTCCGTTCGTTGTTCGCAAGCCGTTCGTTCGTTGTTCCCAATCACATAACAAAATTGCTCTTCTCAATGAAGCTCGTTGTTCGTTCCCAAGCCATTCGTTTTAGTCCATCTCGGTCAAGCGTTGTCGTTTTTTGAGTGAAGAGGGAAATGGGATAACGGTTAGGGTCGTCGTTGGAGTGAAGAGGGAAATGATGGTTAGGGTTTGGGTTTTTTTTTTCCATATTTCCAATAGAAAATGATGAGGAAGAAGATAGAAAAAAATATTAAGGGAGGGAAAGGAAAAATGAGAGAGGATAGGTGGAGGGAAAGTAAAATTCACTAAATTTTTTTTTATTAAAACAATGTTATTCCTGTGTAATTTTGAGAAGACACACGGATGGGCACTTTTTTTTAATTCACATACTTGACGGGTAAATTCCATCAAGTAAAATTAAATTATACTTGACGGGTAAAAACCGTCAAGTATGTAAAAAAAATTCAAAAAGTTTCTTCATTTTTCCTATTTTTATTTATTCTTGGCGGTTTTTAACATTACTTGACGGTTTTTAAAACCGTCAAGTAATGTAAAATAAAAAGTGTCAAGTAAAGTCAATTTTGTAGAAGTAAAGTCAATAAAAAGTGTCAAGTAAATTCACATACTTGATGGGTTTTTTTTTTTTTTTTTGTATTTTATTTTAAAATTAACCCATTTAAAAGAGTTGGGCCGCTTCGGATCGTCTCAGGCACGTAGCGACAATTGTTTAGTCGACTCTGTGATCGAGTCTGGAAAGCTCTTCAAAGGTGGAAAGAGAATACCCCATTTCCTTCGATGGCAAGGAGAATCTTATTAAAGTCCATTGTCCAAGCTATTACCATCTATACAATGAGTTGCGTCAAACTTCCAAATAATATTTATGATGGAATCATAAGTACTTATACACGTTTCTTGTGGGGATCTGTTTGAAGGAAAAAACCTCAGTAGATGAACTATAAGAAACTTTGTGTCAATAATGATGCAGCTGTGGGGTTGGGCTTCCATGATTTCATCTCTTTAATCATGCTATGTTGGCCAAGCAAAGTTAGAAACCCCAATAGCCTCCTCACCCAAGTTCTGAAAGGTAGATATACTTGGACATCAGATATTTTTCGTTGCCCACCAACTATACCAATCAAATAAATTTACAATCTCCAATCTATACTACTTAAACTACTATATAGTACAAGTGATAAGCCCAGTTGGTCTCCACAGGAAATCAAGGTATTTTAGTTAACTAATGAATTCAACCATCACACAGAACGGCAGGGTTGGCAGTGTTGTTACGATTGCAATGAAAATTAAATAACATGGACTTAAAAACATAATTAAAAATTTGAATTTGATTCAATTAAAGGAACCTAGCTTAGAAAATTCAGATTTTACTCATGCTCTTGGTTGTTCATTGAACTCGAAAGATCAATTGCATGCTTGCTTTTATTCTTCGTTCATTAGCATGGAAAGCCATAATTATCAACTTATTGCACTAAATAATTAGTTAATTAGTGTAGGGGTTTAATTAAACAGTTTTGATAGCGGTCATTTAAAACAATTATCTCAATTAATAATATTAAGGTAAATTATCAAATATATAGAAAAATGTACAAAACATTTACAAAAAAATCATAAATCACGTGCATTTAAATTTTGTCTTTTTGCAGTTTTTTCTACGCAGTGTAAATAATTTTTTTTATATATTAAAAAAACTCCTAAGGTTAATAATATTAATACTAATTTCCGCTCATAATTTATTTTTATATGATATATGTTTAATTTAATTAACACCACCAATAGGTGGATTAAATTCATATATAAAGATACTCTCCATACACTAGTTATAACTATAATTACACAGCAATCACTGCTTTTTGTTTCATTACTCAACATTGCTTTTTACTTGTTAATTAGTGTTTCCCTGTATTTGGGTAAATTAAGTTAGGTTTTCGGTAAGCACTTGATATATTTTATAATATAAAACATATATTAAAAGTAACAACTTGTGCCAAAGTGAACATAGATTACGTTACTATAAAGTGTTTCTCTCGATCATAAAATGTGAAAGTTTAAATCTTAACTAAAAACATAATAATAAAATAACTAGAAAGCTTTAATCCATGGATTTTAAAACTTTGGTTTTATATATAGTTTGATGTGGTGACATTTCACATCGGTAACAACATAGAGAAACACACACATATATAGTATATATATTTATAGAATTACAATGAACATTGAATAATGACAATGAAAAGAAAAGAAAAAAAAAAACATATTTAGCCCTAAATTAATTATATACCAAAGTTTCCCATTAATGGCTCTGGCTTTTCCTTTGGCCCTCACATATATATAATAAGCTAGCTTCAAACCAGAGAGAGATATTTTTGTTGTTTAAACTACAAAGAGCATTGCAGATTTAATTAATTTAAATTAGCAACAAACCCTAATTCATCAAGATTTGAAACCAAACCCCTTCTGCTTCTTTCTTTTTTTTTAAAAAAAATAACTTTTTTCGTTTTACTCTTCTGATCTGTACAGTATATTCCCTCAATTTTTTTTTCTTTTATTTTTCTCCCAATGATTGCATTACAGAACATGCCACAGCTTGAGCCCAGTGTCTTAATTTTGCCTTCACTTGCTTTGGGTCTTCCCCTACATATTTAGAACAGAAAAAAATTTCAATAATGGATAGCTTTATTTTCTAAAATATTTGTAAAATATATAATAATATAATAATTGTAATAGGGAGTTCTTTGTAGAAAAAAGAAGATTTTAAATCACATTCTGTGCCTTAATCTCTAGATTTATTTGATTGTAGTAACTTTTAATGATTTTTATTTTATTCTTCGAATTTTAGGAAATTTGTTTTTGTTCTTACTAATAATTTGATAAGTGATGGATGATATGTGGCTTCAGATTTGAGTATAATCTGATTTGGCAAAGTGTTGGATTTATAATGAAATATTTGCTGTCAGATTTAAAAGAACCTTATAAGGACTAAAATACTATAGCAGCTAAAGAAATATGGAAGGGTAGGTTTTAACATTTAAAAAATTAAGAATATAAACCCTAATTCAACTATTTCTTCTTAATACATTTTAGAACATTTTTAAAAAACAAGCTGGTTTTGAAGACGAAAATAAAAGTAGTTCTCAAAGACTTGGTTATATTTTTAAAATCTGTTGAATAATTCAAAAACCAAAGGGTTATTAAATCGATCTAAATTATTTTAACTTCCACATAGAAGACAGATGTTTCTCATTTATTTATTTATAATTTTTTTTTTTTTTTTTTTTTTTTGCTGATATAAAGAATATTAAGTTTGGGGCAAAATAACTTAACAAATTTTATATTGCAAATAAATTAAAAATCCCTATAGCATGCAATATCTTCATACCTGGGCTACAAACCCTCCATGTATCAAACTCACTCCTGGGGCTCTCAAAAGATGAAGACCTTCCGCCAAGCGACGACGTTGAGGCACTGCTCTGTGGCGTTGACACGGGACTCGGCGATAGCTGCCGATTGACGGCAAAGTAAAGGTCAAGGGCTGGCAATGTACCACACAGCTTGTGCCCATCTTCCTCATTGAATGCAAACCCTAGCTCAATGCAGCCTTTGAGCTCATTCCAGTCCTCGTCAGTCAAGTCGTCCCTGTCCGTTAAGCCGTTCCTCGGGCGGAGCATCTGTCGTCGCCGCTTCTCCCATGCAAGGTCCCTTGGCGTCTCGCACATCGAAAGTTGCTTTGACAAACGCTTCTTGTTCTTCAACCGCGGCGGTGCCAACGGCATGTGCTTCAGCTCGTCCTCCGACTCATGAAGAGACGGGCACGATGACGACGAGGATAGGGATGAAGGCATCCTTTGCAAGTGTTTCTTATCCATTAGGATTAGGTCTAAAGAAAAACAAGTTAATAAACAAACAAAAAAAAAAGCGAGTGGCGGTGGGGCAAAATGACGACCCGCCAGCCACGCGCGTGGGGAGAGAGGGCCGGGGTCGGGGGAGGTGGCCGAGTTGGGAATTGGTTTAAAGATTAAGGCCAGAGCCAGCCCGACCGAGTGAGGGGAAAGAAGAAACGTAGGGCTTTAATGGAGAAAAGGAAAGAATGATATGGAGAAGAATTAAGGGAAGATGAATAGGCATCATTCATAGGGAGGTTGATTCAGTTATTGCCTTTCCACCATTCCTTTCTAACAAACCCTTAATATAGTCTTTTTTTTCTACTTTTCTATACTTAGAATTTTTTTGGCCCTTCTTCATTTTGAACATTTCATCTTAATTTTAACAAAAATGTTTTGTTTTTTAAGTTAAAAAATCATTCAAGTTCTCTTCCATAGAAATTTTTCTTGAGATTTTGGATAATTTTTGGTTAAAATATTAGAGGCTGTTTGTTTTAGTTATCCTACCATGCAAAAATGCTAAAACAATAAAGCAAATAAAAGAGGCCATAAGAAAAAAAAAAAAAAAGCATTCAAGCTTCTTACAAAGTTGTGATTTCTTTCTCACAAATTCTTAATCATGGTATATATCTATATCGTAAGTAAAGTTGGGATTCATAGATAAATTTTTTTTTTTTTTTTTTAAAAAAAAGTAAATTTTAAAATTTTACTTCTTTTCATAAAATTAGCTTGAATTTTGAAAATAAATTTTCTAACAACAAAATAAAGACATTAATAGGTGGAAAAAGGGTGAATATGAGCATAAAACTAAATTATTAAATAAGTTAGTTCACTTAATATGGGCGGTTTAGTTTTGACAGGTCACAAATACTTATATGTTAAGATAAACAATACAAGAAAAAGACGATCTCCCAATGGCTAAATTCGCACAGAAATGTTCGAAAATACGTCAAGAAATGAGCTCTCGACAAACAAAATGTCGTCAGCAAATTGGTTGAAAAAAACTCGTTGGGAAAACAACTCCTGACGCGCTCCCAACGAACTCCTAGTGCACGTCAGGAGTTGTTTTTCCGAAATGTGGTATAGATAACGTATCTCCCGACGACATCGTCGGAAGTCGTTTATCTTCAACTTTTTTATTACATTTTTTACTTTTTTTTAACAGTCACCTATAAACTAAAATTCAAAATAATATTAATCAAACAAAACGATATATATTAAATAATGAATTGTACCACAAAGTTGATGTATACAAAATTATAGTGTATTTTGTAACAAAATTTATAAAAAAAGTTTACACAATGGTCTACAAAGTGCTTTTAAATTAATAAATACATAAGAGAAGATGCAATCTCCAAAAACCATCTCCAAACTTCATCTTCGAACAACTCCATACCTACAATCACATTAAAGAAAGCACATTTACAAAACTCGAGAAATCTAACATTCCAACTAAAAGGTTCCATAAAAGCCCCTTCAACTTTCTAAAACAAGGTAAAGTTAAAGCAACAAGTTAAGGAAACAACATTCACCCCTAAACAACTAGTTAAGCAAACACTCTTTATCTCTTAACAAAACAAATTAACCAAAAAGTTCACAACCCACCCCTCAACACAACAACTAAAGCAAAACTATTCACCCTTAAATAACATGTTAAGCAAACAACTCACCCCTCAACACAACAAGTTAAGAAAAAAGTTAGACATAACACTTAGGCACCTGGTTAGGTCACCATACGCAAGAAAGTCATTAATGGTTCACAATAAGGTTGCATATAGTTGAAAGAATTGATCGGTAAAAGAATCATAAGTTTGCACACCGGTAGTCCATGACTCTTCCAATTCTTCAATCAACGGCTAGAGGTCCTTTTCAGGAGATCTTGCACAAGGTATGAGCAAAGACATGAAGAAGTTGGACTCCTTCATGCATTACCAAGGTGGCAAATTATAAAGGATTACCACCATAGGTCACATACTGTAGGAAGTACTCAAATTCTCAAAGGGATTAAATCCGTCTGAAGTTAATCCTAAACGAACATTTCGTGAATCTGAAGCAAAATGAGAAAATTCACAATCAAAATGCTTCAACCCTGTTGTAGTTTTTAATTGGCTTAACATAATTATTTTATTAGTTGAGATTATTTTTAGCCATGTGATCATTCTCTCTCATGGTTGTTGAGGTATAGTTGAGATATTCTAGGATGGTTATGATTGAAGTTGTTGAGATTATTATATATCTTGTTTTTATCGATCTGCAGAGTATAGAGATTACTGATATAGAAAGTGGAAACAAGAAAGGTGTGCCTCTGCCGCTCTGTGATATTCCTTTTCTTGAAGATATTCTTGAATGAACAGAGTTGTGTAATTGTTTTATGAAAGAGTGTTAGTGTATGTGCATATGAATGCATAGTGTTATTCTCTTGAGGGGAGGTACTACGTATTACATGACTTGACGAATTTACACAGGGGGAGCCTGTGTGTGAATGAGATCATTTAGCCTCAATGAAGTACATATACAGAAAGATTTTCGAGATTGTGGAGTCTCGAATTCACTGTGAAGATATTTCTACTGTATCTGTGCTATGTAGTTATTATCCAATGTTATGACATCTATTGTAACTCTAGAACTATGATTAGGTTCTGTTATAATAATAAAGTTGATCTCATCAGGGTGAAAACCCCCCAGACGTAGGCTAGATTGTCGAACTGGGTTAATAATGTCTTGGTGTCTGTCTCTTCTTATTTGAGCATTGTTTTATTGCATCTATATTTATATTATTAGTGTAACTACTACAGCAAGATCCTAATCAGTTTCCAAACCCCTCTGTATCAATTAGATGTCATAACACATCCTCCATTTCGACTCTCTTATCATTATGCCATCTCATGTAAGAAGCACCTTCTTTTGATGCAAACAATTGCTTTAATCTCGATATGAATGAGAAATAGCGTTATACCTTATGTGGAATTTTTTTACCTTTGTCATTATTAACTTTGTACCGAGACTCACCACAAGTTGGGCATTGTTGTAAATCTCTAAATTCTTTCCAATAAAATTTACAATCAATGCACTTATGAATAACTTATACTACTACAAAAAAGCACTCTCTTGACGGGTTTAAACTGTAAAAATTTCCCATTCTTGACGTTTCAAAATCGTCCTTGAAGTCAGCATTGAGAATGTCAAATTCATGACAGTTTAAAAGTGTCAAGAAAAATAAACGTTGACAGTTAGAAATCGTCAAAATGTTCGACAGTTAAAAACTGTCAAGAATAATACGTAAAAACTATAAAAAAATGATTCTTGACAGTAAAAAAATGTCAAGAATGTTGATATTCATGAAAGTTAAAAATAGTCGAGTTAGTTGATATTGACGACAGGTAAGAAACGTCAAGAAGTTGATCTTTCATTTTTACTTGACACGTAAAAATTGTCAAGAAATTGGTAGTTTATGACATTTTAAAATCGTCAAAAATTCTTGTTTACTTGATATGTTAAAACCATCAAGTATTCAGTTTTTTATGACATTTTAAAAACGTCAAAAATATTGACAATTATGACATTTAAAATGTGTCAAAATTGTGGTTGTTTTTGACATTTAAAAAACGTTAAGAATGCATTTATTTATGATAGTTTAAAACTGTCAAGCCTGCTTTGAATTTTTTTTGTAAAATTGCAATTTGTGTATTTTTCTACAATTTGATTATATTTTTGTTCTCTATATTGGCAATATAGTACATGTGTTGTAGTCCAATAATCACATAAATATGCATACTAGGCATCAACAAATTCTAAAATTTTGAACATATACAATTGCTTACAACCCCAAACTTTAAGATTTACAACAAGATTATCATTTCATAAAACCAAAGTCAGCCATAATGTGGAAGTCAACAAATACAGAGTTGTAGCCAAAACTATCATAAATCTAATCTCCCTAACCCAACCATAAGTCTAAATTTCCCATTATGAACAAAAACAACAATATATTGTACTACTTCCAATATTTACAATGAAGAACTCCCTTTTCCCTATCTCCAAACTGTACAACCACATCCCCCCCCCCCCCCCCCCCACACCTCACCCCACCTCCAATATGAACAGTTTCAAAATATGAACAAAATTTACTGTTAAATTGAATAAAAATGTGTAATGAAAGTAACATATAAAATACCATCACATGTGCAAACCCAAAAATTAGCTAACTCAACTCGCACCCCATCCAACTCCATATGTAAGTATGATCTTCGTGTATCAATTTATATACCAATGAAAAATAATATTAAAATGAAAGCTATTTTTTCCCATACTTCGTTCCAACATTTTCGAAAAATTTTGATAAATTACCGAGTGTGATATGACAATGCTTTCTATAGTCACAATTTTCTCATAAACCTCATGACATAGTATCCACACTTGGTGCTTCCTACTTGTAGACGAAACTAAAAAAATCAAAATGAAAGAATAATTTAGTAATCCTATTTGCTAGACGTCTACAAAATACAATGAACATGAAGTCATTGTTTACACTTGCTTTTATTGTGCACCATAAAGTTTGTTTCTAGCTTTTCTGAACGTTCTTTTGTGACTATAAGATTGCAATTCCTCTGTTTTGGTAATACATAAGCAAAAATTTAAAACATAGTACAAACTTAAGAGTCAACATCCGTCCCACACACCAACACACACACTTTCTTTATTCCAAAGTCAATACGCATCATGAACTAATACCCAACCATTTTCATGCATTCACTAGCCTAAACAAACTTTAAAGTCATGCAACATAAGAAAACGGAAAAACTGACATTCGACAAACTTTAACCCCCCTCCATCCATTAAACTTAAAAGTCATGCAACAAAATCACATTGAATACTTAGAAGTCAATGTATGTATCGACACTCAAACTAAAAAAATACAAAAACAACTTTACGCAATACCCTTCCCCCACTCCCCCACCCCCCCACACACACACTCTCTCTCTCTCTTTATTCCAAAGTCAACATGAACATAATGAACTAACAACCAACCATTTTCATGCATTTACTCAGAGTCAACATGCAACATAAGGAAATAGAAAATGAAAATAACTAACACCCCCACACTTTATTTATTCCAAAGTAACATGAAAAGAATGAACTAACACTCCATTAACAAAAATTAAAATTGATGTAACAGTCCACACCCAAATAAGATTGTATCAACTACGTACATGAAAAGTAATAACTAACTTACGTGTCGATTACATATCTTATTGTTGCTCGGGATGTTGTCCTTAGAGAGTCAAGGTAGTACACAGTATGATTGTATGCATTTATGGCAAGCAGCCTCAATGGCCCCTAATTAATAAAATCTCAATACTTTTGTTTGGTTAATGCAACTTACACAAAAACCAGATTTACTCAAAATTAAACGGAGCAATAACTATTTGATTTGCTTCAGAGACCATCAATCTGTTGCACAGCTTCCAAATTCGAGATTCTTGTGAGTTACGTCTGAAGAAATAAGAGACGAATCTACAAACATGTACTGTGAACTTTCGTTTGATCCAGGGACGGATGAGTACAAGTACCTACAAACCACACATTTTTAAACTTCTAAACATGGTACATAAATCATTAGGGAAAAAAGATGATTAACATACATCATATAGGCCACCACTGTAAACGTCTTCACTTGTTCATGCTACAGATTCAATGATGTTGTTTCATAGGATAAAAGTCTTGTGATCGATACCAAAAATCCCAACAGGTAATTGAAAGGTAATACTTAAATCTTATCCATCATCTTCTCAGCATATCTCAGAATGGACTTCAAGACACTAAAAGAAATTTAGTATTTAGTGACAAAGTTTTAGTGGCGCGAGTAATTTTTGTCGCTAAAAGTTCATTTATAGCGACGCGAAAAAAATGTGTCAGAAAAGATTATCATTAGCAACACATTTTTAGTTAGTGTCACAAAAAGAATTTGTTACATGTCACTAAAAACTAAATACTTTTAGCAACAAACACAAATGTTGCTAAAAGTTTTCCAAAATTTTATTTCTCCCTTTTTTTTTTCATCTTCCTCCTATCATTTTCTTTAAACAAAAAAAATAAACCCTTATTTTTTCACTTTCACCCCAACCCAACTTCCATCTCCACGAAACACACCTTCCTCCACGAAACACACCCTTCTCCACAAAACCCACGTCGCGACGATGGCTGACCATGATTGGTGATGACGCCAGACAATGGCTGATGACGATGGCTAACGACGGCTGATGACGATTGTGGACGATGACTGGTGATGACCCACAAGCTCCGGTGACGTTTCTGTAAAGGATGGCGGTTCTGTTGCGATGTTGTGCACTAGTTTCTTACGATCATTTAAAGCATCGACAAGCATTTGTTGTACGATCCATGGTACTTATGTTTGAAATCACATTGGATTCTGTTTGGGAAGACTGTTGCATTGAAGAATGTTAGAATTTTTTTACCGATTCATTTTTTGAACTTGTCTGTGAAGAAATTGGTGTTGTTGTTGTTTCAACTTCTAGAGATTATATTTGTAACCAATATCAGGTAGATCTGATTTATTTTATTTTTCTTGTAACTACTGGCTAGTATGTATTTCAGTCTTAGATTTAAAACTAAATACATTTTGGTTTGAAATTTTTATTCTCAATAAGTCTGTAAATTGGTAGGTGTATCTGTCTCAAGGTTTTAATGCTTTACCTAGCATTTTCTCGTATTTATTACTTTTGTTCTTAAAAAATATATATTTTGGGGTTTAGGCTTTAGGGATTATTTTGGGTAATTATTCATGATCAGTAAGTCTATATGTGCCTTAGAAGAAAGCTAAATCACAAAATCACGAGTTTGGTTATGGTTCCGAAAACATTGAAAATAGCTCTAGCTTATGCTTATCAAATTTTTCTTTTCATTTTTTTGATGCACTCTTCTAAGACTAATTTGCCAAATCTGATTTATTTGTATATTGCTTCTATATAGTCCTGAGATTGATTTTGTAAGGTCATGACTCATGTCACTGTACTAATATGTCACTACACTTTTGATACCTCAAGTTAATCAAGATGATATTGTTATAAGTCCTAGATGTGTTCACCTATGTAGGTCTTGGATGGTCTTTTGATTTGTTCTCCTATAAGTCCTTTATGTGTTCAACTAGACAATGGAGTACTCATTTAACATGATGTGGCAACAAGTAGCATGGGGGAGAGAGTTAGTTAAATAATATAAGTCACGTGTGTTGCTTGTCCTTCCCACCAGGTTGCTTGTCCTTCCCACCAGGTTTTTCTACCATTTTACCCTGATTAATTGACATATTCTCTTGTGTCATGTCATTATAAATGATAACGTATTAGTTTAATTGGTAAGTTATGTTAATAGTTTAGTAACAATGTTAGTGTAACATCCCGAAATTTGAGATGATTTTAATTTAATTAATTTCAAATGAATTAAGTAAAAGTTTGATTGTATTGGATTGAGATGTTAATTATTTAATTTGGATTGGAAAAATATTTGATTTGGTGGAAATTGAGAAAAGCAAAAATGAAATAATAATAAATGATTATTATTTATTTATAAAATAATATTATTATTATTTATTAATAAAATAATAATATTATTATTTATGAGTAATAAATTAATATTATTATTTATTTTATAAATATATTAATTTAGGGCTGCACTGGATTACGTGAAAAGTTATTAAAATTTTCTTTTCTTCTGCACTTGAGTAGCCGCACTGCCCTATCTTTTTGTGTGTTTATTTTTATTTTTTTTTCTCTTTCTTTCTCTTTGCCGACCAACTCAAGGGAGTGCCAGATTTCATCGCAAAGTCTCCGCATGTCGGTTAGCTACCGCGTCTCAACCTCTATCTGCCGCCATCGTGCCATTATGTCACCATGTCGCTGGTTGTTTGTGGAAAAAAATTATTGGTTTTATTTATGGATTTTTGGATACTCATTGAAGTTAATTTGGGTATTTTATTGGTGATTGAAGGTTAATTTGAAGAATTCTATTGGAATTAATTCGTAGAGTTTTCAGTGACAAAATTTGAATTATTGGAGCCTTATCGTAGAAGTTAATTTGTAAAATTTTCTCTACGAATTGGATTAGATTTTCGATGACAAATCGGTAAGATTAAGAAATTAAAAGAAGAGAGTTAATTAAAATTAATTAATAATTTTTATTGGAAATTTATTAATTAAATTTTGTAATGTTCAAGATCGGTTCGAGGATTTAATTTCGAGCAAAGGAATTTTCAGCAATTTGAGGTGAGGGACTTACTACTGGTTCCTCGACAATAAGTAAGGATATTTATGTGACAATAAGATTATTTATGCGACATCTGGGTTGCTTCATTTGGTGATAAGATGAATTAACTGATTAGGTGACGAGTGTAAGTTATCTTAATTAATAATTTCTATGAGCAATTATTAATGAAAATTGGATGAGTAAAGGATACTTCTACCGAACCCACGACTTGGGTGTATAAGGTGTGGAAGATGGATTGGATTGCATGTATGTCTTGTGTGATGTTTTCTGTCGTTGATCTGTTTATTGTTGTTATATTTAGGGATGTTATGGGAAACCTTATATATAACACTTTATGTCATGGTTGGGGTGCTAGTCATTGTGGTATGATGATTGGGTCTTTGTATAATTAACTGTTTGATGTTTATCCATGTCCTTCATACTATGTGGGATCTGTGACGATTAAGCACCTTAATGTGCATATGTTTAACTAAAAAATTAAACGAAGTGAAGTTTAAACATCTCGGATAACTCCTCTTCTATTTCAGCAAACATTCCACTCTTGCTCGTTTGATTCTCTTCTAGTTTCTTCAAACATTGGCCCATGTAAATCATGAATCATCTCTAGCATCTCATCATCCATAATATCTCTATCTCTACCGCTTTCTCTAAGATTTACATTCTCTTCTCTAGGTTCACTTGAATTGGAAACTTGCACCTAGAAACCTTGAATTAGATCTAAAAAAAGGAGAAAGATCAACAGTATCTCCATGGAATATCCATCGCCTATAAGTCGAAGAGATGCCATATTTATACAAATGACGTTCTCCCACATCTAATCTATTCGAATTGAGGTTCACACAGTTTGAACAATGGCATCTTATTCTTCCCTCTTCGTCTAAACACTTCGTTGCAACTCTGATAAAGTACTGAACACCGTTAGAATATTCATTACAAGCTCGATCCCTTAAATTTAGCCAATTTCGATCAATAATAAGTACAACTTAAAGTACCTAAGTTAGAATTTAAAGTGTTAGAATCAAAACCTCGAATTCAAAGTACCAAGTTTGAGCAAAGCACATTCAAATTTCAAAGCAGAGCAGATTCAATAACGCAGACTATCACAAGTATGATTTCATAAATTTTTTTTAGTCAAAAAGAAAGGAAAAAAACTCCTAAACTTCCCTATGCTTACAATTTCTAAAATGCACACATTGCTATTTTGTATCCAATTTCTCTAACCTTAACTTCTACATAAAATGCACACATTATTTGTATCCAGTTTCTACTCTAACGTCACATCTAGAAATAGAACTCAAAAGTAAAGATAAAAAATAAATGATTCAACAATTTCAACATTATTGTCATACTTCTCATTACTCTTGATAAACTTCGTAATGAAAAACTGAGTAAATATTTATTTAATCATAACATTAAAGTTTGAACCAAATGACGAATGTCCAACACTTTAGTCAACTCCATCTTTTATATCTACTTCTCTATATCAACATGAAAATCTAAATAAAAAGTACATATATATCTTATTATTAACATTTTATCATTATATTATTAAGTCATGTTCCATCACTTTCAAGCTAACAACATTACATATCCTATAAACTCCAAATGGAGCACATGAACTTGAAGGGTCTCAAATTTTGAGGTTTTTTTTTTCTCCATTAGTTTTGTTTTTAATGATCTTACTTAGGACACTTACGTTGGAATAAGAAACTAAGTTGCGTGGTTGTAACAAAGGTATCAAAATGTGTAGGACCAATCAACGAGACAGACAGAAGCACAAACAGTTAAACAATTGGGGCGGAGGGCACCAAGAAAAATCTCCGTCGAAGTCCACAAATTGTTTTTTCTCAATTCAATTAATCATTCTCATTTCTCAATTCACAATCCATAATAAAAAGACATTCCCAATCAGAAAAATTAAGAAAAATATTTACCTCAAGAATTTGCTGCTGAATCAATGTCGGTGAAATCGTTTCGTAGAGAATGGGCCATCGAAGTCGCCAAATCTCGGCGCAAAATCGCTGCTGAATCGATTGGAGTTCCGCCGATTGTGCAAAGACGCAAAATTAGTTTAAGTATTTTGTTCGCAAAATCGCTGCTGAATCGTGCAAAATCTTCCCAGAGCGTCGCTTCAGGGTTTGGAGTTCCGTCGTCGCAACTTTCACGTTTGGAGTTCCGCCGTCACAACCATCAGGTCGTTTTGCCGTCGTTCTGCCGTAGTTCCGTTGTACGTGGTCCGTGTGTTTGAAAATGGGAATGTGGCAAATGTGTTCGTGAGGTTTGGGGAGGTTTGGGGTTTAGGTGGTGTAAGGAAATTTTCTTTTTTGTTTAATGAAAATAAAAGAAGGAAAATTAAAAAATTAGGGAGAAATTGTTTTTAGAAAACTTTTAGCAACATTCATATTTGTTGCAAAAAATAATTAATCTTTAGTGACATTTTTTAAATCCTTTTAGTCACACAAACTAAAACTGAGTCGCTAAAAATAATCTTTTGTGACAAATTTTTTTGCGACGCTAAAACTAACCTTTTAGTGACAAAAATTACTTGCGCCACTAAAACTTTGTCACTGAATATTGAATTTCTTGTAGTGTTAACTGTACCATGTGGAATGGATTATGTTTGTGACTGCTTTTCTTTTTTGTTGTGGTTTTTGTTGGATTATGGTGTCTGTTAACTCTACCTATTAACTTTGTGTATTTCATTTGTAGGACGGGTTGATAAGCCTGTGTGGCATCTGTCACGAGGGTCGGGTTAACAAGTCTGTGTGGCATGTGTCCCGACATGATTGCTTTTGCATTAGGTCCCTCATGTTTGCTAGGACTACCTTTGCATTGGGTTGTATGGGCATTCCTACCAAACCAGTGGTCCCAGTAGTGGGTCCCTTACTGAGTATTTTTGTACTCACCCTTTTCATGTTTACTTTTCATGTAAGTATGAGGAAATCGACGACGGAC
Organism: Cucumis cinereus; assembly: GCA_037974625.1. Lineage (NCBI taxonomy): Eukaryota > Viridiplantae > Streptophyta > Magnoliopsida > Cucurbitales > Cucurbitaceae > Cucumis > Cucumis cinereus. The sequence goes on along the minus strand of JBBPDJ010000008.1, from coordinate 13,203,267 downwards.
AGAAAAGACCAGTGACCATGTGTTTGGGGACTATATTGACAAATGTTTCCGCTGTGTTGATGTTGTTACTAGTGACAAATTCTTCCGCTATATTTTTGCCAAGTTTAAGAGTTTTTATTTCAGTAACGACCTCGGGTTAAGGTTAAAAAACTAGGGCGTTACAGTTAAGGATATAATTGAAGCTTTTAATAGTTTATTGTTAAAACGATTAAATTCAAGGACTAGGTTTGAAATTTGACCTAAAACATATCCTTAGAAGATGGTAAAGAAAAAGACAGAGCAAAGTTGCCAGCTTTAGAAAATCTATTGAATTTAAAAAATACATATGGCATTCTTCGAAACAAAAAAGTTGTACTGATTTTTCATCTTTCTTTTTGCTTGTTGTGTTGTAATAACCATTTGATGAAAATAATTATTTTGTTTGCTAGGTAGCTATGCCTACTGTGGAAGCTGATGTTGCATTTGGCCTCGGTAAGTTAAATTTGAGCAATGGCTTCTTGTCTAAATTAAACTTCTATCTTTTATCTTTGTTTAAGTAGTAGTTTATCCATGTTGAAGCTGATTCTTCATTCTTTTATCTTGATTCTTCATTACTGAGTCAAAAAAGTATATTTTTTTATTGAGTGTGAAACTATCCTCTGAATTGTTAATGCTCATGGAGGGCACACAAGGATCTTACATGGTTGTCTCTTGGGGCATTTTCATCATTTGCAGGCTAAACATCCATGGTCGAACCTTGATGCTCATAGTGGAGTGTTGTTGAACTACCATGGCTTGATTGAAGCAAGGTAGACTGAGGTTCTGCGTTGAACTTTCTAAGTTTCATTGAATCTATAACTAAAATTTTCATTTTTAACTATGTGCAGGTATTTCTTCAAAACACTTTTCAACTCGATCTCAAGTAATTTTCGGTAAGTTTAATATTTTAAGGAACACTTTTAATTTATTACTGTTGTTATACTTTGCTCTTAAGGTGAAGACTTCTTCTTTGTATGTTAGACGAGCTTACGTTATTTTTATATTTATATATTTTGCCAAATAAATTAGGTTGTTATTTTTATATCTCTATGTTTGACGAGCTTACGTTGCTTGGGTTTCGATTAAGTTTTTGTTTATGTTTATAATTTGCTTTGGTTTTGATACTTCTCTCTGTTTAATGATTATAAGTATTGATTGAGTTCTTGAAAGTATTGCTATGTTAGTAAGTTTTTCTTGAGTTTGCAATTTCGAGCATTGTTGTGGTGTTTGTTCTACAAGGGGATTGTGCTTTTGACCCCCCAAATCATATTTAAGATATTTTGTTGATGGTCCCTTTAGTATGAAATTAAGAGGTCGTTGCTCAAGGTTTTGTTTTGCCATAATTATTTGAGTTACTTTGATGGATTTTTGTTGGATGAGTTTTGTTTTGTTATGTTTATTTGAGTTACTTTGATGTGTTTTGTTCAATTCTTTATCCTCACATGCTTAAATATTTCACTTTTTTTATTTTTCAGATTTGATGTCTCGATGGTCTTGATTGACTCCAAAATAGTTTGATGAGTTTTGATTTGATGTCTCAATTATTTAGGGTCAGAAGTAGTTTTAGAGTTTTGTAATTATTATAGTTAGCAATTTCGTTATTTTTTTTAAGTTGAATATAGTTATTATATAGATAAGTTTTTCTTCATGGTTGATATTGTTCGAACTTTTACTCGAATTATCTAAGTTTGTTGGCATAGTTCTTCTCATCTAAACTCTCGATCATGTTGTTTAATGATTTGTGTTGGAAATGTGTAATTCTTCTTTTGTTCAAAAGATAATGTTTAAAGTTTTATAACAAGTTTATATAGTAAATTGAATATTATTTTTTTAATTAATAAAATACTTTTACTGATATTTTCTATAACATCGATAAATCATAGTTTTTTTAAATAATGTCACATTTTTAGTGGCGCAATAATATATGTCGCTACAGGTATACATTTAGTGACGCATGTACGATGTCGATGTAAAAATTAATTAGTAACGAACAACATGTCACTAAAAGTGGAGTTTTAGCGACACGTTTATGTCACTAAAAGTAGATGTTTTGCGACGCACAAGCATTACGTCGCTAAAACTTTTAGCTACGCGGTTATTGCGACAGTCTTAGCGATGCAGGGGATTGCGTCGCTAATACTTTTAGCGACATGTTTTGGACTTTTAGTGACGTTTTTTATGCGTTATTAAAAACTGAATTTCTTGTAGTGAGGTTACTGACAAACTGAAAGTCGACTCACAAACAACTGCCTTCTCCTTATTCACTTCAGTTGAGACTCTCTCCTGATGGAAGAACAAGTACATTACCAGAAACACAATATACACAAAGATAAGGCATAAATATTAAAAAATTTAGAACTTTAGCAAAACACTTACCTTGAAGATGTCCACTCTACCTCATCACAGTTTATGTGGATTACCTCCACCTCCGTCTCTTTCTTGTGTTTTCCTTCACAACCATCTTCCTACATCGTCATCCCTTTTTCTCCTTTCCCTACTGATTCCACCTCCTTCCCCATTATGTTTTTCATTTTTTTTAGATTTTACCTCTTTCAAGCAATTCTTCTCTTTGATTAGTTTTGTTGATTCAATCTTCTTCAATAAGTTTGACTTCAAATAACTTCCATGTCTGGATAGTGGTGTGGACATATTATTGTGAATCTGGGCTTCTAGTTCACTAACACGCTTCTGAAACTCTTCATTCTCCATTAGAATTTGCTTTTCGTGTTTCGATGTTTTCTTCACCAAGTGAATGTAACTAGTGGGAGTAACATATCCGCCAACTCCACGTACACAACCATTATGCTCTTTTTTACCCAATGCTTGAGTTAAGACATCATTGAGAGAAAGTGCTTTGAGGGATGACGGCTCCAAATTCATTGATATATTATCCTATGAAGATAGAAAATTTTAGTTAACTTATATGTAATATATGGTTAATTTAACTGTCTAGTTTGGATGTAGTCTTACTATTTTGTTAACGACTTGTTGTACATCGTCATTCACATACCCTTCTTTCTTATTAACTCGAGCCTTTTTCCACATGTTGGCCTGATCGAATTCATCTTATTGTGTACCGTTCTGCTTCTATATTCCAATGAATAAAATGTTAGATATTTTGATAAACATAATCACTGGGAGAACATACCTCATTCTTACAATTCCCTTCATAAGATTGGTATAGCCTTTTCTAGATATTCAATGGTTGTATTTGTTTTTTGATCGCCTATCTTGTTGGAATCGTCTTTTTTCCTACATTCGAGTGTAGAATGTGTTAGAGAAAAATTTATGAACATTAATACATCTGACATGAAAAACATTATTCTTACTTGGAAAGTGTCGCAAAATCTCGACCTCACGAATGCTTCCCAATGATTCTACTCAATAAATGAGTATTTTTTTAGGTGGAACTTATAAAAGTTGAAGTTCGTCTTTATGAGGTATAATGTATTTTGTTGTTAGCCAACTCTTGAACTGACGAAACGAAATGCTTGCAGTCTGTAGAATATTCCTTATACACCTAGGATCAATGACGAACATGGCCTAAATATATAAAATTTATTAGGTAAAGTGTCCATACATCAACAATAGAATGAAGATCAACATATGAAAAATGTATATTTACCTCAACTGTATTGTAAATCTTATCTCTGAGCTCCGTAGGCACACTTTTCCACGACGTATATGTTATGAGACATGGTAGTGTGTGGAAGACCCTATAAAAGACTTTAACTTTGCTCCATTCTCACCGATTGGTACTTCGTTTTTATTGCTCCTTACAACCTTCTTGTCTCTTTTACTCCGAATACGAGTCACATCAAACATGATAGTAGCTTCCATTGCCTTTATTTTACGTTTCAAACTTTTCTTTTCATTTTCTAGCTGAGCATTCTCAGCCACAACTAGTTCTTCATTACGATCCTCCAATTCAAGTGTTGTATTATCCATTTGGTGTATGAATCGAAGGTTGAGACATTGAAAATCAAAATACAATTAGCAATGAATATACAAATTGGGCACGAAAACAAAAAACCAAATGTAATTTATGAACATTATAAATTTAACAGACAATTACAATACCATAGAAATTATAAAACCCACTAGAAGGACATTATGTTCCATGTGCCTTCACAGTCTGATCGAACGTCTGTAGAGATGTTCTCATCCAAGTCAATATTGACATCTAAACCAGACATATTATTTGGTATTCCTTGATACGGTAGTGTTGTATCACCAAGTTCGTCGTCATTATATCTATCTTCAAAGTTTCTTTGCGGTGGAATAAACACGACGGACCATCTAACATCATTTGGATCATCAACATAAAACAATCTTGCTTGGGTTGCTAGTATAAAGGAATCAACTTGTGATTTATTCTATGCAAATCAACTAAGACATACCTGAGTTCATCGATTATAACACCACTATTGTTCTCAACTCAATCACATTTAAACATAGAAACATTAAATATATTATAATTGAGTTCTCATATCTCTTGTATGTCCAATGACGAGATTTGCAATGACAAGATTTTTATCTTTAGAACTAGACACTTGCATCGTTTTTGCAACTAAACTAACTCCACTATTTTGTACACTGCGATCCTTATCACAAGATTTTGTGTGATAGCGACATCCATTTATTGCATAGTCACTGTATGTAATAACAAATGGATGAGGGTCATGCGCAATCCACCTCAAGTTATCTGAAACTCCATTATTTTCGACTTCAAGCTCAGTTGCTACCTATGCGAATTCTCATTTCAAGTTCAACACTTAACTTGTATAACTAAAGTACAGCGTTGAACACTATACCTCTTCTTGTAGCCAATGTATAAAGGTTCAACTATGTTCCTCTAGTAGCATTTCTGATTTTTAGCTTACTTGGATATTGCAATTGCAAAGCGTTCATGTATTTTCTTTGTAGTAGACATTGAAACATAGTAGCGTAGTTAGATTTATATAGTACCAACAGAATAAAAGAATAAAAAAAAAAAGCAAAAACATAAACTTACTTCGTATATAAGGTTGTTCATCAATTGTATTATCCAACACATATCGATGAGCTTGATGTAAAATGTAATACCTGATTTTTGTAATTCAAGTTGTAAAAAAAAATAATATATAATAAAATAATGGAAGGGTATTTTAGTAAATTTTGGAAAGGACAATTTAGTAATTTTTTTATTAAAAAAATAAGAATTGGCAAAAGGGTAATTTGGTAATTTCAAAAAGAAAAAGAAAAAGGGAAATAATTTATTTATTTCTTTGTTTGTTTATTTATTTATTTATTTATTTATTTATTATTATCATTATTATTAAATAATAAAGGAAAGGATAGTTATAAAAAAAGAAATTAGGAAGTTTTGAAATGTGAACCCGAGAAGAGATAAGGAATAAGGAAGAGTGGAAATTTTTTATATTCAAACTCTCCAAGTGGATGGATTTCCGGTGAAAATTTTGTAAATAAGTGTTGTAGTTGTCCATTTTGAAGGAAAAGAAAGAGGAAATTGAAGAGGAAGAAGAAGAAAAGGAAAAGAAACCTGAGAGGAAGAAGAAGAAATTTCTGGCCCGAGAGGTTTCAACATAGTGGAAAAAAGTGATGAAATTGAGCTCAATTCTTAACCAAATTGAGTGAAATTTTGGTCTAAATTATGTGGAAAAGAGAGAGGAAGCTGACGAACAGCTCACAAATTTGGTCGAGAAAACCAAGAAAAATGAAGACTTTCATCGTTAGTGCTGGAAATTCACAGTTTTGAGCTATTGAAGTTTTTGAAGAAAAGAAAAGGTTAGAGTTGAAATTGGAGCTTCAAATTTTGTTGTAAGCTCAATAAGAAGTTCCTCTTTGATTTAGTAATAATTAATTTGATTAATTTTCATCTAGGATTAACGAATTTGATGTTTGAAAATTGAAGAAAATCTCGCCAGAAAACAGAGCAACGAAATTTTCAGCTTGATTTCCTGTGGATTGAGAGTGAATTAGACGACCAAAACTTGAGGTAATGTAATTTAAGTTATAGGTAATTGTTTGGTAATAGTTAGAACGTCCAATTTTATCTAGAAAAACTTAATTTCATCGTCGAAGTCAAGCCGGAGAAGTCATCAAAAACTGGGTTCTAAAATTAGAGAAAAAGTTAGTTAATGAATCCTTGATGGAACAACGATAGCTAAGAACTATAGGAATAAGAGTTATTCTGGTATTAGTAATTAGGTGAGATTATCTCAATTCAGAAGAAGAGTAGTTGATCACCCTTCGGTGATTGTTGCTCTAAATTTATGAAGTATCGTTGCAAAAACTAAATCATTTGTTTAATAAGGGTTTTGTGATTGTTTATTTTTGCTGAATTGATGGATTATTTGTGTAAGGGGTTAAGACTAGATACTAATACGGTCAATTGTTTGTTATTTCTCAGCATATGTTTCTCTATTATTCAACTGCTTAAGAATGAAAAGGTAACCGGTGAAAACTATGCAACGTGGAAGTCGAACCTAAATATGATTCTGATTGTCGATGATCTACGCTCCGTCTTAATGGAGAAATGTCCTTCTTTTCCTACTCAAAATGCATTTTGAACTGCTAGAGATGCATATGACTGCTGGACAAAGGCCAATGAAAAGGCTCGTGTCTATATCCTTGCTAGTATGTCTGACGTACTGAGCAAGAAGTATGAGTCCATGGTCACTGCACGCCATATCATAGATTTCTTCCAGGAGATGTTTGAACAACCGTCTTTTCAGATTCGTCACAAGACTATTACACGTTTATAATGCTTGTATGATAGAGGGTCAATCTGTTAAAGAACATGTTCTTGACATGATGGTCAACTTAAACGTGGCAGAGATTAACGGGGTGGTCATTCACGAGCACAATCAAGTGTTCATTATCATGAAATCTCTTCTAAAGAGCTTTCTTCAATTAGTAATACGGTAATGAACAAGATAAAGTATAGTTTGACTACCCTCCTCAACGAACTGCAAACTTTTCAGTCCCTTATGAAAAATAAGGGACAAAAAGAAGGAGAGGCAAATGTTGCTTACTCCAAGAGGTTTAAGAAGGGTTCATTCTATAGAACCAAGTCTGCACCTTAAAATTTTGGAACCAAGAAATTTCAAAAGAAGAGATGAGGGAAGGAAAAAGCTTCTGCTACTGCTGCAAAAGGCAAGGGGAAGTGTCACACCCTCTCCCAGTCTCTCTACTCCTAGCCTAGGGGACGGCGTGAAGCCAGTGAATCTCGTCCTTACCTTGACGATCCTCACTGACTATCTTAACTTAACTCTGACTTAAACAATACCAATAACTTTTAAAGTGCGAAAATCAAACTCAAACTTAACACAAAACAGCGGAAACTAAACAAATATCTTCTACATAGTGCAGCCCATACTGTTTTATATAACTCATCTCACTGTACCCAAACTATTTATAACAGTAACATGCATGATTTACTACTAACATACAATAGTACTAAAACTTCTTGCGTAGCAGACAGTTTGTGGTAGGTCAGGCTCCGGGATCACGATCTCTACCTGAAAAGTGGAAAAACAATTTGAAAGAATGAGCTAAAACGCTCAGTGAGTGATGTTTTAATAGAAAATATTTAAAACATATGTATCATAACTAGAAATCGTTGACTTAGAAACTTTTCACAAATCAATTCAAACTGAAACCATAATTCATAATTTAGACTGAAATTACTTGAAAGGTACTTGTACGATACTTATCTGTAAATCATGGTAAAACTATGCATAATAGAAATCACGCTAAAACATGAATATCTGAAAATCTATAAGCGATGTGTATCAAGCTGAACTACGTAGTAGTGGGGAAACCCAACACTAGCTACGTCTTTGCCGTAGTGGAGTAATCTCACACTAACGAGAGCTATATCTACGTCGTGGTTGGATCAGGATCAACGACGTCTTCGTCGAGGTGGGACCATCTCAACACAACGACGGTATCCTACGTTATAGTGGGGCTAGCAACTATAACGCCTTTGCCAAAGTGGGGCGAACCCAG
>JBBPDJ010000008.1:13175395-13195136 GCA_037974625.1 Cucumis cinereus | reverse complement strand
AAATGGTCAATAACATGTGCTTCACATCGTCACTTGAACCGACCACAGTCACAGAAGCTTTAAAGGATGAGTATTGGATTGCTGCCATACAGAAAGAGCTATTACAGTTCGAATGGAATCAGGTTTGGGTTTTAGTATCTAAGCCTAAGGATACTAATGTTATTGGAACCAAATGGGTTTTCAAACATTAAGACTGATGAGCAGGGTGTGGTTACTAGAAACAAAGCGCGGCTTGTGGCACAAGGATATAATCAGGTTCAAGGACTTGATTTTGATAAAACATTCGCACCAGTTGCTAGAATGGAGGCAATAAGACTACTACTAGGTGTTTCATGTCTGCTTAAATTCAAGCTATACCAGTGGATGTTAAGAGTGCTTTTTTAAATGGTTATATTAATGAAGAAGTCTATGTGGCTCAACCTAAGGGATTTGTGGATCATTTTCATCCAGATTGCAAAAGGCGTTGTATGGACTCAAATTCAAGCGATTTGCGTCACAAATTCTGTTCGTGACACGTTTTTTGCGTCGTTATATCTCAGTTTTCTTGTAGTGTTATAACCAAAATCTAGCCATTTGGCGTCTACTAACTTCCAAGCTGGAGAGTCTGCTAGATGACGTAACTTATCATCTTCAATTCATACATCCGCATGCGAAGTCAAATTTTCAGCACATTCAATACTTCTACATAGTCTTTGAATCGTCGAATTTGTGGAAAGTACCATAAAACTTTTGAGAAAATTTGCTTTGTCGTTGAATTTTTTTTTTTTTTTTAACGTTTTTCCACCTTGACTGACCATATATAGGACATTCAATTGCATCAACATATTTTTTCTTATAGAGACAACAATCATTAGGGCATGCATGAATCTTTTCATATTCCATTCCTAATGCACCTAATGTTTTCTTTGTTTTGTACAATGATTTTGGGAGCTCGTTGGATGTAGAAGAATTTCCTTCAAAGAAAGATTAATTATTTCGCACTCCAGTCTTATACAAACTTATTTTATATGATACTTTCACTCACATATCTCCACTTGAATGATTTGGATTACATTGTTGGTAACATTTACAAAATGGGTCGTATTTATAATGTTACCAAAATAAGTTACCCAAGCACCTTATCAATCTACTACAGACTTTTAGGTTATTACTTGAACATAAGTCAGTGTATGTCAACTACATACGATTCAAGTCTCATGTAAATAATCTTGGATTTTGTTTATTAAATTAAGTTATGCAATATTAAGACATAAAATAAAATAATAATTATTTTATTAATAATGGGAAGTTTGTTTATTTACAAACTATGAATTTAATGAATAAAACCCAACAAAAAGATGATCAACCTTCTTTAAGCATCCACACGAACTTTATAAGAAGAAGTAGCAACAGCCTCCAAATGCTCGACCACTTCAAAATGAAGTTTCTAACCATGGTGAACGAGCTGGTCAACTGTAACACCAATATCTAGGTTAGAAGGAAAAGGAGTGACACTTTCCTGTAGATCTATTATCATAAATATTATGTTTATGTACGCATTAGTAACATTTTAACTGTTTTTCAAAGAATTTTCTTTCATGTAATTAAAATATCGATGAAAATATCAAAATAACCATCAAAGTTTGATGCACATTACTTCTACATATGACTAAGTAGATCCAATCAGCTTAGTTTGCTTGAATTTTTTTCCCTTTTTGAGTACTAATATACTGGTTAATTAATTCAATTTTTGAAAGTATGGAACCACAAATAAATCTCTACTATATTAAAAGAAGCTAATAGTGGAGAATTTTTCACTTTCCTCTTTACCCGTTCTTTTTTTTATTAATGTCTAATTTACCCCAGCACTCACACCTTTTCCATTGTTAATACGTGCTCTACACTCACGCCTCATGACAAAATCCTAACCATTTGAACTTTACGTTTTTTCATTCCCTTACATCACACCAAAATCCTAACCATCTAGATTTTACATTCTTTCATTTTGAAACCTTTGGAGAAAAAACTAGCTCTTTATTAAAATGATCATGAATCAAATCATTTTCAACAAACACGCAATTTTGGCAAATCTACAAAGGGACTATATCTCTTCTCACAATTAGGTAATCGCCAATTTTTGTATTTCTCTTACGAAATTTTTATTTTTTATAGATGTTGACATTGAGATTGTTTACTTATTTGCTCTTCCTGTAATTAGAGGAACTAACCATAGGAAATAAAAATGCAACACAATCCAATCTAGAATCACACGCCTTCACTCTCTTCACTGTTCCTTATGTTTGTTGAGTTCAATTGCTTTGTTATTCTAATTATATATGCCAAATTAGATTTTTTGGCTACATAAAATTATTGTATATATAATAATTCCCTTCTAATAACATTATGAACAAGATATGTGGTAGAAGATGGGCATATGGAGAGAGAAGTTAAAAACTATGTAGGGAGTATTAACTTTAATAAAAGATATGGAATTTTTGTGTATTTCTTCAATAAAATAGTAGTCATTACAGGGATATTTATACCCAAATAAAGATATCAAGAAAAGGAAAATATAACCTAATAATTATAAGATTATCAAATAATATAATATAAAATAAAATCTCCTAAAAGATTTTATTACAGTAACACGGAGAAATTATTAAGTTAATTTACTATTATAATTTTTTTCTATAGAAGCTTAGTGTATATTTATTATTATATTCATATAATTGTTGTTCCCATAATAAATTTATGGTGTACGGTTAACTAATAAAGGTATATAACCGATCATATTTTCCATTTTCTTAAATTAATAAAATAGATTACTTTTGTAATTTTATTCTCTTTTAGTGTTGCCTTGATAATTTTTGTTGGGAGGTGTTGTCTTAACAACTTTTTAAACAAACTCGGTTTTTTTAAATAAGAATGGAAATCTACCTTAAAAAAATAATATCTTTTTAATTATTCTCTTCTAAGATATTCGATATGCGAAATAAAATAGAACAAATAAGGAGTATATGAAAAAGATAATTAACGCAACATTGAGATATGGGGAGAGGATTTAGAAAATTTTAGGGAGATTATTCATATTAATTTATTTTAATTATTAATATTAATTTAATTTTCTACTATTAATTGTGGCATCAACTAATATAAGGTATGATACTATATTTTTTTTTCTCTTTTATTATTCTCAATACAAGAAATATTTCACCTATTTAAGTTATTCTCTATCATTCCCTTTTCTTTTTCCTTTTTTTTTTTTTCTTTTAGAAATTCGAGTGAAATTTTTTTATAAAATAATAAATAACCAACCATTTTTTTCCTTTTAAATAAAAAGGTTCATTTAAAATATTATATAAAAAATTTGCTTTTATTTATTTCTTCTCCTCCTAAAGCCCCAACCTTTGAAATACTATCAAAGAATTACTCCATTAAATAACAATTATCATATGTTATTAGTTCACTTTTCTATCAAATTTTATTCGTATCATATTTTAATTTTATTAATCCATATATTTCCTTTAAATGTCGCCTAAAAAATACCTCATGTTCATTGTAAATTAACTTGATATAAGAAATATATAGTTCTTTTTACTCTATTTTTTAAACTTCATTTTATGTCAAATGTTTAATAATTAAACTCATTGAAAGTTGAATCAAACTTTTATGATAAAAAATAATTAAATCACCGTCTAAAGTTTAATATATAAATTTATATTAAAAAAAATTAAACCCCGTGTATTACGATGCTCGAGTCTCCCTACTAGTAAATTGATTCATTTGTGATATGACTTTCCATCTTAGAGGTGGAAGATTCAAATACTCTCTGGAAGATTCAAATACTCCAACTCTCAACTATTGTACTAAGAAAAAATTATTGAGTTTAGATAGAAAATAGTAAGTTTGAAAGTTGAATTTGATAACACATTTATTAGTTCCAATCGTTGTTGTGTAGTAAGAACAAATACAGTAGAAAAGAACAAATTAGTTTAGAAAGGGTATTAGAATATCAATGTGGATGTTAAAAAATTTTCAGAAAATTAAATTTAAATTTAAAAATAAAATAAAATTGTGTGTTTAAACAATGAATGCCAGTCTGAAACGTGAAAACCATATCATAGCAAAACCTATGAAATAAACGGATCCTTAATATTCAAGAAGTGACATTCGAACATCTAACTTCCACTAGCAACCCCAAATCTTTAGCATAAAGATTTTGCGACAAACAAACCATACAATGATGCTATTCTACTTCTCTTGTGCTATCTTCTCTCAACTGTGAAATCTTTCAAAAAGAAAAAAAAAAAAAAAAAAAAAAAAAGAAGTAACCAGACACACTCTCTAAACACAACTAGTAAGCTATTTGTCAGTACAAATCATAACTACAAAACATTTACAAATTTCATATTACCAAAATCCAGTTAAAACTGAAAACAAAAAGGACAACTCCTTTTTAGAAATATCCATTAGGCAACAATAACAAATACAAGATGAAGAACCCTTTTTTCTCCCTTTAAAGTCAGATAAACCTCCTAACTTCATGACTGAACTGCTATATTCAAATTGCTTCTCTGCTCCGGAATCTTAGCACCACTTGTTTTTGTTGTCTCCTTATTCTCCTTCACCCTGCTACCGCTATTCCGACCGCTGATTTGCCCCTTTGTTTTTGGAGTTGTCATAACATTAGTGGGGTCTGTTCTGATACTTCCAAGGCTGTGTCGTTTCACTCGACCACATTCTTTTCCCTTCTCTATTTTTGAGTTAACTGCATCGCCACAGCTCCTTCTTCTAGTAAAATTCGGTGACTTGGGTCGTGTCAGTGGCAGCTGCAAGACAACCAACACGGAGAAGCTAAAGGTTAAGAATTCTTGCAAAAAAGGAGTGCAGGTTGTTACTTGAAGATTTAGCAATGAGTTGATGATTCTTGGAGTAGAAGGAAGAGAGATTGATTATGAAACTCTCACCTTTTTGAGTTCAACTTTGGGTGGGGGTCCCTCATAGTAGAAAGTAGGCACTGGGTTTGCTTTGATGATTAAGCTCTTCCTCAGTTGCTTGATGGCTGCTTCTTGCTCTTCCTATTAAATCACAACATAAAGTGTTTTTCCTTTTCAGTGCTAACAAATTCTAACAGTTCCTTCCACAATCATTTAAAGATGATTCTAACACAAGCAATCACAAGTTGAAGAGAAATGGAGAAAAATGGTTGGCAATATATTCTCTTCCTTATACGTTGGACTTTGTGAATCAGATAAATATTGAAGGCTACTGCTGAAGTGCGACGTTAAGAATAGACATAGAAAAGAAGACATGAAATAACTGATCACTCTTACAGTTTTGGGTTTAACGGAAATTTAACAAAATGATCTTGCTGGAAAAGTCGGAAAAGAATATAAAAGTCTGGAAGTGAAGGGAGATACCTTGGTTCTGGCTTCATATTGGCTTTTCTCTGCCTGCAAAGCTTGGTGTTTCTCTTCCAACTTTTGGTAAAACTGGAAAATAAAGAATTAAGATCACAGGCAAATGAGTGATTTAACTATGTTTATTTATAACATTGTGAATATTTGCAATAAGCAATGTCAGTTAAGTTACCTCCTTCCTTCTCTCGGCACGACTAGCTGATCGAAAAGTCGGAGCAACACCAACAGTTACCTTAGATTTCACAGAAGTAGCAACACTTAACATGGCTAAGGACCATACAATCCAGAAAAGAGGTCTAAACAATTTACAATGTGAAATGCAAAAGCGTGATGTGTATGTATATATGGATGTCAATGAGGATACGAGGAAGTGATGGACCAATTATCTTCTTCATCGTGGTATTTTTTATCCAGCGTCACGTGCTTCCTTAACGAAGGAGGTGAATTTGGCTGTAAACAAGAAAACATTTTGGAACATCAATCATCACTGCCAAACTGTTTCATTCTAGCTTCACTGACGAAAACTCATTTACAATCGTACATAATTAATTATTGATTTCCCACAAAGTAAAGCGTTAGAATATTAGCACTATTATGTTTGTAACTACATGAGAAGTCTTGTATATATATTGAGTGAATGAGGGGGCAAGGGTAGAACACAGAGTAATTTTGGGAGAGTCCAAGGCCCTCGAAAGAAATGTTCTACGAGAAAAGGGCCAGTTCCATCCAATGGTAAACGACCATAGTTTAATGAAATATATTATGGAATTAGGAAAGGAACCAAAAAAGAGATGAAAAATTGAAATAACAATATGAGAAATAAAATTGCAAGTGGCCTGAGCTCACCCAAAACAGAACTACTCTCCAAATTGTGCCCACCCTTAAACCCAAAAGAAAGCTCAGTCATTTAATAGGGGTCAGCCTAGGAAAATCGAGTACCACATTTATTACTGCACATGATATGGTATAAGTCTTGAAGGCAAAATGAAATAGAGAAGACAGCCATTTCTTTCTTTCTACAATTCTTTGGCCTCAAAAAGCAAAAACAAACAAATCCCCAGGTTAACCAAATAAAGGAAGCCAATTATGAATATTAATTACCTGAGAGTTCTTCTTAGCGCTAGGAGATTGCAGATTTGGTGAAATGTTGACACCAGTAGTGGTAGTTGCATCGTTTCCAATATTATGTGCGCACGGACCACGCTTTTCAGTTTCCAATGTAAACGGCTGAGGAACAGTGTATTGCCCCTTCATATTTCCTGGAGATTTTGATCCAATTGGGCTTGACTTCTTGTACTCACCAAACTTTTCAACTCGAGACTTCTCATATTTATCCTCACCATCAACATTAGTGCTTTTGATATTTAAAACCTCTACCTTCTCATCATATTTTTCAATGATCAAGTTTTCTTCAGTACATTCCTTTACTTCATAATCCTTGGCCTCAATGTTTCTACCAGCAACTCTCGGCGCTACATGACCTATGTCATGATGAGCAACTCTCGGCGCAACATGAACTATGTCACGAGCAACACCATTTGGCTTTTGTACGACTTCTACAGCACTTGGCTCCCTCCCCATGATCCTGAGAAGGTGATCGGTTAAACACAGTTCCAGCCAGGTACGAGGGTGAAAATGAATCTTTCCAAAACTTTAGATCCAAGGACATAACATTTCAAAGTATAGGGCAAAGAAGAAGAGAACAGTACATGCGAAGAATTCATGTACTAAACTAAGATTTAAAGTAACAAAATGACTTGAATAGAGGAATAGAGAGAAATTAGGCGAGGTGGAGGTATCAAAAAATCTCTATCCAAAACCTCCAAACAAACTAACTCAAGCTTAAGATAAAAAAAAACAAAAAAAAAAAAAAAAAAAACAAGGTTATTTGTAAATTCAGCAACCACATAACCAAATACATATAATAGTGTAATTCAGAAAAACTAGAACAATAGAACATAAATAAAATGAAATTTTCCAGTGTTATAGAAAAAATGGACTTCTCCAAGCTCACTTCTTGATGGCTGAGATGAAGAACCTCCAAAGCTTAAAGAAGACGAAATCTAAAGACCAGAACCTTAATTCTCTGTTATTTTATTGTTAAGAAACCTTCATACAACTTGGGATGTGAAAGAGAAACAACAGCATGCAAAAAGGTAAAAAAACAATAGATATTAAACACTACCAAGAAAAAGAATATATATCATTAGAAATGGCCAAAGACTTACTGATAGAAGCAAGAATTCAAAGTGAATTTCGAAGGAAAGAAGAAAACTGAAATCCTGATGAGACAAACAAAAGGTAAAGCTATCTTTAAAAGACATCATTAAGTCAAATAAACCAACCGACCACTCTCAATGGAAAATGAAAGGCCACAAAGTCCACAAAGAACCCCTTTAATCCTTTGACCAAAACAAAAGGCTAAACATTCAAATATTATTCATTGCCCACCACTAACTTTCAAAAGGCAAGAGAAACCAATCAAAGAGAGACCAAAATTATAATCGTAGTTCAAATTTCCAAGAGAGAAAGAAACCCACCAAGAAAATAGAGACAAACATCAAATAATACCAATATCATATTTGAGCAAGAACAACTCCAGAAATTTTTAAAAACCCCAGAGAAACCAAAAATTTGAACCAAAACAACAGAGAGAGAAAGACTCCACCAAGAGAACAGAGATAAGAATGAAATAGGAAGGAAATCTGAGTCACATTTGACCAACAACCCCAAAAATCTCCAAATAAACCCAGGGGGACCAAAAATTAGAACATAAAAAACCAAGAGAGTAAAAACCCACCAAGAAAACAAGGATAAACATAAAATAGAACCAAAATTAGATTCACATTTGGGCAAGAAGAACTCCAAAAATCTTCAGATAAAACCTGAGGGACCAGATTAGAACATAAACAGCAGAAAGAGCAGAAACCCATCAAGAACATAAATACAAACATGAAGTAGAACCATAATTTCAGTCACATTAGAGCAAAAATTGGCAGAGACCAAAATTAGAAGTAAAATAGAGAGGTAGTAGCAAAACCCAGGAAGAAAACAGAGGCAAACATGAAGCAGAGAGGGTGAAAGCTGAAAATGAAGAGGAAAAAGAAGAAGAGGGAGTGAAATTGAGAGCAGGCATCCATTGGAAAGAGCTGAAAAGGGAAAGTAAAGATCCAAACACAGACATTTGAGGAGGAAGAAGAGAAAAATTAGACACCTGAAGAATTAAAAGGAGATAATGTGGAAGATTGGGTAGCAGTTGTTGCTCGATCTGACAAGATCTTCAACCTCAACCCTCTCTCTCTTCTCACTATGAATCCCCTCTTCTCTTCCTCCTCCACTCTGAATAACAAGACAAACTAAAATGGAAAAGGAAAAAGAAATGCTCTTACTTTTTTTTTTTTTTTTTAAATTAAATTTTGTAATTCCTCGACGAGATTTTAAGAGTGACGTGCTCCAAAAACTGTCGTTTGGGTGTTGAACCGTGGGCGGTGACTTCCATTTATATAAAATTTGAAAATTATAATTTTTTTAGTGTTTCCTTGCTTTTTAATTTACAAACTCTAAATTTCAAAATGTTGTATCTTATACTTTCTAAATTTTGTTTAATTTTTAAGTTTCAAATTATTACAATTTTCTTTTAATTTGCTACTTAAATTTTCATATTTATACTTGTTAACCTCGAATCTTTACTAATTATTCTCTCTAAGTTTTATGTGGAAATGTTTATTAATTATTCTAAAAATTACAATTAATTAACATTTACATTTTTTTCACTTCATAATCAATTTAAATTAATCAATAGAAATCAACATCAACATCAACGACACATAAGTATTTAATAAAAAAATCGTGATTAAAACTATAAATCTAAAATTTACATTAAAATAAATTTTAAATCTCATTGATAAAATAGTGATATTCTGAAATTTAGAAACCAAGTTAAAATGTAAACTCAAAACTCAAAAGCTTCATTTGGTAACCATCTCATTTTTTGTTTTTTGTTCTCCCAAAAATATGCATATTTACTATGTATTATAATGATTTGTAACTTTCTTAAATGCAATGGTTGAATTCTTAACCAGATTTCAAAAACAAAAAGAACGTTTTTTTTTAAATATTTTTTTTAGTTTCAAATTTTAGCTTTGTTTTTTAAATCATTGGTATAATATAGATAACTAATTAATACAGTTGTCGGTAAAAATAGTTTCTATAAACTTAATTTTTTAAAAAATAATATTATTAAATGGGTCTTTTAAGAATTTAAAAGGTAACATCATATCACTTTTTATTTTGTATGTATAGAAGTTAGAAGAAAAATTGGGGAATTATTTTCAATTTTTGTGTGGTTTGGGAGGTAAGTAACGGCGGGGCGTTAAGTTTTAACGGCAGGAATTTTGAAAGAGAGTGGAGGCAATGGAAGCAAAAGAAGAACAATGTTGTTGGGATGTGGGACCCACCCACGAATGTCAAATTGCTCACAAATCACATTTTTTTTTAGAGAACCCTCTTTTTTTATTCCTCATACCCAAAACAATCTTATTTCTTTTTTCCCTTTTCTTTTTGACAAATATCAAATTATACTCCTAAATTTTATAGTTTGTACCAATTAAATTATTAAACTAATAATTGTATCGATTTAAATCTTAAATTTTCATAAATGTGTCGATTTATATCATCCTCTACGTTTTGTTTAATCAATATTGCATGAAACTTACTATTACAATTATCTTTGAAACTATTTATGCATTAATTTTCATACATGCACAGACTTTTTCAAATGTTTGTTTTGTAAAGTACATGATAAAAGTGAATGATTTCTTTCATTGTCAACTGGTTTTGAGATTGAACTATATGTTATCTAATAGTCAGCTTATCTTATGATTGTTTGCGAGAATTTTCTATTATGTTATCTTGCTTTTGAGTTTAGTATCTATGCTCTTTGGTATTGCAAAGGAAGTAAACACTTATGGTCTCTCTAACCTCTTAGTCTTCCTCTTTTCTACGTGTGATATTTTGACATATTTTCTAATTTGTAAGGCCTATGAGATTTTGACTCAAGTAGATACCATGATTTTCTTGCTCGTTGCTTATGGATTTGGTACATGACTCAACGTTTTTGTCTCCATTTAGCTTCGCCTCCTAAGTTTGACCTTATTTAGTGATCGTTGAACTTAGTCATATCTCTTGACTATTAGGGTGTCCCTCCGCAATATTTTGGTCCTTTGATCTTTGAGGGCGCTAGACATCAAAATGCTTTCTCATGGTTTTTTTTTTCAGATGAGTTCGATGTCACAACCCTTAATGACGAGGTTGGGATTGGAGTCATTTTTCATGATTCAAAGGAGATGTTATGCCTGCCATGGAGAGCTTTTTGCCTATGATTGAGTTTGTTGAGCTGGTTGAGGTTATAGTCATGTTTGAAGGCTTTTCCAATGCTTTTGAAGTTAGCATCTCCCCTCTTTGAACTGAAACTAATTCAAAAATTGTTTGAAACCTTTTGGTTGGAAATTATATATATGAGGATGAGATTCAAGTGTTCGTGATTTCCTATTCGTTAATCACAAAATGAATTTGTTGCCCATGACTTAGTTGTCCATGTTCAACGATGTGGTTTTTCAACAACTTGGCTTGAATACATTCCTTTTTAGTACAACAATGGTCGAGAATGAGGATTAAACCTTTCACCGCTAGAATAGAGGTCATTCCAATTACCACTAAGTTAAGCTCACGTTAACTGTTTCTAGTTGTAGGTGTATATATGCGACATGACTCAATTTTTTGTAGATTTAGCATTTAAGTTCTAAGTGTGGGACTTAGCCTAGGCGACAAGATTACACTATGCGACAAAAAGATGCAATCATGTAACTCTATTTCGTTGCTTAAACTTTATGATATGTCTATTGCGTGCAAGTTTTCCTCCCTCTCGCCCAAGTATAAGCGGAAAGAGAGGTTTGATGATTAAATGAATTGAACACCTTGTTTCTATCTTTTGTGGTGACTATACAGTAATTTCATATTCACATTATTTGTTTCTCTCTATTCTATGTTTATTATTTACACTAATGGTGGAATGCGGTGAATGACATGGAAGATGGATAAGTGTGCATGATGTTGGACTAACTCTAACCTAGCACAGACATGGTGAATAAGCGAAGGAAAAATATCTCTCTGAAATGATGTGAAGTAAAAAGATTTAGACTTCTTTGAAACAATAATAAATCTCATATTTAACTTCTAATTGAGACAAGCAACCTCACAGCACCTATATCGCATATGTTCATATTTTGGGATATAAATGTTGAAGTTAAAGTACTTGATTTTATCTAAGTAAACAACAATGTGAATTCATGTTTCAACATTTATTTAAGGCAAGCAGTCTTTCGGTGCCTAAATGCTACACGCACTCACATTTCTGATATGTATGATAATGTTCAAACCAAAGAAGTGATTTTATCTCTAAAATCACTTCTTCACTTGTTTAATGAGGTCTTCGTTACTTGCTCTCTCAAGTAGTTAACTACCAATACTTAATTCATTCTCTCAAATTGAATTCAATTAGGTGTTGAGCATAGCTCAAATTAAACAAAATGATTATCTCATCCATAGATACTCTTCAAAGAAACTATTTATCTTTTCAACTCAATCATAGTATAGATAACTTAATGCAAGATAAGTAAATAGATGGGAGAATGATAATAAAATATATGTGCATTCATAATAAAAACTTTAGGTCTTTCGACTATCAAATTCGTAATACAAATACAAATAAAATTGAAAATACAAATGAAAGGAAAGAGATATGCTCAAGCCGCCTTGCTTTCTTTAGCTTCATATTTGTCTAATCTAAGTAGGTTAGGGGAATGGGAATGGGAATGGTGAACTTCATCTATGTTTTCAGAGAATAACTAAGTTCTCACCTAGAACTTCAAAGAAAATAGAGAGGAAAAGGGATGGAAATGGCAGAAGTGTAGAGCTTTAGGAAGATAGTCTCTTTCTAAAAGTATGTATTTGAATTTAAGTTCTTGAGACCTTTTTATAGGCGTTGGAGGTAGCATCTTCACATGGAATCTGACATTAACAATAAATTCTTTGTCTCACTGTACTTCTTCCTTACGTCATTCTGATTGTCGTCTGGCATCTTCGACATGGAATCTGACCTTTTTTGTCTCGTAGTAATTCTCATCGTGTGGTCTGATTTTTACTGCATTGTTGGTTGTCTGCAAGCAAAATCTGATCACCTGACACTTCGTGTTCTTCTTCTTTTTCTATTATTCTGCATCGAAAACATGAAAATTTCATAATAAACAAGCGTTTTGATTCTTGTAACTTAGTGATCGCATAGTTTATCTTTTTCCTTGAATTCATTGTGTTCTCTCTCACTATGCTCTCAATCCTTCTTCGGGATTACTAAATAAAAGGCCATTCTTGTTTCTAAAGAACCTTCTTCATTGACCATGACTAAAACGACGTGAAAAGTATTGACCAAAACAATGTCGTAAAAGGTGTAGTTGCTTCTTGCTTTGACTTGAGTTTATATATTGGCTTAGTGATTAAATATCAAAAAGTGTTTTTTCTCTTGCAAAAGAAAAACTTCAGATATTGTTTACTCTAAAATGAGTAAATGCATGTCTTTTAACTTTTTAAGTTGGTTTTGGTTGTTTTGAACCAATTTCATGAGTTTTTATAGAAGATTTATCACTTTTTGCATGTAAAACTACTGATGAGCCCACATACTGCCTTAGTCTGAGTCAAATTGCGTAGAATCATTCAAACTTGCTAGTTTTTCGTTCTTCAACCATTTTTTTAGCGTCAAAATCTACTGGTGACGTTCAAGGTTTAAAATTTGGCCAATCCTCACCTACCTTGGCCTATGTAAAGAAATGGAAGTCTCAAGATTCAACAAGTTCCACTCTTTCGATGAAATCTTACAAGTTACCGCTAGAAATTATTCGATAACAAAAGTTTCTCTAAAAGCATAGTTTTCAGGTTCCCTTAGCCGTGAGATTGTACGTAGAGTTGGTCTAAGAACCTAGACACAGGTTGTCATGTAACCTTAGAAATAAGATACGTCGTAGAACCTAAAAATGACATGAATTGATCTAAGTTTAGTTAGTCATAGAGATATATAGGACTGGTTGCTTAGGCTTCTAGAGGAATTTTGTAGAACAAAACTGAATAAGAGTAGTTTTTTGTTTAAAGTTGGCTAATGTTGATTGCAAGATGAAATTTAACTAGTAACTGTCTCTGTTATCATCTACGGTTAACTTTAATGTTTAACACATAACCACTTATTTCTACCAGTTATCACTTGTCTTGCATTGTTGGTATTATTTAAGATAGAATTGAGTTACACAAGTAGTCTCTTGGAATAATTCAATACTTGGAACACCATCAAGTTTGTTACGTATTCATAGTGTTTGCTTGTACTAGACCACACTAAATTATATTCTTATCATCCATACACATTTGGTCAACCACTTAGGGCCAGCTGCAACTAAAATGGGTGTATCTAAAATAGGATTTTGATCTATAAAAGAATATGTTATAGTAATTGAATCTTGATCAAAGGACTATAGATATCAATTTGTAACTTCGAAGATATGTACAATTGGTAGATCTTAGGGTTTTTCAAATAAGTTATGTTTGGTGCGATATTTCCAAGTTAAAAATTTTGTAGCAAATTGAAAAATGAAATCACTTAACCATGAAACTAACCAACCATGGATTGAGGTAGGAGGTGATGATCAACTCCAAATAAAGCTCTAGTGAAATTGGGAGGAGTTTAATATCTGTTTTAGAATTGAGATGCGACTTTGGTGAATGAATGACATTGTTGATTAGATGTTGTGTCAATTCTTGTTCTTTTAATGCAATATATTGTGCCCCCTTGACAAAGACTTGAATGTGGGCAAAGATGCTCAACTAAGCTCTGCCCATATTATTGAGATCCAACATTTTAAATTTTATATATATTCCAATAAATATTGTCTATATATTAAGTTCAAACCTGAGGACAAACAAAAAAAAAAAGCATCCAAGGAGTAATATATATATATATATATTCTTCATTCCTGTGACAGCCTCCTTCTTTTTTTTCTTTTTTTTTAGTGCCATACTGACTTCCTCTTACAATTTTAGATTGTAATTGATATGTAATATGACTTCCATAGTGTTGCATCATATGCTCATTAACTCATTAGTGTAGTGTTAAATGTTGGATATTTATAGTGAAAGAAAGTGAAACTTTGATTTATTTTGAAACATAAAATTCGATTTAATTGTGTAAATTAAATTCATTTGTTAGAAATTTCAAATTGAATTGAAACCATCAAATTAAGATGTTGTTTCATGAACAAATTTAACTTTCATACATATTAAATTTGAATTTAATATATATGAAAGTTAAATTTGTTACTTCATTATGTTTGATTTTAGTCAAATAACAACTAAATTGAATTAAATTTGACAAAAGTTTCAACTTTTGTATTTGTTTGATTTTATTTTGTATTTTGGAGAGTTACTAAGTTGCTAGCCTATAGATAGCAACTTGTTCCTTCATTTGTAACATCACTTCAAAACTTGAAGAATTCTCTCCATTCTTTCTTTCTTTCTATTGAGTTGAGAGCAAGTATCTAAGAGTTCTGTCAGATTCGAGTAGTTCAAGGTTGCAGTTCTACCAGAGTTAGTCGTTGTATCCTGCTGAGACGATCGTTGTAGTCTGCTTGCAAGCTCGTGCAGAGCGAATAATTGTCTTCAGGACAACGCTTATCAGAAGTGTGTCTCGACTACGGTTTGAGTATACCAAATTTTTTATATTCTTTCAAGTATTTGATTGTTTACGTATCTAAGCCTTCTTATATCAATTGGCTTAAGAGTATTTGTTTCCCATTGAGTTGTAATCTGTTTGCTAGTATATTCAGTTCATATTATATTTAAAATTTTCCTCAACATTAAATTATACATATACAACATATTTGTAAAATCGTATCTTATCGCAACATATTACAATGGTAAATACAGTTACTTCATCAAATTAAACTTCTTTTTTTATCAACTGTAAAATAAATTAAGAAAAATTGTAGTGGGTGACAATTTGAGTTTAGGTTTTGCAAGCTCGTCAGACACTTTTTCCATTTTACAATATGACAAAAAAAGCAAGTTCAACCCAAGTGATACACCCGATATACACTTGATATGTTTGATACACTTGATATACACTTAATACATTTGATACACCTAATATATATTTGATACACCTAATATACAATTAATACACTTGATACACATACTTATATACATAAATGTTGAACATGACAAAATATTAAAGGTTTTTAATTTAATGGCATTTAAGTAAATATGCCTAATGGTATTTGGATGGATAAAACAATGTTACATTTTTGTAAATAAGTTCATCTTTATCAACTTTAGGGTAAAAAGACGTTAAAGAATTTTTTTAAGGGGTGTTTGAGGCAAGAAGTGAGTTATTATAGTCTTAAGTTATTAGAGTTGAGTTATAATAATTTGTGTTTAGGGTGTAGATTATCGTAATTTGAGTTATAATTGTATGTGTTTGTGGTTTATATTTTTACAATAAATATATATTTTTCTTTTCACAAACCTTTAACAAAAATTCAAAATGTTTTATCATAAATCTAAATATTTGGTATTTCAAGTGTGTGTCGAACGTATATCAAGTATGTATCAAAATGTATATAAAATGTATAGAAAATAAAAACAAAAAATAAATTAGTTACAAACCAATGTCTAAATTTTATTATGTTGTATAGAAAATTATTGTTACACTGAAAATTTAAAAATTAAGTTGAAACCCAAAAATTGTAAATCAGCATATGAGTCTTATT
Organism: Cucumis cinereus; assembly: GCA_037974625.1. Taxonomy (NCBI): domain Eukaryota; kingdom Viridiplantae; phylum Streptophyta; class Magnoliopsida; order Cucurbitales; family Cucurbitaceae; genus Cucumis; species Cucumis cinereus. Next base: position 13,178,875 of record JBBPDJ010000008.1, on the reverse strand, counting down.
CTCTTCACTAAATTGTATTTAAAATTTAAACATTAAATTACAATATTTTTTGTTTTTTTTTTTTTTCTTGAATAATAGAATGAGGTTAGTTGAGGGATGGAAATAAATTGGATGATGGAAACCCGTAGGAAGCAATTAATTTGAAAGTTGGAAAATGTGTGAGACTCAGCTTATTTAATGTTTTTTATTTATATATATATTCTTTTTCTTTTTTCCTTTTTTATTTTACTTTTTTTTTCTTTTTCCTTTCCCTTTTCAATTGTGGAAAATAGTTTCTCATATTCCTATTTTTATTTATAATTGTTCCACGTTGCATTAATTTATCTAAACGTATTGTTTGCATTATTGGTGCAAATGTTCATCCAATAGAGCCACGTGCAATAGAGTTGTTCGTTTGTCAGCAGGAGTTTGATTCCCTGCAACTGCATTAATATTTCCTTTTTTTTTTAATTCTTTTTTAGCCTTTTTTTCATATTATATTTTTTTTATTTATTTTTTTCTTAACTTTGCTATATAGAAACTCGATTTATATATTATTTTAATTTTTAAATTGAAATTTTTAATAAAGGTATTTTCAAATATAGCAAAATATTTATAAAATATAGCAAAATTTTAAATTCTATCAACGATAGACACTGATAGACTTCTATCACTAATATTAATAGAAACTGATACCAAGCGTGTTATGAGCATATAGAACAACAACAAGAACTTCTACAGGAGAAACCCTTTTGCTCTTTCTTTCGGGGTTGAAGCAGTAATCCCAGTAGAGATTGTAATATCGTCGCTAAGAGTGGAGTAGTTTGATCCTCAAGAAAATGAGACTTCAATAAGGTTAAGCTTAGACCTATTGGAGAAACGTCGTACTACAACACCACAGTCAGAGTACGAAGCTTTAAAGAAGAAGAACTCGTATTAAGGAAACTAATGCAGAACGACCGAGATTTAAATGCAGGAGCACTTGGGCCAACATGGAAATGACCATATCAAGTGATTAGAGTAGTAAGGCTCAACACATACGAATTTGCAGGTCAGAACGAGAAGATTCTCCCTCATCCATGGAATGTCGAGCTCCTTAAAATTTATTATCACTAAATATGACTACAAGAAACAAACATAACATTTAAATGAAAAATAGTACAGAAAAGGGCTAGCTTTAAGCCCTGTCTCGAGCAAACATGATTGACCTTAGTTAGGGCCAAGATCAAGCCTCGAAAAGTTCCTAACTTAACATCCTGAACTAAAAGAAAAGGTACGCTCGACATCGACCTTGACCGAGGTCAACCCTAGAAAATTGGCACGAATTGAGGCATAGCCAAATGAGCAATAAGAAGACCCTTATACAAATTTAAAACGCTCAATAAAGGAAATAAAAGCTACATGATGATTAAAAATAACATTTGAGAAATGGGCATGGAAAACAACTAGGTCAAATAGTAAGAACCAGATAAAAGAAAGAATTATACTGCATTGCATAAAGATAATTAGGATTAAGAAAATAATGACTCTTGGTCGGCCTCGGCTCAAGGGTTGACCAGAGGAAGCCCATAAATAAAACAACAGGTTTCACACAAGGACTTTCAAGGTGGCTGGATCAAAAAAATTGGGTAAAGAAGAAGCTACATAACGAGATGAGACAAGAAGCACCAATGAAAACGTGAAAAGCGATAGAGAGTTGATAAGAGTTAGCAAGCTACGACTAAAAATAAGGAAATGCTAGGAAGCCAAGATTTAACTGGTAGTATTCCAGGAAAACTTCGGATTTAGAGACTACCTAAGGTCAATTGAGCAATAATCTGTTGTCGAGGCCTATCCAATGGGTGGACTTTGCACGACTTGACGTAGAACTTCGTCGTGAGATGGAGAAGCATGTCCAAAAATTGGTTGGACCTCAAAAGGGTTTGGCTTGATAAGCCCAACAACCTCTAACAAAGTCCAAATTAAATTTTGTGACGGGATAGCGTGGAATTGAATGGGTGATTGTACTCCTAAGATAAGGTTCTGAAAATTAAAATCTGCAACGAGAAGCCTGAAAAATCATGAACCCTAACTTGGGAGTGGGGGCTAATATTGCGGGTGGATTTAGGAATCATGGTTAGACTAGTAAAATAGAATAAAAGAAGACTAAAGAAACGAGCCCAAGAATGGACTATGTCTGGTCGGCCTTAGCCCAAGGTCGAGCCCGAAGAAAGGTTTAAAAGGTTGGAAGGCCAATATAGGCTAGTTTAAGTAAGGATTGAACCCTACAAACACCTAGTAAAAAGATTGGGTAGATCGACCTCGACCCAAAAGAATTATGTCCACAACCAGTCCTATTGTAAATCCAAGTCATATATGGAATAGAAATGAGGTGAAGCCTATAAATAAGACTTAGGGGTGCATAAAAGAGGTAAGTTCTCCAACTAGTATCAAATACTCTCTTTTCTTTCAATCTTCTAATTTAAGCATTAAAGTGATTGTGGCTTACGCAACATCAGTGTCCAAGTTTCTTTTTGTTTGTAGGCAAGCTCTCTTTCCCTAAATACAAATTTACCGTTGTTGCACCGTAAATATCAAGTACGCTTGACTTGGTTAAAATTTGGTATCAACATTATCTATTTATTAAAAATTGCAATACTAATCATGAATTGAGTCAAAGTATTTTTCTTTTGTCTTTGAATTGTTTAATTGACTAAGATATAATAAAGAACCAAGTTAAATTTTCTTCTTGTTCATAAAAAGAAAAATGAATTTATATTTTTTTTTTACTATTTAGTTTATATCTTTTCTATATAGATATAAGATGGAATGATGGTAGAGTAGGATGGAGATTCCTTTAATAAAGGATAAAAATTAATTTGAAAGTATATAAAAGGAAACTAATCACATTTGGAAGCCAATAATTATATACAACAAACTCTAACTAATTAATTATATGTGACCCAAATCCAACCTTCATTCATACCCATACCATCAGTGACACAAACAATAATGAAGATCAATTTTATTTAATATTTTGATGAAGAATTGAAGTTTGTAATTATTATAATAATGAGTTGAAAGAACACATTCATAATGATTATTTATTTATTTAGACTTCTAATTAAACCTTCCTAGGGAATAAAAGTTAGGTCAAGATCTAAAATATAGAAAAATGATGTTTTAACAAATATTGGGACCTTAATAATTACATTATTGTTTTTACACTCATACCTAGTTAATTTGTCATAAAGTTTTTTAAATATATCATAAAATAAAATATTACGTAAACATAACCATGTTAATTTCCAAAACACATGAGAAATAGACTTTTGTAAAGGAAAATCATACTAATATATATATATTAGGTTCTAATTGATAACCCTTTCATTTCTGGTTTTTGAAAATTAAACCAACTTCCTTTCATTTTATACCATAGTTTGTATCAATCTTAAGTAAAAGAGTTGCATCTTAATCAAATTTCAAAAATAAAAATAAGTTTTTAAAAAGGAAATTGTTAGG
>JBBPDJ010000008.1:13147802-13157842 GCA_037974625.1 Cucumis cinereus | reverse complement strand
ATTTCAGAGACTGCACCTAAAGTAAGTTTTTCTTCTCTGTAATTTTATCTAAAAAGCATGCTTAGCCTCAGTAAACTGTTTCTATATTTTTTCCAATGCATGATATTTCAAATTTTTTCCAAGATAAAATTGAGAACGTTCTGTGTTTATTCCGCTGCAATGGGTTTTTATCCCATCAATATTTACAAAATTACACCAAAAATAGAAACAAACACCAAAACACAATCAATATTCCACAAAACTCCAAAGAATTATAAACATATTACATGAAATTTATAATTAATCTAATCAATATTAATTATATAGATATTAGTTCACATTTATTAAGTTTAAATGCTATATTTATATTTATTAATTTATAAAAATTAATAGTAATGAATACTAGATATTCACTTATCAATTAATTAGGCTATTTTTTACTATTCATCTCCAGACGTCAAAATCCCACATTTTTAGAAGGTATTAAAAAATCCTTGTTAGATTTTAAAGTTCTATGAATAATAATATATATCCTGAGTTTTAAAAAACGAAATTTTGTAAAGCAAACATAAATATTGAATGTCTATTGAAAATCTCATGAAAAAACATGTGAAACAAACAATACATTTTTTTCCTAGGGTTTCATGCACTCCTCCCTCTTTTTTAGACTATTTATATCATTTTTTAAGGAATTATATGATATGGGCAATTGTGAGCTTTTCCTTTTACATTATTATGGGTTTATTTTGTTATTTTTGGAGAATTGGAGAAAATAGCAAAAACGGTAGATCACTTTGATTTTTTTTTTGGCAAATAAGGTGGAGAATAAGATTTATGACAAATTATAAAAATTTCACGTGTAGGGTATTATGCCTATTTCAAAAATGCCCCTCAAATATAATCTTTCATCCCAATTCAACAAAAATTGTTAAATTATATTGTTGTATTTTTAGAAAATTTAGTTAAAAAAGTATAAAAATATTTTTCAATTAAATTTAGGGTTGAGTGAGGCAATCAATGGAAACAAGGAGAAGATAACTATTCATCTTTGAAACTTAAGGATAAATGAGAACATACACTATACAACTTGCCAAATACCTTTAAGAGCTTAAAAAGCTGCTATTCACTCAAGACATGCAAGATGTTGAAACCTATCACCATTGGTTTTGTTAAGACTATCCTAGTTTGGAAACAAACAAAAAAAAACTATTCTAATACACAATCGTTCGCAAATACAAGATATGCAAATACAAAATATTCGTTTAGTCATATGTAAATACAAAATATTTGTTTAGTGGATATGTACATTTTTTTTTCCACTTTCTAGGATATGGCATTTGTTACACTTTCTAGAATACTGTATTTGTTACACTTTCTAGGATACTGAGCAAATACAAGGTATTATGGGTTGTTGATCATGTTGAAAATTGGTTGCCCAATTAAAAAAAAATCCTATCTAAACTATACACTTTCTAGGATAATGTATTTTTATTTTTGTAGGATAATTGTATTTGTATTTGTAGGATGAGGACTAATAGTTATTTCTATTTGACTATACACTTTCTAGAATATTGTGTTTGTATTTGCATTTGTAGAATGAAAACTAATAGTTATTTTAAATGTTACGGTTCATAGTATTTTTTAAAACGTAATTTATTTTAAAAATATTACGTTTTCTATAGTTACTAGTTTTTTTTAATAATAATTGTTTATATGAATATAGTCAAGATTTGATAAGTACGATTTGAATTTTAGAAATATTAACATTTAAAAATATTTGTTTTTAGTAGTAGTAAAATATAGGTTGTTAAGATTTGAATCTTAGAGGTTGTAATTACTCACAGTATTTTGGTCAATTGTTAATTCATAATTAATAATTTTAAAATTCATTTTGTCATTTTTATATTCTTAAAAAAAAATTACTATTTTTCAAAATAAAACATTTTATTTTGTCATTTATTCTATTGGTCAAAATTTCTTCTCCTATTAGGGTGTTCCACGTGCTACCACTATAGCTTATTTATTGTATCCTTTTGCCCAATGGTTTTCAACTTAAGAAATATTTTAAGTTATTGTTCATTTTTATTTACGATTTAGATTTACATAATTTAGTATACATAAATTCTAAAGTTAAGTTACAAAATAATGTTTTCATTCATTGTCAATTATACCAAGTAAGTTTCAAATTCTTCTCAATATTTTTTAGTTTTCATTTATTTAAATCTCTGTGATAAATCATAATATGGTTAATACTTTTGTAGAGTTAAATAGATATAAAATAAGATAAACTTGAGCTTCTAAAATTACATATTTATATAAGGGTTAAATTACACTTTTAGTTCTTAGAAAATTGTAACTCATAAATCTTTGTATTGTAACTTATCATTATTAAAAATATCCAATAAATCTAAAAAATTTTAATTTTCAATTTAATAAATCTCAAATATGTTAAGGTTAAAATTAATTATTTTATTAAAAAATAGTTTTATATCTTTGAACCTTAAATTCTCAAATCTATAGTTAATAGATATATTTATTCAATTTTTATTTATGATTTCAGATACATTATTTTTTAACAAAAAAAAAAAACTAATAATATTTATTATAGCATTTAGGTTTTAACATTATTTTGAATATTGAATCTAAAATTCAATTTTGAGAATCTATTGGACAAAAAATCAAGAATTCAGAGACCTGTTTCAAAAATTTTTAAAGTTTAAAAACTAACTTAAACCAAAAGGTTCAAATTTGTGATACTGTGAGATTAATTTCTGGATCTGCCATAGAGTATAAGAGCTTTAAGCTCTTTTTCAACTAATTTTTCAATGAATCCTGGTGAGGGTTCCTCAAAGGAAGATGAACAATCAGAAGTCACTCTACCAACTTTGGTCGTCACGCCGACGATTGCTTCCCCTACGTGGCCCAGACCTCAAGTAACCAGTGTTTCTTCTTGTCCTGTAAATCCTCAAGCTTGAATTGGGTCTCCTACTTACAAACCTCAAGCTTATCATCCCATTTCCTATTCGAACCCACCATTCTTTAATCAGCCACCAATTTACCCTCAACAATAGTTTCCTAATCCCTACCCGTCCTTACCACAACCCGTTGCTGTTAAGTTGAACAATTATAATTTCTTATTGTGGAAGAAGCAATTGCTTAATGTTGTTCAAGCTAACGATCTAGAATGTTTTTTGAATGGTATGGTTCCAGCTCCTCCTAAGTTTCTGGATTCTAATAATATGCAACCAAATATGGGTTTCAAACATAGGAAGTTATAATAGTTTCATTTGCATTGGGTTTACTCCTCTTTGTCTAAAGAGAAGATGGGTGAGATAGTCAACTTAGATTCCACTGCTCATATATGTAATTCTATACGAAAATCTTATGATTATAAAACTACTGCTCGTATCATGAGTCTGAAAGCACAGTTGCAAAGGATTAAGAAAGACGATTCGTCTTTACTCAATATTTGTCTCAAATTAAAGATGTGACTGATAAATTTAGTGCTATATAGTAGAGAAATAATCTCTAATCGAGAATATCTTGCCCACATACTATACGGCTTTGGAAGTTAATATAATGCTTTTGTTACGTCTATATAAAATCGTTCAGATAATACTTCTATTGAAGATGTGAGAAGTCTTTTATTAGCTTATGTAGGTCGTTTGAAAAAACAAAAATGCAGTTGATCAACTTAATATTGCTCATGCTAACCTTAGATAACTTTCTTTTCAACACATCAGTAAGCCAAATGACTCTCCACCTCACTTTAATCAACATTCCTATGTTTTTCCTTCCTCTACACCACCTCAAATGTCTCCATCTCCACCTACCAGGTTTCCTGGTCGCCCTTCTTTCAACCAAAAATGGCCTTTCCAAACCACAATCCTCTGAACCCTAATGCCATATATGCAGCAAGTTTAGTCATATTGCTCCACATTGCCATCAACTTGCCAATTTTGCCCATCAACACACCAATCCACAAGCTCATTTCTCTACTATCCACCCTTCTAATTCTACCGCTATGACTGAAAAGTAACTTATTATTAAGATGAACTTATTTGCGAAAGTTTCTTTGATCCAAATTTAATTAAATACCTTTTAAAACTCATAAATATTTTATCATTTTTAGCAGTTCTGTAAACATTTTTGCGAGGACTAGTTTCAAACAAAATGAGAAAACAAGTTACCAAAATGTAAGTTGTTGCATTTGCAGAGAGAGATTATGCAACTAGATATGGAGAATAAGGTATCAAATGTACATCAATAGTGTATCAACAGATATCAAGTGTAGTACATCAGTGGCATGTATCAACTGTATGAAATGTATCTAGCAATATCAAGTGTATTGGATGTATAAGTGTATCAGGTGTATAAAATGTGTATCAAATATGTTAGGTGTATCAGATACATTTTTTTACAATAATCATTTAAAATAGTGGGCTATGCTTGTTTTTTTTCTTTTTGTTCTATTTTTGGAAAACTAAACGATTCAGCGTATGAGCCTAATACTTATAACTGGTTTTGCCCCTTTTCAACTACCCTATTGTAAATTATTTCAAATAATTAATTTGAATATAACTAAACTCAATAAAGGGTCTATATTGATTTGAGAAAAAATTATTTTTAAAAAAAAAAGAACTCATTTTTATTTAAGTTTTTTTATATAAAAAAATTATTTAAAATATATTTCAAAAAAAAAAATTCAAAATGACTTATTCTTTCAATTAAACATTTGAAAATTTGTCAAACACCTAAGACGACTATATATTTAACTAGAGGTTTGAATTTTTTCTAACTTTCAATTCTCACTCCACTTATTCATTTGAATTTCAATAAAAAAAATATTTTAATGCATTTTTCCTACCTAGCATTTTTAAATATAACAAAATAATCCAAAATATTTACAGAATATAACAAAATTTTAAATTTTGTTTATGATAGACACTGAGACGTCTATTAGTGTCTATCAGTGTTATTGGTAGATGTCAATATCTGTCATCGATAGAATTTGAAATTTTACTATATTTTGTAAATATTTTCTACAGTTTTTTCATTTACAATAGTTTTTATTTTCTTACTAACAAAATTTCCACCATCTCGAGTTATATAATATAATATATTAAAATTATTATAATATTAATAAATAAATCTCCATTATGCTTAGTATTTATTGTCATGTGTCACTCACTCCACATCTCATCTATATTGCCATATGTCTTGAAAATATCAACCCTTAGTGGCCATGTAATTCACCTTAATAGTGGATTTTGTAAAATATACAATATTAGTTGAAGTTCCAAAAACTGTGGAGATAGTGGAAAATTTTGAGTGCTTTTGAAGAATTTCATTTTACTAATTTTGTTATTTATTTATTTATCATTATTATTATTATATTATATTTTCTCCATATCTATCTTCGGTTGTTCATCGTTATGCTCCTCAATTTCACAACATGTTATTAGCACGAGCTCCAGTCGTCTCCTCCACCGAAGGTAGGTCGGTTTTTCTCTCATTTTATTATAATTTATAAAATAAATGTTATTTGAATAATTGATGTATACTAAATTTATAATATAATTATAATATTTTATGGTAGTGTTATCACGATAAATCTTGCAAAACTAGAATTTACGGTCCTTCACATTAATGGTAGCAATTATTTGTCATGGGTTCTTGATGTCGAGATGCATCTCGGTGATACAATTAAAGAATAAAATGTAACGACCAGTCAAGAAAAAGCGAAAACTTTGATTTTCCTCTATCATCACATTCATGAGGATTTGTAGTCATAATATTTAACAATAAAAGATCCTCATATGTTGTGGAATAAACTGAAAGAAACGTACGATCATTTAAAATTAGTTCATCTTTTCTAAACTCGTTATGATTCGATACATTTGAGGCTACAAAATTTTAAATCAGTAAGTGATTACAATTCTGAATTATTTAGAATCAGTTCAAAATTGTTATGCGGAGAAAAAATTATTGATGCGGACATGTTGGAGAAGACATTTTCTACTTTTCATATTTCGAATATGCTTCTACAGCAGCAATAACAAGAGAGAAGTTTTAAAAAATATTTTGAACTCATCTCATATCTTCTTGTTGTCGAACAAAATAGAAAATCTAGCTTTATTGCAGATTTCGATTGATTATCTTAATCTTTCTAACCACTTGATATAAAATACTCTGTATTTTATAGAATCATAATTTAGAGATTAATTAAACTTAACTCAATGTTTATTTAAGAAACTAATAACATTTATTAAAGATTAATTATATGATTATTTATAAAACTAATAAATTTATTAAAGATTTAATATATATATATATATATATAGGGTATATATACCAGTATGATATATAAAATTGATTCAAAAATTCAGAAAAAATAGAGAAATCTATCAAAATCCAGATTATATCTTAGTTGCCTTATAGTCTCTACCCAGCACACAAAATATATGGTAATTTGCGAATACTGAGTCATTCTCCAGTTACTGAAAATTAAGTCCAAACTAACTTTAGAAAGAACGTTATATCAAATACACTATAATTGAAACATAACATATATAAACAACTAGGGGCAAAAATGATATTTTGAAAAATTCTAGCATCTGCCATTTTCGATTTTGCCATATTTATTATTTAGCGGGATTTTTGCTAAATTTTCAACCGCCCCCCAAAATTTTACCATTCTTCCAAGTATTTCAATAAATTATCAATTTTTATTTTAAATTTAGAAATACCTTTGAAGATTTATTTATATAGTATGCAACTCTTTATTGGTCAAATTTCTCAATGTGTGACAAAGATAGAATGATTCTATAATGGTTTTCACTTCCCAACTATCATTCACCCTACCTTCCAACCTACATTATACATATTTAACTCTTCTTTTTTTCTTTATCCAGTTTGCAGATAAGTTATCATTGTATTGAATGGGCATTTTAGGCCAACTCGATGGGTGGATCCAAATATAGGTCAAATTGATTGGCCTATGGACCAACCCAATTTTACAACAAATGATATTATTAAACTGAACATATTTATAACTTAATATTTTGCTACCAAACAACCCCAAGACTTTTGTTTCATTTCTCCTCCATTTGGTTTCAAAGTATTGTCCCCAATGAACTTAAAACACATCAAGGAAACTTCACAATAATAATTATTCATGCTTCCAGAAACAGAAGGAAAGGAGGCAGGGAAGGATCCTAAAATATTGAATACTTAAATTATTGCTATGAATATATGAACATAATTCTATTAGTAGTCTGACTTGGAACCCAACTAAAATTGATGATATACCACTAAGTAACCTACTTAACACCACTAATTAAGCAGTAAATAATTCATTTCCACGTACAGGTATTGACCAACCCCAGGTTCAATTGTGAAACTGAAAAAAAAATAAAAGAAGAAAGACACTACCTAAATGGGTGCTGCACATGTTGTTCTAAAATGCCCTGTCTGGTTGCACCGGCTACAATGAACAACACGTTTCACACGCCCACGGTCTTCTGCTCGAACTCTCCTTTTTCTTGGCCGTCCTGGAGGCCTCAGTGATTTCGGAGGGTTTATAATGACCTCCAGAGCTTTGTTTGCATTTGGATCATTCTCGGATAATTCCTTCCATAAAGATTTGTCAGGGATTGGATGAATAGTCTGTGAGTACGTCTTTCGATATGTTGCGACCGTGAAACAACTCTCTGTGAATCGATGAACGTTTTGCCTGCAGGATAGGAGAGCTGCCACAGCATGAGCACATGGCAGGCCGTACAGCTGCCAGCCCCGACAAAGGCAGCATCGGTTACGAATGTCCACGATGTTTGTTCCTTCGTGAGATATAACTTCAAATTCAGCTTCGTTGGCTCGAAGCACTTGGTAGGTACGGGCGTGCTCAAGAGCCTCGGCAACACGCCTTTCAGCAGTAGGCACAAGTATTGATGTCCACTGCATGCTTGTCTCACGCCTTTCATTAAACCATGTCATTAGCTGCCTCCTAATGCACTCCATCATTTGAATTATAGGAAGACCAGAGGCTTCTGCAATCCAACTGTTTAAGGATTCAATAATGTTTGCAGTCAAATGGCCGAACCTCGTGCCCTCGAAGTAAGCTGTAGCCCATAGACGAGGGGGAATTCGTCGAATCCAGTATCCAGCATCTTGTGACATCTCTTCGATTTCCAGTACTTTTGCTTCAAATTCAATTACTGTGAGAGCATATGCAGCATCCCAAAGAAGTTTTCCAAGCATTGGATTATTGAACTCTTTACGGAAGCTTTCACTCAAATGCCTCATGCAAAACCCATGGAAAGCAGTCGGAAAATTCGCTTCCACTCCATCCACGATGCATTTCAGCCTGTCAGATAAAATTGTAAGTCTCGGCATATTTTCGGTATTTATCTCAAGTAGGTTATGAAGCTCAGACAGAAACCACATCCAGTTTTCATCATTCTCCTCATCAACAACACCAAAGGCCAGAGGAAACAGAGCCCCATCACCATCAAAACCAGTGGCAAGAAGTAAAGTACCAAGATATTTGCTTTTCAAGTATGTCCTATCAAGCCCAAGTAAAGGCCGACACGCATTCAAAAAGCCATAAATTGATGCCTGGAAAGATATGAAGAGACGTTGGAAGCAATTATCGGCTGCATTTCCATAAACTGATGCAATGCTTCCTGGGTTTGTTCTTTTAACCTGTTCACAATACTGTGGAAGTAAGCGATATCCTTCTTCAAACGAACCACGCATCGCAGCCATGATACGTTCCTTGCCCCTCCAAGCTTGCTTGTATGACAAGGTAATTCCATGAACACGGTGAATCTCCTCTAGTATTTCCTTTGGCTTGTAATTAGGATTCTCTCTCAAACGTTGCTCCATGGAGCTAGCAACCCACTGAACAGAGGCTTGCTGGTGGCCAAGATGATTAATCCCACCACATGTATGAGTGTCATGAATTGTTCTAATGGTGAAGGTTGGAACACCTGGGAGCTTTGCAGCATGAATACGCCATGGGCATCCCTCCGCAGCACATTTGGCTGTAAAGCGAGTTTTATCAGATTTGATGGTCTGCACTTCAAAGTGCAACGCAATAGCAGTGTCCCTAAGTGCCCTCCTACAACTCTTAACATCAGGGAATTCTTGTCCCACCGACAACTCATAAGTAGGAGCTGCCATGACCGTTCGAGCTTGAAGCACAGAAGGGGTTGAAACCATCATTTGAGACTGGCTTGTCAAATCATCAACCGTTTGAATTGCCAATTCGTCATTCTGATCCACAGCTAATTCAAGATTGTCATCAAGTTCTTGACTTTCTGAAACAGCTAACTGGTTGTTATCAGACAAAGCTAACTCGTGACCCTGTATAGGGAGAGACAACTGATGGCCAACTGGGTCAGGCTTCCTATCCATAGCTAAATCGCTTTCATGCGCATAATTGTGATCATTGTCCCCTCCTTGGTCATGACTTTGCCCTAAACCCAACTCATGATCATGGGCATGTCCCAAACCATCATGATCATGGGAATGTACCAACCCCTCAGTGTGATCATGGGCATGTCCCAAGCCCAACTCGTGGTCATGGTTTGACCCCAAACCTAGATGATGCTCATGTGCTTGTCCGAGGTCCAAACTGTGAGTGTGACCCTGGCCAAGACCCATATTATGATTGTGACCTAACATCAACTGTTGGTTCTGTCCAAGAGCTAAATTGTGGTTCTGTCCCAGTATCAGATCATGGTTCGCCATTGGAAAAAAAAAATGAAAATCACTTGAACAAAAGAGATGTTCCACACCCCTACCCCAATTAGGCAGCTACAAGTTTAATGGCCAGAATACACCTAAACTGTATCATGCCACACCTGTGTAGAGTAACAACATGCAATACTTTAGAAAACATATCACCACTTACTAATTAACCTGTCTCAAGATTATAAGCGTCGAGACTAATACCTCATAAAACATAACAAAACAATAAATATATCACCACTTACTAATTAACCTGTCTCAAGATTATAAGCGTCGAGACTAATACCTCATAAAACATAACAAAACAA
>JBBPDJ010000008.1:13135810-13147190 GCA_037974625.1 Cucumis cinereus | reverse complement strand
GGAAAAAGAAGAGTGGTTGAAGCCCCCCTCCCCCCCCCCCCCCCCCCCCCCCCCACCCCTAAAATATATATATATATATGAAAATAAGATAACAGTGAACTGAAGTTTCATAATTTTCTCTTCTCTCTAATTAGACTTAAACAAAAATCTAGAGCCACCCTCTCAAACGAATCAGAACACTACCAAATACTCTTAGTTCTAAGCATTTTCCCAAAACAGCCATTAAAATGGAGCAGCTAAAAGACATGAACTGAGAAAATCTTCCATGGCACATAATTTGACAGAAGGAAAGAAAAAGAGGGAGAATCACCCCCAAAAAAGAAAACAGAGAGAAAATTTCATACATGAAGCACGTCGACTACCAACAAAAACAGTTATCAAATAAGAAAATAAAGACATTTAGAGCTCCATAACTGGCACTATCCTGTGAGACAAATCTCAACACTACCAGCTACCCCTAAAAAAAGCCAAACCAATTATCAAACAAGAACATAAAGATCATAGTACATTTAGAGCTCCATAACTTTCTCTTCCGTCAATTTAACTGGAACTATCCTGTGAGTCAAAACTCAACACTACCAGCTACACCTAGCTTAAAAGAAGTTCCTAGCTGCTCAAACACCCATCAAAATAGCTGTTAAAGTCTCAAACTACTAAAATCATTAATGGGATAAAACAGGAGAGAGATAGAGAGAGAGCAACTTCCACACATGAATCATGAAGTTACTAACAGAACAGCTATCTAATATGAAATAAACATAACATTAAATCGAGAAAATCATAGCTTTCTCTTCTGAACTCTGAATTTAAACTGGAAACAAATATCAACACCCATACCCTTGAATCTCCACACAACAAGTTAGCCAAAGCTCCAAACAGAATAGCTCAAACAACCATTAAAGTAAAAAAAAAAAATCGAGAATGAGAAAGAAGCAGAGAGAGAGAGAGAGAGAGAGAGAGAAAAGAGAGTCACCTGAAAGATAGCGAAAGAGAGAAATTGAGATCCCATGAGAGGGCATTAAGGAGGAAGCGAGAAGAGAAAAAGGAAGAAGTGGGTATTGGAGAAAAGAAGAGAAGGAAGAAAAAGCAGAAAGGGGAGAGGGAAAGGATTAGGGTTGGGGAGATCGGAGAAGAAGAAAAGGGGATTTGAAAAGGTGGGTTCTTGAAGGTTTTGGCGGGTAATTCAGTTGAAGAAAATCGGAGAAGGGCAAAGAAGGGATGAGGAAGAAGAAGAAGGGTGAAGGGAGATTGGGGAATTACAAAGGGCAGAAGAGGGAGATGAGATTTGAGGGATGAGAATGGAAATACAGACTCTGCGGCTTCAACAAAAAAAGAGGGTATTTACGTCAAACACATTAGGGTTCTTCCCTTTCTCTTTGTCGCAATTACTGTTATAACCTTCTCTTCCCACTTTTCTTCTCTTTTTCTTTTTCTTTTTTTTTTTTTTTAAGGTTGACTTTCTTCACTTTCTTTTTTTCTTTTTGGATTTCGATTTATGAAGATTAGATTATACTTGCTTGTAGATTTCAAATTTTCTAATTTTTGAAGTTATTTAATTGCATATGTTTTCTTTTTTTATTACAAAAAAATATAAAAATTTGAACTTTCAATCGTTTAAAAAGGTTGCATATCAATTAATTGAGGTACGACTAGTCCGTACATTTTAATATGATATAGATTAGTATCACGTTAAGGATTAATTACAAATAAAGCAATCAAATTCAAGAAATTAGTAGGCATAGTACAATGTAAAACATTATAAATATATATAGCAAGATTTAGATAACTTTCAAACTTCATCCATAATAAATCATGTCACTAGCAAAAGTCTGTCAACGATAGAGTCTATCACTAATAAATAGATTTATGCTATATTTGAAATGTTTTACAAATGTTGATATACACTTAAATATTAGTTTTTAATCGGGTATGAATTACAATTAATCTTGTGGTTTTGTTTTAAGGTTTGATTTGAAAATTGGTAATTAATTTTTTTAATTGATTTTTGTTTAAATTAATCCCAAGAAAATTGTTTCCAATAAAAATAAATAAATAAGGGATTAAAAAAAGAATATATTAGACATTTATCAATGTGATTATATGTTGTTGAAATCTTTTCGATCCTTCACTCTGTTTATGGTTAAAAAAAAAAGAAATGTGATAAATATATCATATTGAAATTAATGGATAAGAGTTTTTAATTTTAAAAATTATTATAAATATCATTAAATAGATATTCATATCATTTATGTTTATTGTCATGTGTCACTCTCTCCACATCTCATCTGCATTGTAATATGTCTTGAAAATATAACCCTTAGTTGTCATGTAATTCACTTGAAGCTTGTCAAATTGTCTATAAATAGTGACATTTTGTGGGTTTGGTAAGACACACATGTTTGTTGAAATTCCAAAAGCAACTGAAGATAGTGAAATTTTTTGGAGAATTTTTATTTTCTTAATTTCTTAATTTTTATTTATTTTATTTTATTTATATATTATATTTTATTTATTTTATTATTATATTTTCTCGATATTTGTGTTCTCGTTGTGCCTCATTTTTACATGTTATTAGTACGAGCTCCTATCATTTTTTTCGCTAAAGGTAGGTCCTAAAGGTATGTCGATTTTCTTATGTTGAATAACTAAAAGAATGATCAATGAAGAGATATGTATGACAATCAATGCAACTATGCACATAATACTAACAAGTAAAAAATATTTTAACTAATTACTAATATTTAGAAAATCTATGCAACTATGCACACAATCAATGCAACTATGCACACAATACTAATGAATTGAGACAATCTTAACTAATTACTAATATCAGAATAACTCTTATTCCTATAGCTCTTAGTTGTCGTTGTTCGGTCAAGGAGTTATTAACAAACTTAATTAATTCCGTAAGTGTGACTGATATGAATCGGCCAAACATCAAATTATTAATTAGACTTTATTTAATAATTATGATGTATTTTAATACACTACAAAAAAATCATTTTCAGTGACAATTTTTTAGTGACGCAACCAAAATTCGTTGCTAAAAGACAACTTTTAGCAACTTGTTAGAAACAGTGTTGCAAAAAATTGTTATTAGCGACACACTTTAAATTAGCGTCACTAAAAGATTTTGTGACGTGTCAATCTACGCCACTAAATGTAAATAACTTTTAGCGACAATAGGATATGACCCCACTAAAAGTAATTTTTTAATTTTTATTTTCCCTCACTTCTTGCCTTAATCTAAATTTTTTTTCCCTCTCACGCCTCCCCCCTTTCCCTTCCCCTCTCTCGTTCTCTTAATACACAATAATATTTCTCTCATCTCTCCCTCTCCACATCTCTCTCCCTCTCAACAACTCCGGCGACGAACTATTGTGTTCGTAGTGATGTCCAAAACTGCGAGCAATATCCTCTACCACCGATGAGTGTTTCTAATAATGTAAGCAAGTTTTGATTTGCAGCTTTTCTCTTTTCATGGTTTGTGTAGAAATCATATGATGCTATGTCTTGAATTATGTTTATTGGACCAATTTGAGAAAAACAAATCTAGATTAATTGTAATGAGTTATCGTACATTGTGTTCGTTTATCACTGTACATTTATTGTAGCCATGTTTTAGTTGTGTGTTTTGGATTTTGTTAGTTATTATGATTTTGACAGTCTGCTAGTGTGCTTACCTTAATTTTAGCCTTTTGAGATGGTTTACACTTTAATCAGATGCAATATAATTGGTTTGAGACATCCAATGTAGTTGTTAGTGTTACGGTTTGTAGTTCATATCTTTCCATCCAAACATGGTTGTATTGCAGTCTTTTATTTCGTGAATTGATTGGTTTTGAGTTTGTTGGTGCCCTTTGGCAGTCATAAGTTTAATGGTGACCTTTTAATGAAGATTAACGTTCATCTTGTTTTGCTATCATTGTGTTTGATTTGAAATGAAGCAATTTATATTTCAAAAGTAGGTAGGATGAATGTTTCTAGAATTCTATCTCAATATGAAATTATTGATTTGTTTCTCATTCTTTATTTTTGTTATCTCCCTCTTAGTAGGAATAGCTTGATTAATTGGCTACCCAAATTTTTTTTATGATGGGTTATCATGCTCTTTATCATAGGACTCATTTGTTAGCAATGCAAAAGGTGATTCTTCTAGAGAAATTGATCTTGAGAGGGAAACTCGAGTTATGCGAAGCAATTCTGACATGGGAATGGAGGCCTTCAATAAGCAGGTGTAACCATGGAGTAATTTCATTTTATTTTCTCCCCTCCCCTTGGTTTTTGTACCCTTGTGGGACTTAGTTTGTTCTTTTATAAACATCTTTTCAGTTTTCACTTCTTTTGCCTAATTTTTCTTCTCTTCTTTGAGGTCAGATACAAGACGTTGAGGTCCAAGTAGATAAGCTCTCTAGGCTTCTTATTAAACTAAAGGTATGTATGAGTAATTTTGAGTTGAATTCATTATTCTTTGAATCTTGATGAACTGAATCTGAGGAATGACCACATACTTTTTTATAGGAAGCTAATGAGGAATCGAAGTCTGTGACAAAAGCATCAGAGATGAAAGGTTTATGTTTCTCTTTGTCTTATGTTGAGTGGCACAAACGTTAACAAAAGGGAATGTAAATTTATGTCCTTTGAATTACTTATCTACTTTGAATTACTTTTGGACTTCTTCAAAATACTTTTCAGCTCGATCTCAAGTAATTTTCAGTAAGTATAATATTTTAAGTTAAAAGTGGTTTCAGTTGAAAGTATTGACTGAGTTCTTGAAAGTATTGCTATGTTAATAAGTTTTTCTTGAGTTTGCAATTTTGAGCATTGTTGTGGTGTTTGTTCTACAAGAGGATTGTGCTTTTGACCCCCCAAATCATATTTATGATATTTTGTTGATAGTCCCTTTAGTATGAAATTAAGAGGTTGTTACTCAAGGTTTTGTTTTGCTATATTTATTTGAGTTACTTTGATGGGTTTTTGTTGGATGAGTTTTGTTTTGTTATGTTTATTTGAGTTACTTTGATGCGTTTTGTTCAATTCTTTATCCTTATGTGCTTACATATTTCACTTCTTTATTTTTTCAGATTTGATGTCTCGATAGTCTTTATGGATTCCAAAGTAGTTTGATGAGTTTTGATTTGATGTCTCAATTATTTAGGGTCAAAAGTAGTTTTAGAGTTTTTTACTTATTATAGTTACCAATTCCATTTATTTTTGTAAGTTGAATATATCTATTATATAGAGAAGTTTTTCCTCATATTGGTTGATATTGTTGAACTCTTTCTCAAACTATCGAAGTTTGTTGACATAGTTCTTCTCATATAAACTCTCGAACATGTTGTTTAATGATTGTGCTAGAAATGTGTTATTCTTCATTTGTTCAAAAGATAATGTTTAAAATTTTATAACAAGTTTATATAGTAAATTGGATATTCTTTTTTTAATTAATAAAATACTTTTACATATGTTTTCTATAACGTCGGTAAATCATAGTTTTTTTTAAAATAACGTCACATCTTTAGTGGCATAATAATATATGTCGCTAATAGTATACATTTAGTGACGTATGTACGATGTCGCTGTAAAAATTAATTAGTGACGAACAATATGTCACTAAAAGCGGAGTTTTAGCGACGCATTTATGTCACTAAAAGTATAGTTTTAGCGACGCAAAAGCATTGTGTCGCTAAAAATTTTAGCTACGTGGATACAGCGACAGTCCCAGCTACGCGGGGGTTGTGTCCCTAATACTTTTAGCGACGTTTTTTGGACTTTTAGTGGCGTTTTCGATGTGCCACTAAAAACTGAATTTTTTGTAGTGATATTTTCTAGTTTTATCAATTTAAATAATATTTAAATAGGGATAATTTAGTCTTTCACAATGAATTAGGGTTTTATTGGGAGACTAATCTTTTTCAATTTTATCGTTTTTTAATAACTTTTAAAAATGGATAATTTAGTCTTTTTCCATTGAATTAAGGTTTTATTAGGAGGCTATTTAAGTCTTGCCTTTAGGTTGTTTTAGGGAAGTTTTTAATAATTAAAGTTTTAGGGTTTTCTTTGAATGAATTTTTTTTTGTAGATAACAGAGTCTCATCGTCGCCTTTTTGCAATTCTTGATTTAGGGTTATAAGCCAAGAACATTCAAGTAAGTTTGATCACTTTGCTTGTGGAGTGTTCGAACTTGAGGAACTAGTTCTCCTTATCTCTTGGTCTTCGATCAAAGGGTAATCCAAATCTAATCCATTCCCTTGGGTTTTTATTAAATTGATTTGGAGGTTTTAGAATTTGTTACTAGGGGTTCACCAATTGGGTTCTTAATTTTACAAATTCTAGGGTGTTCATATCATTTGGTATGAGAGCCTAGGCTCTAAACTGGGTATATGTTAATCACTTTCTTGATTAAAGTCTAGTTTTTAACTTGTTTTGTTTTTTATGAATTAAAGAAGAAAAAAAAGCTTATTATCGTACAGTAGGAAGAAGAAGAAGAAAAAAGAGAAAGAAAGAAAAGAAAACGTAGAAAAAAAAATCAAAGTTGTCGAGGAGGAAGAAGAAGAAGAAAAAAAGAAAAAAGAAAGAAATTTTTTTTTCAAAGTTGTGTCTCATGTCTGTGTGTTCTTAAAAAAAAATTGAAGCATGTCAAGCAGGATCGTCAATTAAGCTGTTGAATTTTTATAGGTTTTCACCTGCTTAACTTTTATAAGAAAATTAATAATTTTTAAACGGCAATTGGTTGACTTTTTGAATTCAGTTTTGGGTAAAATTATTGTCGTTGGATTCTGTTCTTAATTCTTTGTTTCTTTTTATCATTATTTTGTCTAGTAGGTTGCTTTTCTTTATTCATCTTGCATAATTCTTGAATTTTGAATATTAGGTTCTTAATTCTAAATATCATACTTTTATCATTTCTTGTCTAGTTTGTTGAATCTTGAACATTAGGTTCTTGATTTCTAGTTTTCACTTTTGTTGCGTTCAACTGGTTCTTTGCCTGAGTTGGACACTTTACAAGCATTCTTGCTTTGTTTGTTGTTGGCTTGCTGTCCTGAGCTAGGTTGCAAAATCTTGGCTATCACCCAAAGAGTTTATATTTGTGGGAGAGATACAATTTGAGTGAAAACACGAGTGAACATCATCTAACGAGGGAAAACATGTGAGGGAGTGATTGTGAGGTTCACTTTTCTTTCACTTATTTTTGTTATGCACCAATGGCAAGTAATGGAGTTGTTCAACAGGGGGAGTTACAAGGAGGACTCAATGAGAAAGTTATGCAACGCTTGGAAACTTTAATCAATGCGAGGTTAGACAAAATAGAACAAAGGTTTCAAGCTAGAGAGAAACCTAAAGTAAAGAGAGATTATGCGCAACGACTTCAGGCGTTATGTCAGGGGAACAAAAGTGTGAACACTTACTATGAGGAATTGTTGTTACTACTTGAGGAGACTAAAATATATGAGAAAGAGGAAACTACCATGGATCGATTCTACAATGGACTTAATGAGACAATTGTCGATATGCTTGCCGACCGAGAAGAAATTCGACCTTGTGAGGACTTGGAAGAAATGGTGCACGTTGCCATCAAGATAGAAAGGCTACTCCAAAGGAAATCTTCAAGGTACACTAAATCTAAGTTCAATTTTGAAGCCACCACACATAAAAAGAAGCGTAATAATGTTGTGTCAATGCATGAACATGATGTTTTGTCTAGTAACTCATTAGATTGCAAGGACTCACATGATTGTAATTTTGACGTTGTTGTTGAACTACCTATTACTAGAGAAGCATGTGTTAATGGTAGTGGAAAAGAGGAAATAGCTGGTAGTGAACTTGAATCTGACGTACTTCCTAGTCTATTAGAGTCCAAACTAATATTTGATCCTACTGTTGTTGTTGGCTTTTTGGCCCTTAATCTCAAATTAATTATTTTTAATTTATTAATTAATCAATGTTTTGATGATAACAAATATGATTTCATTTATTAACAATTCTAGTGTTTTGGTGAGTCTTTTGTGTAGAGCTCGAAATTATGAATCCAACGCAATTTGAATTGCACAAATCGGAGTTCAAACGAAGAAGTTATAGTCGAAACAAGCTTAACGAAAAAAATACCCGAGACAATCACGTGGCGGCCAAATCATCAAATTGGATTCAATTAGTGAGTGACATGTGGAGCTTATGGAGGAGAAACACATGGTTGATAATTTGTATTGGCTTTAAAAAGAAAATGAATTGAAAAGGAAAATGAATTTAATATTATTTTATGGTTGTGTCTAACGGCTAGTTTTTTTTTTAAATGGTGATTTATTTTGTTGGATTTTAAAAGAAATGATTTATAAAGATATATTTTTTTATATTATTATTTTTTATGTGTCTAACGGCTAGTTTTTTTTTTTAAATGGTGATTTATTTTTGTTGAATTTTAAAAGAAATGATTTTATAAAGATATATATTTTTATATTATTGTTTTTTATGTGTCTAGTGGCTAGTTTGATTTAATCTTCACCATTTGATTTTCTTTTACAAGATCTAATGGACCAAATTGATTTTAGATTTCAACATCTCATTTCTCTATTTATAGACACATTCTTCTCCAAATTAATATATACATTTTGAAATATGTTTCATAACTCCCAAAGCTTCCATTGTTGTTCTCTCCAAACTTCATTATTTGTTATTTTCATCTTATTCTTGAGAGAGAAATTTTGTATTGTGAGGGTTGATTTGTTGAGTGCTTTAAATTTGTAAATCTACTCTTTGAGATAGTTTTTCTCATCTTGTTCTTCATTTCAAAATTCATTACTAAAGGGGTTGCTCTTATTTCTTAAAAAGAGTCATTTGTGACAGTTTGATCGTGATTCGGGGAAACGATTGAGTTTGCTCTTGAACTCATAAAAAGAGTGGTGTGGTGGTTGTCTCTAATCCGTAGAAAGAGTCGGTTTGAAGTTAGTGATATACCCAAGAGGAGCTTGGGAAGTGGATGTAGGCCGGTTGTGCCGAACCACTATAAAATTACGGGTGTCATTTTCTCTATCCCTCTTCTATTTAATTTTGCAATTAATTTGTTGATAAAGTTTATTGCATAAAATTAATTGCTAAATTTTGTGTTTGAATTTGTGTATGTCGCTTTATAAGTTTTTTTTATGTGAATGCATTTGTATGAATTACTTGTTTAAATCACTTATAAGCAAAAAGTTATTAATTTGTTTAATTGGGATCACTTAGTTAAAAAGTTTCATTAATTTGTAAAAATCCTATTCACCCTCCCTCTAAGGTTGCCATACCGATCCTACAGTTGTACCATTGCTTCCAAGAGAAGAAAAACTTGTTGTGTGTGAGTTGGAAGACAAAAGGCATGAGACTGAAACAAAAACAAAAGAAATATGTGAAGAAGGAAAGTGTTCGAACATTGATGGGAGAAAAACCAATAAGGTGAGTTTGGAAATTTGTGAGGATGACAAAAGATTCTGTTTTCTGACATGTGAACTTCCTCCAAGTTTGCCTAGTTTTTCCTTTGAATTTTTGCAGGAAGTAAAAGTATTAAAACATAGCTCCATCAGTGGTCCAAGTTCTTTTGATGGTCACAAACTAAATGAAGATTTGAATGACCAATATTCTTTCAAAACTAGGAGGAATCCAAGATAGTGTCCACCCTTGACATCTCATGACTTAGATGATGTTTTGCAAGGGAGACCAACCAAAAGAAGTCCAAGGAGATTGACATTATTTTCTTCTCATGACTTCAAGACTGAAGTCCAAGGAGATTGACATTATTTTCTTCTCATAACTTCAAGACTGCTTTACAAGGTTTTGATTTAGATTTGAGGACGAATCTTTCAAAAGAAGGAGAGGATGATATGAACCGACCAAGGATCAAATTATTAATTAGACATTATTTAATAATTATGATGTATTTTAAATAATTTTCAATTTTTATCTTTTTCAATTTTATCTTTTTTTAATAACTTTTAAAAATGGATAATTTAGTCTTTCCCCATTGAATTAGGGTTTTATTGAGAGTCTATTTAAGCCTTGCCTTTAGGTTGTTTTAGGAAAGTTTTTGATAATTAAAATTTTAGGGTTTTCTTTGAATGAAAATTCTTTGGTAGATGACAGAGTCTCATCGCCGCCTTAGAACATTCAAGTAAGTTTGATCACCTTGCTTGTTAAGTGTTCAAACCTGGAGTGAGGAACTAGTTCTCTTTATCTTTTGGTCTTCGATCAAAGGGTAATCCAAATCTAATCCATTCCCTTGGGTTTTTGTCAAATTGATTTGGGGGTTTTAGAATTTTTTATTAGGGATTCACCAATTGGGTTCCTAATCTTACAAATCCTAGGGTTTTCATATCAGTGACCCTTCCATTTTCAGATTTCAGAGGTACGCTTGAACAGGCTACCATTAGGAAAGACAACTGTTGAAGATTAACCTAAGAAACCCTATCCATTTGGAGTTTGCAGTATTCCAACTTCTATGATTAGGCCCTTCGAAGGGATGGTCGCTTTAGGACGACACGTAGGCAGATCATAAAAGTCTCACGGTGCAACCTAATAGAGGAGACTGTAGGATACGTTGACACGCGTCCTTCTCCCACTTACTATGAATATTTTCCTATTCGCTTTGTTATTGACTCATACAAACACTTCCCGAAGGGAGGCCACGTCTAGGACGACACGAAGCCGGGTACGGATCTTACGTGTCAACTCTTAGGGACGTGAGAGTAAAAAACAATATATCCTATATACAATTTTTCTCCCACTAAAATGTTCTAATGTTTTAGGATTTGTTGTACTTAGCTAAATTCCGACTAAATGAAGCTAACTAAGTCTATTCCTATTATAACTCTTATAATAAACTTAACTCTAAAGTTTCTAGGTGTATTAAACCATTTAACTTATCTAGTGACTTGTTATACTAATAGAAATAAGGTTAATTCAACGCTGGTTCTAGGTCAGTTCCCAGGTAGGAGATGTTCCGTAAACCGTCAACTTAAATACCCTCAGCCTTAGACAGAACTTCACTGGTGGAGTTCCGTTATAAACTTAAATCCTATTTTTCCTATTTAGTTTCATTAAACTAAAATAAGACTTAATTCTAATCTAATTAGAATTAATGTATCTTAGGTCTATTTAGTTTTAAACAATTTAAAAAAATATATATATCCTAAGATCCTATGTTTGCATGCAACTTTTATTATAAGTTGACGGTTTCTAATTATCAAATTTTATAACTTTTATAAAATTAATTAATTAGCCATATAATCATGCATACTATACTTTAATTAAAAAATAATCGAATTCTAATTAATTAGAAAATATTGCATGCAAATCATAATATTTAATATAACTCTTATATTATACTATGGATGTATCATGCTCAATGCATATT
>JBBPDJ010000008.1:13108705-13135710 GCA_037974625.1 Cucumis cinereus | reverse complement strand
CCTCATACATCAGATAACACTTAATCAACTCACAACAGGTCATGCATAATCCAAACAACAAATATACAAGAACCCGAGGTTAACACCACAGTATGGACAAAAATAACCATCTTCCAGCCCTTATTCGCCAAAAGCATGGATTCAGTAGAAGTATTCCCTACCTCAAGTTTCAGAGTTTTCCTTACTCGAACTATCCTTCAATCGACCCTAAACATACGAACATCAATTAATAAACCTTCTCCAAAGGAAATATAAATTCTAACCCTTCAGAACCAAACCCACACTCACCAACAAACCAACAACGAGCAGTGGCAGCAGACACGAAAAACGACAGAACTTAGCTTGGCTCGGCTCAGCTCGTGAGAAGTAGATCTGGCACGTGCGGGTGAAAATTGGCTCACAGACGGGATGACGGGATGGCGAAGCTTCGCACAGCTACGGCTGCGACTCGGGCTGGAGATCGGCTCGGATGAGTAGCAGATCCGGCGCGGAGCGGCTGGCGATGGAGCTTCGGCGTGAGGCGTAGATCTAGCGACGCAGAGACGTGGGTTGCGAATTCGAGCGGGAAGCGGCTCGACACGTGAGTTCTGACGCATGGAGCGGCTCGACGTCGCGGATCTGGGAAGGAAACGGGTGGTGGCTTCCTCGACTCGACGTACGGGGTGGTTGACGCGATCGGAGGGCTGGATGGCGGGTTGGCTACGAACAGAGGCGATGGAAGACGGCGGCGTGTGGCTTGACGACTAGCGCGACTCCGAGCGGGTCGACGACGAGGCGAGCGGCATCGTGGACTGCTTGCGGATGGCGTGCGACGAGCGGGCGACTGGGCGACTGCAAGGGCTCGGGCTGGGCGGCGGCGGCGGCGCGAGCTTGACGACGGCTAGGGTTTTGCAACCTTTTCTTTTTGCAACTAGGGTTTTCCAAGGAAGAAGATGGGATGCCAAAAAAAAAAACCTAATTTGCTTATTAAAATAAGAGAGAGAATGAAATAAAATAATATAATATATTATTTTATTTCTTTTTCCTTTTATTTTCTTCCAAAAACATAAATTCTCTTCTCTTTCCTCTTTTAATCCAAATTTTTAATTCTCTTTTCTTTTCACCAAACACAAACAAACAACCACCACCAAAACAATTAACCCAAAAAATTAAACTCAACTTAAACATCCCAAACTACAACTTTATCAACATTTAATAAGATAATTAATAATAAAAATATTACAATCACCTTAAAAATTTGGGATGTTACAACCACATTATGTTCAAGTTTCACTAAATAATCTTGGATCTTAGTTTATTGGATCATGCAAATAAATAACACTTATTTAATGACAAATAAATAACATTTTATTTATATTATAATTTGTTTATAATTTATCAACTACAAGATTAGACTATGAAATTCAGGCAATAAATCCCAACAGTATGAAGTGGGCCCCCAGTTAATTACTTTTGTTGTTGTTTACCTGCATTATGATGAGGAATGAAAGGTGCTTAATCTAATTGTGATTGAAAATTATATGAGATCCACTACCTTTACCATTATAGCTATCGTTACCGTTACAAATATTGTTCTTGTAACAATATGCAAATAATGAATCTTGTTACCTTTACATTTACCGTTACAGTTATGATTAAGTAGCAATGGTAACGAGATAATGATAACGATAATAGTATGGGTGAGCATGATAGACCAAAAAACTAAGCCAATCAACCAAACTAAAAGCGGTCGGTGGAAGATAAGGAGAGGTTCGACCGGTGTCGATTTGGAAAAAATCCAAATCGACAACATTTCTAAAATATTTCAACGACTTAAATCGACCTAAACCGATCAATCGACCAACCAATGGTCAGTTTTTACTTCTTCACAGTCGAGGTCGATCTTACTCCAACCAAACCGACATGGACACCGACCGACCGTTGCTCATCCCTAGATAATAGTAAAATGCGACATATGATAATTCATATATCAATGAAATCTCATTTTGATTACACAAATTTTGATTAGGGTTTAGTAAATTTGGGCTTTTAACGTGTAATTGAGATATCTTCAACATTCTTACAATGTTTGTTTTCCTTGTATAGAATAATTGAAATTGAGGGTATTTATTTTAGTCAAATAGGATTTTTAAATTTTGGTTTTAATTTAATAAGTTGACATTTTTGTTAAATAAAAACGTTTGAAGTATTTATTATTATAAGTAGGGCAGTTATTTTGGGCATATAGGTTAAGGAAGGGGCTGCCAATAAAGTTTGTTAGGACAAACCAAAAAAATGTGATGGCGGCGGCGGGAGAAAAATGAAAGTCCTTATCAATGGTGTCCTAACTCAAAATTGAACACATCATCACAATTTTTGCTGTCATTTTACGAACTCAAGTTGGGCTTGGCTTTAACAGCCGCAGCCACCCAAAGTCAATACATAATTAGCTCTTTTTATTATTATTATTATTATTATCTTTTGGTTTGTTTAATATTTTAATTAGAACACTCCATAGAGAAAAAAGAAAAATATATAATTAAATTAATTAATTGGTGAACGTATGCCGTCATGAAAACAAGTTTGACATTTGAGTGGAACGGCTGAGTTTGGATAGTCCAAAATTAATTAACAATAATTAATAAATAAGCATTTATTCAATTATATTCAATGAATGTAGTGTTCTAAGAAAATATAAGATACAATACAATTGGATTTAAAATAATTTAAAAAGAAAAATGTAGCGATGTGGTAATGAAATAGCCAAACCATAATTTAAAGTGGATTGGATAATTGAGACATTTTTATTATTTTTAGTTGGAAGGTTTTGAGCATGTGGAAGATGACTCATATATCCTTCATTTATAATAAATGAGTAATCCTTTGTTTTGGTTTAAATGATGTAATGAAAGGAAGATTTGATTCACAAACTATGATATGCAGTAATTGATGTTTTCTTTTATTTTTCAAATTAATTAACTAATTAATGTTTTAATAATAATAACCAAATCTAAATATTGTTAGGATACTAAGTCACTATCATGTGAAATCACCACTTTAACCTTATTCCTTCTTCCTCTTGCAGCCAAATTCTTTTTCTAGATTATTTTTTCTAAATGGCTTGAATTCCCTCCCAGTGGAAGTGAGCACTGGCTTGTTTTTTTGGATTTTGTTTTGAAATTTACAACACACAACAAATAGTCATATTACAAAGATAATATATTAAATATACTTTAAAATTAAATTACAGAGGTGAAGAAAACTTTAGCTTTGAAGAACCTTTCTTCAAATCTTCTCAAATTACAAGAATTTGTCTTCACATGGTGATCTCCCAACGAACAATATATTGATATGACCAAAGGGTCTTCTTCAATATTCTCTTGGCAAGGATCGGTTTGTGGGAATCAAATTTTGAAAGAGCAATAAGAATTATACTTTTTGGAAGAGAATTCAAAAGAAGATGAAGTAGTTAGAAAAATGCCTTGGCTCGTAGAAAACTTCAAAGACCTTAACATCGTATGAACAATTTGCAAATGTGGCTGCAATGGCTTAAGAACAAACTGATTGAGTTGATGGACACTAAAAGTTAGATATAGACAAGAAATGGTTGAGTACAATAATCTTCAATGCAAAGTAGGATCATCTAAAACAGAACCTTCATTACTATGTGATGTCACACAAGGATCTATAGACATTTAAGAAGAATGCTGTGAGGCTAAGAACCTTGTATTTTTCAAGCCATTGCAGTGTATAATTTCGTTGGAATAAGTTTGTAGACCCAGCAATCTTTAACCCCAAAATGTCAATCAATAATCTTAAGTCTTTGAACTTAAGAACGTCATTTATTAAGATGCTTCATTAAACGAGTAATTTCAGCTAGAGAAACACCTATGATAATAATATCATTGATGTGTAAACAATCAAAGCAATGAAAGATGCATCAGATTAACCACGAACAAACAATGCGTGATCACTGTTAAACTATTTGAAACCTTAGGTGTGTAAAGGGCATGAGGAAACTTATCAAATCATTTCCTAGTTGTTTGTTTCAAACCAAATATAGAAGTTTACACCCTAATTCTCTTCTTGAGGCACAACACAATTTTGTTTATAACCTAAGGTAGACTCATACACTTCTTCAACAAGATTACCATGCAAAAAAGTAATATCCACGTCCAACTGAATTAAAGTCTAATTCAAAGAAGCAATTAAATTAAGTAACACTCACTAAAGAAAACTATCACTTAACGACGCAAAAAATGTGTCACGAATAGATTTCGTGACACATGTTTTGCGTTATTGTATCCACTGTCAACATAGGGCCCATGACACTTATTTTGTGTCTCTATTTACTCTTTCGTGTCATTTTAAACATGCCATTGTTAAGTGGTCGTCGATAGAAAAAAAAGTCTCATCATTGAGGTTCAAATTGGATATTTTCTGTCAATTATATGATATTCACTACACTTTTTCTACGTCACAGTTTTATTTTCAGTGACTTTAAATTAGTGTCAATATATGTGCAATGATAACATTTTTTTGTGTTACAAATTGGTTGAGGACGACACATTTTTTGTGTCATTAAATTTACTACAGCAACACGAGTTTCAGTGTCATATATTGACTATATTTTACTTTTTCTGTTTCCTGTCAATAAATAATAATTGACGAAAATTCATTCTAACTGTCATTATTAAGAAAATAGTGCGAGTAAAGTCATTATAAAATCGAAAAATGTTCTGTATATTCATAATGAAGCGTCAATTTACATTTCAAAGTAAATATTTATCATTATATATGTTGAATAAATAGTGAATTGTAATGCTTGCCTTTTAGTCATTCCCTTGCATTCTAGAAATCTTTTGTTGTTTCTCGAACCTTAAAAAAAAAATAACATAATGGAAATTAGTTGGTTAGAGAAATTATTTTACATAACTTCTTGTTTCAAATCTATATAAAATAGAATTTTGTAAAGAAAGAAATGTTTATGAAGAAACATAAAGAGAAAACTCATCTGAATACAGTTTCTTTCTCGCCTCTGTAAAAATTCAAGATAAAAAATCTTTGAATAAAATGCCCCATGGTCTCCTTGAAGTGGATGTAAGCAAAATTTGGTTGAACCACTATAAATCTCACGTGTATTCTCTTTTCTTCTCCTTCAATACTACTCTGTGATTCTTCCTTCAAAGATTACTATGAGATTGGCAGCAAGGTGAGATAATCCCAAAACTCTTCTTTTTCATCTTCAAATGGAGAGAAAGTGAAAATTTTATAAAATTTCTTTTTACTTCCTTGCTGTAATTTCCAAAGAAAAGAAAAGAGAACAAAGATAGTGACTTCCACGTGTTAAGCATGCATATTTTTCTATTTCATTAACAACTGGTATCAGAGCTAGAAAAGATTTGATCAATGGCAGTAGAAAAGTATGAAATCGAAAAGTTCACTGGAAATAATGATTTTAATTTGTGGTCGAAGAAAATTAAATTGATCTTGACATGTCAAAAAAGCTTTGAATGAGATAGAAGATCCAAAATCCTTACCTGAGACACTAACAGAGGAACAAAAGCAGAATATTGAAGAGGTTGCTTATAGAACTCTGTTGCTGAACATAACAAACAATGTATTGAGACAAGTGATTGATGAAGTTACAACCTATGAGGTATGAAATCGTTTACAAGCTTTGTATGTAAAGAAAAATGTTCCTAACAAGATCTTTTTTAGGGAAAGATTATTCTCATTCAAGATGAATGCTGCAAAATCTATGGATGAGAGTCTACATGAATTTAAAAGATTGACTTCTGAGATCAATCAAACGGAAGAAAAGTTAGGAAAAGAAAGTGAAGCTACAATTCTCATAAACTCCCTACCTGAAACTTGCAAAGATGTAAAAATTGCTATGAAGTATGGAAGAGATTCATTGAGTGTAGACTTAGTAATAGCAGCCATAAGATGCAAAGAATTAGAGTTCAAATCAGAAGGCAAGAACTCAAACAGTGGTGAGACTTTATTTTCAAAAGGGAAGAACAGTCACTTCCAGAAGAACAAATTTATCAAAGGGTAGAGATTTCACAAGCAAAGAACAGTGATTAAATGCTCCCATTGTCATAAAGAAGGCCACGTTAAAAGAAATTGTCTTGACAAGAAGAAGAAACACTGTAAAGAAAATTACAAATCAAGGGAACATGGAAAGACAGATTTCTCTGTTGGAGATGAAGCATTTGTCTATTCAGAAACCCTAGCTGCAACTGATGAAAAGGCCATGAACAAGATTACTGAGGGGATGGAAGACTAGGTTATTGACTCAGGTTGTACCTTTCATATGACTTTTAATAAGAAGTGGCTTGTATCCTATAAAAAGTGGGATGGAGGCTCAGTGTTCATGGGAAATAATCATGGATGCAAAGTTGTGGGTATAGGGACTATGATGTTGAAATTACAAGACAATAGAAAAATCTTGCAGAAAAGTGTGAGACATGTTTCATAGATAAAAAGAAATTTAATCTCAGTAGGAATGCTTGATCATATTGGTTGTATGATTGTTGTGAATGAAGGTTTTCTTAGAGTACTAAGAGAATCAAGATCAGTAACTGAAGCTCCAAAGCTAAATGGTTTGTATATTCTAAAGAATGTCTTTCCAAAAGTTCATGTTTTGATAGCTCAAGGGAGAAGAGATGAAGAACTAGAACTATGGCACAAAAGGTTGTCTCATATAAGTGAAAATTGTTTGAAAGAACTACTAAAGCAGGGAGTAATGATAGCTAGAGGCACCAAAAGACTAAACTTCTGTGAACACTGTGTCTATGGGAAAGCTAAAAGGCTTAAGTTCACAAAAGAAGAACACACTACCAAGGATATCTTGGGGTATGTGCATGCTGACCTATGGGGGCCCTCTAGGACTCCTTCTTTAAGTGGTTCAAGATATTTTTTGTCCTTGATTGATGACTATTCAAGGAAAGTAATTTGGAGTTCAAGATATGGGGGCCCTCTAGGACTTATATATCAAAGTCAAAGTATAAGATCTTTGAAAAAGTTCAGAGATTGGAAAGTAAAGATTGAAAATCAGACTGACAAGAGAGTGAAGCATCTTAGAACTAAAAATAGATTGGAGTTCCTTATAGGCTCATTTAATCAGTTCTGTTATGAGAGTGGAATCACTAGACACAAAACAACACCATACACCCCTTAGCAAAATGGAGTCGTAGACCGCATGAATAGAACAATTCTAGAAAGAGTAAGATGTATGTTGTCTGAAGCTTCTTTACCAACTGATTTTTTGGACAGAAGCAGTAGCTACTGCCACATATACTATTAACAGAAGTCCTTGTGCTACTATTGACTTGAAAACTCCTTAAGAAATGTTGAGTGGGAAGAAACCTGATTTGTATAACTTGAAAGTGTTTGGATGTGTGGCCAATGTACATACCAAACAAGAAAAGCTAGATCCAAGAGCTTTGAAATGTATGTTCTTGGGCTATCCAGATGGAACTAAGGGCTATAAGCTATGGGAATTCAAATCCAAAAGAAGCATTGTGAGTAGAGATGTCATATTCTGTGAAGAAGAATTCTATATGAATTCAAGAAAAAAGATAGTTGAAACAGAGAAGGATCTTGAGGTACCTACCTCTAGGTCTGAGGTGGAGCTTACTGATAAAGGAAAAGTAAAAGTATGTGAAGAGCAACGGAAAGGTGACATAGTAGACATACCAGAGACAAGTACAGTTTCTGAACAAAAATCTACTCAAGATGTTTAAGTTCAGGAAGACCTTTCAGATTACACTCTAGTAAGAGACACACAGAAGAGACAGATCAAACTTCCTTCAAGGTATGTCCAAAATAATTTTGTGTCATATGCTTTGAATACAATAGATGATATTGATTGTGATGAACCTAAGTCCTATGAAGAAGCCATGAATAGTGTAGACTCACCTAATTGGAAAAAAGCTATAAAAGAAAAACTAGACTTCTTATATAAGAATCATACATGGGATCTAGTAGAATTGCCTCCTAAACAGAAATTCATCTCTTGCAAATGGGCGTTCAAGAAAAATTTAGAAACGGCCAGAGAAAGAGGAATCAGATTTAAGGCAAGATTAGTGGCAAAAGGCTGCACACAAAGAAAGGGCATTGCTTATACATAAATCTTCTCACCAGGAGTTAGGGGTGTTCAAAAAAATCGGCAACCTAACCAACATGGCATACCCAACCCAAATCGTAAGGGTTTGGTTGGGTTAAATTTTATTTTAGGTTGGGTTAGGTTGCATATTTCAAAAAAATTGAATTTGGGTCGGGTTGCCGGTTCTTGGACTACAGGGATCGGGTTGACCCTACCGGCCCAAGTTAAATATAATTAATATTTAATAATATATATATATATATATATATATATATATAAAGGAAAACCCTAAACCTAGAGAGCAAACGTGCGCAACCCCTAATTTTTTATGCCTTTCTCTCGCAACGACGTCGCTCGCAGGCGTTCGACGCCGACGGTCTTCGCAGCTCCTAGATGCCAGACGTCTAACTATCTTCTTGCAGACGTAGCCGACGGTCTTCGAAGCTCACAGATGTAGTCGATGGTCTTCGAAGCTCGCAGATGCAGAAGCCAATTTTTTCACGCAAATCTCCTCTTGTCTTTCATCTCTATGCCATAACCCTCCCTTTTCTAAACTTCATTTCCTCTTTAATGGTAGGTAGATCTATGTTTATCTTTTATTCAATATCTATAATATTCTCAATTCTTTGTTTGTGACCATCTTTAATTGTGTTTATCATTTATTATGAATGACAACCGGTTGCACCTTTGAACATTCTTTTAATTCTTTGGACTTTATATATTTGAATTGGTCAAATCATTTTACAACTTTGGTCAAATCCTTTCCTTCAAATCCTTTTACAACTCTCAATTTTTCATTAGTCAAATTCAATTTGGTTTATTGCAGTGAGTTAAATGTATTAGTAATTGATTACATTATTATAACTAAATGTATTAAAGGTTACTTTTTAATCTTATTAATCTTTTACAATTTGACCATCAATTTGATAAAATGTATACAACCCGCCAATCCAACCCGGCTCAATTCGGATTTTACAGGTTGGGTTGGGTTGGGTTAACCCTTGATATTGAACCGTAGGGTTCAGTTTTTGCCAACCCGGTGACTTTGGGTTGGTCCATAATTTTTCTCCAACCCGGCCTAACCCGGCTTATGTACACCCCTACCAAGAGTAAAGCATACATCTATAAGAATCCTCCTAGCTATTGTTGCTTGTAAGGGCCTAGAGTTAGAGCAAATGGATGTAAAAATAACTTTCCTACATGAAAAGCTGAAAGAATATATTTACATGAGACAGCCAAAGTGTGATGAAGTACAGAAAAATAAGGACTTAGTATGCAAGTTGAATAAGTCTCTATATGGACTTAAGCAATCTCCTAAATACTCGTACATGAGATTTGATGATTTTATAACAAGGATCAACTTTAAAAGGAGTAAATATGATTCATGTGTCTACTTGAGAGAAGGACCAAACAGTGAAAAGACATACCTTCTACCATATGTAGATGATATACTAATAGTTGGAAAATACATGGAGGAAGTCAACAAAGTCAAGAAGCTTCTATTTGAAGAGTTTAAAATGAAATACCTAGGGCCAACCACTAAAGTCCTAGGCATGGAAATTACTAGAAACAGGTCTGCTAGTGAATTATATGTTTGTCAAAAAGAATATGCAAAGAAAATCCTTAAGAAGTTTAATATGTTTGAAGCCAAGACAGTGAAACCCCTAACTCAACATTTTAAACTTTCATCAAAGGATTCACCTAAAGAAAATGAAGAAGCTAAGAGAATGGAAAAGGTTCCCTATTCAAATGCTACAGGAAGTTTGATGTATCTAATGGTTTCTACTCGTCCTGACCTAGCACAATGTTCAAGTCTAGTAAGCAGATTTATCGGAAACCCAGGAAGAGCGCACTGGGAGGCAACTAAATGGGTGTTTCGTTATCTAAAAGGCTCCCTGAATAAGGGACTACTCTACAAACATCCTAATTCTACAGAGCTAAATCTCTATGGTTATGTAGATTCTGAGTATGCTAGAGATTTGGATAAAAGGAGATCACTAACAAGATTTACATTTGTCCTAGGAGGAAATGTAATCTCCTGAAAATCTAATCTACAATCTATTGTGGCATTATCCACAACAGCGGCAAAGTTTATAGCATTAACAAAAGTTGTTAAAGAAGCAATCTGGCTCAAGGGAATACTTGAGGAACTTGGCTTCTATCAACAGACAGTAAACATCAAGTGTGATAGCCAAAGTGCAATACATTTGTTAAAAAATCAACAACTACATGAAAGAGCTAAACACATAGATGTGAAGCTACACTTTATCAGAGAAGTAATTGAAAAAGGGATAGTCATGGTAACAAAGGTGCAAACAGATAACAATGCAACAGCATGTTAACTAAAGTCGTTACTCGAGCTAAACTTGAGCATTGCCTACAGTTGCTCAAGGTCACTAAAATATCGATGTAATAAAATAAAGGAAGCAGTCATGGTGTAAGCATAACATTCAAGGTGGAGAATTGTTGAATAAATAGTGAATTGTAACGCTTGCTTACCTTTTAGTCATTCCCTTGCATTCTGGAATTCTTTTGTTGTTACTTTGTCAACCAACTTCCAAGCTCACAATATTTTGAACCTAAACAAAATAACATAATGGAAGTTAGTTGGTTAGAGAAATTATTTTACATAATTTCATGTTTCAAATCTGTATAAATAGAATTTTGTAAAGAAAGAAATATGTATGAATAAACAAAAAGAGAAAACTCATCTGAATACAATTTCTTTCTCGCCTCTGTAAAGATTGAAGATTCAAGATCTTTGAATGAAATGTCGCATGGTCGCCTTGAAGTGGATTTCAGCAAAATTTGGCTGAACCACTTTAAATCTCACGTGTATTCTTTTTTTCTTCTCCTTCAATACTACTTTGTGATTCTTCATTCAAAGATTACTATGAGATTGACAGCAAGGTGAGATAATCCCAAAACTCTTCTTTTTCATCTTCGAGTGCATGTATGAGAGAGAGTAAAAATTTCATAAAATTTATTTTTACTTCTTTGTTGTAATTTCCAAAGAAAAAGAGAACGAAGACAGTGACTTCCACGTGTTAAGCATGCATACTTTTCTATTTCATTAACAATATAACTACTCTACCGTATACAATGAAATGAATGAGAACTTAAAGTTAACAAACTACAACTTCACATATCTATTGTGTCATGCTTCTATGCTCCAGGCTTTCGTTGAATACCTGAAATATCGATACGAATTAAACATTAATCACAAATTTGGATGACATGAAAAAAGTTTACAAATCAACTCCCATAACTTTTTAATATCAACCAAATCCTCGCCAATTAGCACGTAAGTATCAAGTCCAAAAAAAAAGTCAAAATGAGTGCAACCTTTGGCAACCAAGTAAGGTTTATAGATATATCTCTTTATTGTACCATCAACCTTGAACTTCACTTTATCGACTCATTTGCACTCATTGGACTGTTTGTCATAAGGTAAAAATACAACAGACCAAGTGTTATTAGTTTCCATAACTTTCAACTCATCTTTCATGGCAATACACCAATGGTCATATAGAGCATCCTGATGATAAAAATTAGGTTCAAAAGTGCACGAAATTATCGAGATAAGATTTATATATGAAGAAAACTAAAAGTTTTGATTGTAAAAAGTACAATGAAAATATTTCAAGTACAAAGGAGGCTTGGAAGATAGAGTAAAATGATAGCCTCAACTTCAACAAGATTTGTGACAGGAGCCAAACAATTATTATCAAGACCCTTAACACAACCACAAGATCTATGTTTGTTGACACTGTTAGCAACTTCAGCTGTTGGACTAGAATCGAAAGAATTGCTTCCAACAACGCTATGTAAAGGAACATTTACATTCTGAGACAAAGAATAAACCATTTACTCAACTCCACTCGAAAATTATTCCGATCACACTGAATAGAAGCCAGAGTGCAAAATAATAGGGCCAATATGACTGACGAAAAAATTAGAGGAAGTAAGCAAGTTGAGATTAGGAAACAAAACAACTAGATGATCTTGTGGAGTAATTTGATGAAAAGAATAGATCCGCTAGAGAAAGACAACATCACGAGAAATAAAGAACCTCTTGTTTTTAATATCATACAAACAATGTCCTTTCATACGAAAAAAATAAGAAGAAATTTAATTTTAAGAAATAAAAGATGAAGTTGGTTAAAATTTATAGCATAAGGAACCACTTTAATTTTTAATGTACAGTTTAATAACAATTTGATGTTTTATTTGTAGCTTTATTAATTGTGCTTATTTTATCGTAGATTTTTAATTATGATTTCTATTTTTTTATGCGAATAGTTGAATTCTTAACAAAATTTCGAAAATAATAATAAGTTTTTAAACATCTTTTTCATCAAATGGTTGATCTATCATACAACCATTTGACTTTTTATATTTGATTTTTGAAATCATTCTCAAGTGAGTGTTCATAGACCTTGTTCACTAAAGAACAAAAAAATAAAATAATTATCAAACGAGATCTAAATAAGTTTTTATAATTAATTATATTTTGCTAACTATCCTATGACATTTATGTACGACATAAAAGTTTTGGTTTGTTTGTTGCTTTTATTATGAACAATTGTAAATATAAAAATTAGAATCAAAATATTAATATATATAACATCAATTTTAAAAAATTACAAATATAGCAAAGTATCGAAATATAGCAAAGTATCGCTATAGACTTTGTTATATTTGACATTTAAAAAAAAAAAATGGAAGTGTTTGGGGCAAGGAGTAGTCTTTTATTATTATAGTTTGATTAGAATAGTTTGTGTTTGAAATGTAGATTATTTTAGTTTCAGTTATAATAGTATGTGTATGGTGAGTAGATTATTTTAGTTTGATAAGAAAATAATAAAAACTGTAGCAAAGAATAAAAAAATGATGAATGTAAAATATTAAAAAAAAGTAAACACCATAACAAATTAAGAGTTTTGAAATATTGTTTTACTAACAAATTAGAAACTTTTTAAATAGTATTTACATAGCAATAAGTGATTATTATAGTCTTAAATAATCTCCTTTAATTATTATTCCTATAATTGCCACATATTACCATTAACCTTTTTATAATAACTTCATGCCCAAACAAATTTCTAAAAGAATTCGATTGAATTGTAGAAGCTCACAAGTTCGTTCAATGATCGAACTCAACTTCAAGAATCAAATGTGAAGTAAGAAAAAAAATGAAACAAGAACGTCAATTATTGAAGTATTTGGACCCAAGGGACCCAAATTCCTTCACTTGGAACGCATTGATGAACAATAAATAATATATGAAACCTAGACGGTGCAATATTACCACAAACAGGAACATTAACCTCAACTTCATACATCAGTTCTGATTATATGGTCGTCCTC
Source organism: Cucumis cinereus (assembly GCA_037974625.1). NCBI lineage: Eukaryota > Viridiplantae > Streptophyta > Magnoliopsida > Cucurbitales > Cucurbitaceae > Cucumis > Cucumis cinereus. The sequence goes on along the minus strand of JBBPDJ010000008.1, from coordinate 13,122,248 downwards.
ACATTGACGCCTTCGACCACCAATAGCCTTTGGTTCATCGAGAATGAATGGGTATTGAACGGTAGAGCCAACATTGTGACTCGGACTTTCGTCGGTCACTGTAAACTCACCTTCAATCTTCGCCCATGAAAAAACAAGATTTGGGATCTAGGTTTATTATCGTGGGATGCAAGGCTGCGAATTCAGGGTCAAGATATGGAGGAGGAAATGCTTCAAAGCTAAGTTCCATCGGAAACAGAGCATCGAAGAAATTGTAACCTAGACGTGGGTTGCTACCACCAACGGGAATCCGGCCATCACGAAGTAAGATTGTCGTTGAATGATACGAGGGGTAGTACTTGGGTTGTTCCCTTCGAATCTTGAACCGGGCGGGTTATTGGGTAGGTAAAGAATCGGATTGAGAACTAGATTTTGGGCAAGTTCCCAGCCGGGGATCCCGAACGACCCATTGTTGATCAGCAAAACGTTGTCGTTTGAAAGTAACAACATGTCGCCTATAACTCGAGAAAGTGGCATAATCTCAAGAACCCACTTGGGATTTGGACGGGTAATTTTGATTCTTGCACATATGTACAATGCTTCAACGAAAACTCCATTGTGGGCTTTTATATGAGCTCCTTTGCAGCTCCACTGCACACCATTACCTCGACTTCAAGCACTTTCGCCTGCAAATTCAATGGAAGAATTACTGTCGATCCAGTACTTAGGTAATTCCTCGGATCGCCGCTTGGAATTTCCAAAAAACTTTTGAGAACCTTGTTCTTGGGGTAGTCGAATAAGATCACTCGATTATACGCGAAAATGAACAAGCTTCCATCGATACGAAGAAATACAAATGGGTAGAAATTGTTTTCAACATGGCCATCGTTGGTTTATATAACGCCCCAAGCTCAAGATTCGACTTATTAGAGTAAAAGTTGTTCATTCGACTTATTAGAGTGAAATTTGTCCTCACAAACTAACGCGAGTCCTTTTCAGATGCTTTGTCCTCACTCACATGCATCCTAGAAAATTTTTAAGAGGTCTTCAACATAGAATTGCTCTAAGTCAAAACACGCGTAACTTTGAAATTCCTATGATCATACCACCAAAATGGAAGGTAAACCTTGTTGGTATAGACAGCAACTTTGAATTCTTAAGTCTTTCTTAACATTACTTTCATGTCCTCAGAATTCCTCTCATTCAGATGTGATATTGGTTCATTCATGTCCCGATGCGTTATAGTTTGTATCAAGAATGACAAAGTATATGCCTTAGGAGCAAAATTAGTATTCGCCAAATGCCAATAAAAAGTCGTAGGTTTAGGAAAGAATTCATAGCTAAGGCGTTTCTTGCCGTCAAGGAGAATGTGGTTGGTGGCATACCATCAACGGGTGAGTAACCTCATCAGTATCTCTTCCCAATCACATCTTGGGCAAGGTTTAAAGATCCTGACAGTCCGACCTCCGGCCTTGAAACCGTCAATTTGAACAAAAGTGTCGACACGCATGGCTCCACCAGACGAGCACCACATATTTGTCTGAACAGCAAGTGGTCGAAATGTGTTGGTGGCTACGTTGCACTCGACGGAATGGGCAGTACAGTCGAACGTGATACAACTCCATTATAGGATCTCATGCATCTTGCTCTAAGGAACGACAAGGATGGGGCAAAGTCGGTGCCGTCGAACATGACAACAGGATCATTGTGGAGTAGCTGCATGTGCATGGCTGAAATGCCGATGGTTCCCTACAGAAGTTGCTAGTGGTCGGCGGCAGCAGCCTGGGTAAAAGACATTCTGGCGAAGAGCAACACACGGCAGAATAACAAAACCGACATTTGCTCAATCATATCTTTTAAAAGAATGGTCTTGGCGACGATCAAACTAAAGAACAAGAAAGAACCAAGAAGATTCAAGTGGCCGGACCAAAATTAACAGGATGTGTAAAATAAGATTATTCACAAAAGAATTGAAGAAGAAAAATAAACAAACAATTAACGTACCAACCAATAATACTTCAATCTCCTTCGAAGTTTGATCAAAGTTCCAACTATAGAACTCGGAGAGAATCTCTCAATAATAAAGTCATTCATTGATGTACGGTACGGGTACATAGGTAGAAAGATGATACCAGAGAGAAAAATTCGGGAGGGTGGGTGCTTTTAATTTTTACCTCCTATCAGTAAAAGTATCACCAGTGAAAATAAATAACAAACTTTACTCTAAAAAATAAAAACATAATGAAGGCACATCAGGGCACGGTAAGTCAAACGTTGTACCCTCCTCCCAAGTTAAAAACAACAGCAGCCATTTGAATTCAAGTTCGAGGAGGATAGAGCTCCCAAAGTGCTACAGTTCTATCTTCTGATGCAGATGCCATTAACTTACAGTCTTCTGAGTATGATACAGCATTACACTGAAAGTATGAAAAGCAATTATCATATGAAAAATTGTTGACTTTTGAGATACTAAACAATAAGAAACAGGAAGCAGAATCAGCAATATAAGGTGATTAAAAACCAGTTTGTAGCCATAGGCACTTCAAATTCATCAAAAAAAAGGAAAAATAAAAATCCTTTGCCACACTTTCATGAAAAATATAAATACGATTCATTTAGAAAAAGAAAGTTTCAACACTGTAATAGGTATCAATCACTCAATATTTATTTATAGAATTGGATTGAAGACAATCCTCAAGAACAACCCTAGTAGTTCTTGCCCTAACCGACTCTCGCTCAAGAAGGTTCCCAATTCCCAACTCAATAACTCCCCCCTCCTCAAACTCTAATTGGTATTTATACTTACTCATACAACAGTGGTCCCCCTTCCTTCTATAACTACTTTCTTCTCTCTATTTCCCTTTTTACCCCCTTCTATTTCCCTTTTTACCCCTTCTATGATAAGTAAATGTAATAGGGGCCTAACATTACTCTCCCCTTCTAAATGCACCTTGTCCTCAAGGTGGAAAGTAGGGAACTACCGGCGAAAATCCTCAGTGTCTTCCCACATTGCATCGTGAATTGCATCGTGAGCTGCCAACCCCTTCCACGCAATCAAAACTTTCCATCCATCAGTGGCCGGATTCTTTCGATAGCCATAAACCTCCTCCGATTCAGTTACCCACTCAAATCTCTTAGTCAACACGAGTAACACTGGTTCTACAGACTTGCGAGGCCCCAAAGCTTTCTTCAATTGGGAAACATGGAAGACCGAGTGTATTGTTGTTGCCGGTAATGCAGACGGTAAGCCACTTGTCCCACCGGAGCTTCAATACAAAACGGTCCAAAATACTTAGGAGAAAGCTTCTCATTCCTTCTCCCTCTTACCGACGACTGCCTATAGGGCCTCAACTTCAAGTATACAAACTCTCCTACTTCAAATTCTATTTCGCGCCTCTTTCTATATGCAAACTTCTTCATTCTATCTTGTGCCATTCCTAAATGCTCCTTCAACATCCCCAGCGTTATATCACGTTCTTTCAATTGCTGGTCTAAAGTAGAATTCGACTTAGATTGCTCCCCATAAGCAATTAGTGCTGGAGAAGTTTGCCCGTAGAGTGCTTGGAAAGGAGAAGTGTTGATTGAACTGTGGTACGAGTGGTATTGTACCAATACTCTGCCTAATGTAACCACGTATACCATTGTGTTGGTCTTTCTCCACAGAAACACCGCAAGTAGGTCTCAACACTTCTATTGACAACCTCCGTCTGCCCATCAAATTGAGGGTGATATGTCGTGCTTCGGTTTAGTCCAGTGCCAGCCATCTTGAACAACTCTTGCCAAAAATGACTAAGAAACACCTTGTCCCTATCTGATACAATATCGGGTAACCGTGCAGGCGTACCACTTCCTTAACAAAGACATCAGTAACTACCTTGGCAGAGAAGGGGTGCTTTGAGGCCAGAAAATGACTATACTTAGTTAGCCGGTATACCACCACGAACACCACATCATGCCCTTGAGACTTAGGTAATCCCTCGATGAAATCCATCGAGATGTCTTCCCACACTGCATTTGGAATACCTAAAGGTAATAACAATTCGACGGGTGACGCAGCTAATGATTTATTTTCCTGACACACTGAGCATTCCTCCACGTATTTCTTAATGTCTCCTTTCATGCCCTCCCAATATAGCTCTCCCGTCAGCCTCTTATATGTACGCAAAAATCCCGAGTGTCCTCCAAAAACCGAATCATGGTATGTGTGTAAAATCGTGGGAAGCAAAACGGAAGTCCTTGCTAATACTAACCGCCCTTTATACTTGAGCACTCCTTGCTTATTGAATAATTAGGCACACTATCTTTCATCTTTCTGCAAGCATTCGATGATTTTCTTAAGCTTCTTCTCATTGTCAACTTCTTGTTTAATCATCTGAATATCTAATAATGTTGGCACGGTCAAATTAGCTAACTCAATTCCTTCAGGCTTCCGTGAAAGCGCATCTGCTGCTTTGTTTTCTACATCCGGGCAGTATATAACTTCAAAATCATAGCCCAGCAACTTAGACAGCCATCTCTGATGCTGAGGTTGAATTACGCGTTGTTCCAACAAGAATTTAAGAGCCTTCTAATCCATTTTAACTTTGAATTTATGACCCAGCAAATACGGCCTCCATCTTTGCACAGCCAATACCACTGCCATCAGTTCCCTTTCGTATACCGGCTTCGCTCTATCTGCAGTGAACAAGATATGGCTGAAGAAGGCTAACGGTCGCCCCTGTTGCATTAGAAGAGCTCCCAACCCATATCCAGAAGCATCAGTTTCAATCTCAAATGCTTTACTGAAATCAGGCAATGCTAATACCGGGAGTGTTACCATTGCCATTACAACTGATCAAAGGCTCTCCTTATCTCGTCTGTCCATTGGTATGCCCCCTTTCTCAATAGTTGTCAATGGCACTGCTATACTCCCATAATTTTGAACAAACCGTTGGTAGTATCCAGTCAACCTCAAAAAACTTCTTACCTCTTTACTACTTTTGGGGTATGGCCAATCAATTATCGCTTTAATCTTGCCCGGGTCTGCCTCAACTCCTTCACTTGAGATAATGTGTCCCAAGTATTCCAAGCGCCCTCTCATGAACTGACATTTGAGCTAATTGGCATACAACTCTGTCTCTCGTAAAACAGCAAACACCACCTCTAAATGCTCCATATGCTCTTCCAATTCTCGGCTGTATATCAAAATGTCATCGAAGAAAACTAACACAGACTTTCTCAGATACGATTTAAAAATTTGGTTCATCAATGCTTGGAAGGTGGAGGGTGCATTGGTCAACCCAAAGGGCATTACCAAAAACTCGTAATGTCCCTCGTGAGTGCGAAATGTTGTCTTCTCCACATTTGTTGGATTCATCCGGATTTGGTGGTATCCTGATTTCAAATCTATCTTCGAAAACCACTTTGCTCCATTCAACTCATCAAATAGTTCTTCCACTACCGGAATGGGGAATTTATCTGGAATTGTAACACTATTCAATGCCCTATAGTCAACACTGAACCTCCATCCTCCATCTCTTTTCTTTACCAAGGGCTGGAATAGGGACCTGCACTCGGGCGAATGATTCCAGAGGAAAGCATTTCATTCACTAGCTTCTCCATCTCGGCCTTTTGGCTGTGGGCATAGCGATAAGGCCTAACATTCACTGGATTAACACCCTCTTTAAGGTGAATGTGATGATCAATGCCTCTGCTTGGGGGTAGTTCTTCCGGCCAGTCAAATATATCATCGTACTTCACAATTAATTTTGTTAATGCCTCAGTTGGGTTGAATGTCACTTCCACTCCATAATATTCTTCCCAAGTCTCTATGCCCTGAATAGCTCTACATTCCACCAAATATCCCTGATCTCTTTCCTCCCAGGACTTCGCTAACCGCTTCAGGCTCACTTGAAGCCTTTTAAGGCTCGGGGCCCCTTTCAATACTATGGTCTTCCCATGCCTCACAAACTTCATAGTTAGGTTCTTCAGTCCACCTCTGCAACACCCAACGTATGTAGCCATTGCATCCCCAAAATGATATCAACACCACCCAATTCTAAAGGCAGGAAGTATTCTTTGATTTCCAGTTCCGCCAACTGCAATGTAATTCCCTTACAAACGCCCTTCCCTTTCACAGCGGTGCCAGTTCCCATGATCACTCCATAATTTGCTGTATTTTCGACCTTCAAATTCTCCTCTATTACTAACCTCTGCGCCACAAAATTATGTGTAGCCCCACAATCAATCAAAACAATAACCTCTCTTTGCGCTAATCTCCCTTTTACTTTCATCGTGCCCGGATTGGATAACCCTGCCACTAAATTCATCGATAATTCAATTACTTCCACTACTTCCTTCGTCTGTAATTCAACTGTTTCAAAATTCTCATAAGCATCTTCGAACACTTCTAATTCATCTGTCTCGTTTTGTACCAGTAAAACTCTTAATTCCCGTTGATCCTTGATCTTGCACCGATGCCCTACAGTATGTCGCTCATCACATCTAAAGCACAGTCCCTTATCTCTCTTTGCTTTAAATTCAGCATCAGCCATTCTTCGAAACGCTCCATCCCGTTGATTTCCCCCATTCGTTACCCCTCTCAACGTTATAGTCCTCATCGGCATCGGATCGCTTCCTTTCATCGTCTCCTTTGCATTCGTCGAGTTATTAATTTTAGGGTTCACTACTGACGCAATTGATTTCCCTTTGTCTAACGGCACATTCGCACTTCGGGTGGCGGATTCGGACCGGATCTGCTCTCTGTTCTCAATTCGTTGGGCCACCTTCATCATGTTAACCAGCCCATTGGGTTCCCAACACTCTACCTCATCCCTTACCCATGGACAAAGCCCATTCATGAACGTATTCTCTAATATCTCATCAGATAAATGCGGTAAAGGAGCAACCATTTATCAAAAAGGTTGATGAATTCTTCGACGGTACCTTCTTGTTTGATGGCGAGGAATTGACAGCACACAGTGCCCTGCCGCGGAGAACGAAAACGCTGAAGCAGCTTCATCTTCAACGTTTGCCAATCATTAAACGGCTCCCGCTCTTCTTTCGCCCGGTACCAACCAAAGCCACTGATTCCAAACTGATGACCACCACGGTTAACTTCTCCGAGTCCGTGAGCTTGTGGATCTGAAAATAATGTTCCGCCCTAAACAACCATGCATCCGGATCCGAGCCATTGAAAATCGGCATTTCAACTTCCTTGAATTTGCTCCATTCCAATCCATTGTCTCCTGCTCCAGAACGCTCGGCATCGCTCGAAGTAGCTATTGGTTCCTCCATCGGTTCCTTTCCTTTCTTACTTCCACTCGGTTCCTCTGACCTTGGAGTCACGGATTGAGGATTTCGTGAATGTGACATCTCCGTCAATACATTATGACAATAGTTGCTTCAATTCCTCCGAGTTCCTCTGTTGTATTTCTACTTGAGCATTCAACCTCTCCACGCACTTCGCTACTGACTTCATCGCTTCATCCATCATCGGCAGTTTCTGAATCTCCGTTCTAATCACTGCAATCTCAACTTCACTCGCATCTATCTTCTCTTCCAATCTCTTCTGCGCCATTTTCGATCTATTTCCCAGGTTTTAAACGCTCTAATACCAATATAATAGGTATCAATCACTCAATCATTATTTATAGAATTGGATTGAAGACAATCCTCAAGAACAACCCTAGTAGTTCTTGCCCTAACCGACTCTCCCTCGAGAAGGTTCCCAATTCCCAACTCAATAACTCCCCCCTCCTCAAACTCTAATTGGTATCTATACTTACTCATACAACAGTGGTCCCCCCTCCTTCTATAACTACTTTCTTCTCTCTATTTCCCTTTTTACCCCTTCTATGATAAGTAAATGTAATAGGGGGCCTAACACACTGTTAAGAAGATGAAGATTTGTTTGAACTAGTGTCAGTTTCAAAGCATGTTAAAATTATTTTCTCACAAGAATCAAGAACAACGAGAAATTAGAGATGAAGTTAACGAATGCATATAGTTTGAAGGGGGAAAAAGGAAAGAAAGAAAAGATAGCCGTGTTCCTGTGATTTATCATCTTTCAAGCAAAAGGGTAATTCTGAAAACTTTTGGTGGCATTGCCATATAAAGAGAAAATATACCAAGGCGTGATGGTATTTCAATATAGCAAGAGGATTTCCTTTCCGGTAATTATAGATCCGCACTCTGCCACAAGGAGAACGAAAGCAAATTAAACAGTATAATTGAATGATCTTCCCTCAAAACATGATTTGCATATTTCAGACAGTATCAAGTAGCAGAGATGATAAAACACCATTTATGTAGTCACATTTAATCGTACACACGTTTCGTTCCAATTCAAACAGAAAAAGCAGTCTATTTAAAGATTCAACAGTAACCTCATAAAATATCTTTTGAAACTGTTTTGACTGGGACAACTAGACATAACAATCAGAATATAGAAGTATTCCACCATAAATCAAACAATAGAATACACGGATACCCGTCTCTCCATTAGCTCTCACTAGTTTCATCACCATCTTTCTTTGACATTGCATAACTTGGTTTTATTTTGGTTGACAAGGAAACATATTGTCAGGTACAACAGAAACATATAAAGCACAGGTCACAGCTCGTTCCCAACTATAACATTGCTAACCTGTGATCCCAACCAGCAGTAGCAACAATCTTGTCATCTGGTCGAATAGAGACCTTAGCTATGCCAGGCCGTTCCAAAGTAATTTCTCTCTTCACCAAACATGTCCCCTTCATAATTCAACACAACTAAAATAAATAATTCTCATACAAAAGTGCAAAGTGGCAACCACTCATACCAGAAGTTGAAAGGCATTTACCATAAACAAACATGCAAAAACACATTTTGTTATCAAAATAAATTTTTTCCTTGGAAAGAGAATGCAAATTCCAGTTATTCTCATTGATTCATGGAACGGATTTGAAGAGTCATAATGAGCATCCCCCCCACCAAACAATTATTGAGCTGAATATTTTAATTTTGCAGTACTTCTAAACAAAGAAGGAAGGTTTAACATCAACTCATTCAAGTTCAAAATCTATCTGAATATTTCAATATTGCAGAAATATTATATTATACGTTAATTGCGTAAAATGATTTTCTTTTTTTTCCCGAAAAAATTTGAAATACCGTGGAATGATCCAAACTAAACATCACGACTTTTTCATCAGCAGCTCCTGAGATAGCACCATGGCACGATCCATCAACGCAAATACTCAGAACTGCAAACAAGATACTCAAAATGATGGCCTCTCGTTGAGGAAAGAATATATAAAAGTCCATAATATTCGGACAAACACCTGACTCTACATGACACTTCACTGATGCTAATGGAACTCTTGGATTCCTTAGATCCCACCAAAGCATGGAACCATCCTCGTATCTATAAATATTAAAAAGACACAGAAAGAGTGAAAGTTACATTCTATACAGAAATGGATAGTGAAATTGATAAAACCTATGAACTGTAATGCGAGAACCAAAGACTGATCCAAATATATGCCTATTAAATAAAATTCTTTAAAACTAAGTGAGCATAACCTACGTTATAGTCACAAACAAGATTTTTGAACAGTAGATTATATGGTGTAGATCAAGTCAAGATGTCATCGGCAACATGACAAGAGAAAGATCCACACAAGCATCTTTATTCTATTTGAGTGTTCTTTTAATAAAAAAAATCTATCTTGGTGATGAGAAAGAAGAAGAAAAGTAAAAAGAAGTACCCAGACAAGACATTTAAGAATCCTTGAGATTTAGATGGTAAAAAGGCTTGAACTGCCATGCACAATCCTGAAAGAGACGAATCCTTAAGATTTCAAAGTCGACAAGAAAGTGAATAAATTTTATCATATATCTTTTCCTCGCTGGCAGATGCATCAAATAAAAGTATATGAGAACAGAAATTAAGTAATAAATTAAAATTTAAAAGTATAGATTATATATAAAGGAAAAAGAAAACAAAAACTTAAGTTTATCCAGTACCTAGGACGAGAAAATGAGATTATCATATGATAGCTCTATACACATAACTATAACTACAAGGTTATTGATCATAAGAATGGAATTGAATCAGAGAATTAATAGAAATATATCCTCATCTAGTTCACTAATGGGAAAACTTTCGGTACTATCATAGCATAGAGAATTGTTCGTACTACCTCCATTCATGCCTTGCCACGATGGTTGTTTTTACGAATAATGTGGGTCTACAAAATAAATTCATATATCATTTATTGACATTACCAATTAAGAATGTGAGTAGTGTGTACTATGGTGGCAAAAAAATTTCTGATCACTAGTAGTAATGGATCAAATAGTTGGACTCATACGGGAATCAATTCCTTTATTTAGTTAGGTTATGGAATGAATGGTAACTATACTTGTTTAACTTTCAATAGAATTATTATTACCAACATTGTTTTAATTAATATTTTATTTTTTTTATAAGATTTTTAATTAATATTTTATTAAAGATGTATTTGAATGCTATTAAAAAGACCGATGTAAGAAATGCTTAATGATGATTTAAGCAAACAAAAGACCCAACCTCTATCCTTGGTAGAGATATTTGGGCAATCCCCTTCACCGTTTGGAGGAAGTCGTAGCAACTTTTCCCCAGCATTCAGATCCCAAATTTCAACCTTTCATCAACCAGCAGAGACAATGAAATCAGGGCTTACATAATGAGCGGTATCTGTGTTAATAGAGACAAAAATAATCTTCATAAACCTCTGAAGATTGCTCCCCTGCGACAGCCACATACTTCAGCCCATCAACTGGTATAATATCAGCAGAAATCAGGAAAAAGACCATTTTCAAATCAGCATTGATTTGCATAAATGATCTGAATGTTTCATCAAAATAAGGTTAGAACACAAAGTTATACCACCAATTTTTTTTCTAAAACAAATGGAGTATGGAAATTTGAACCTCCCACCTCAAGGAAAGCAGTGCATGTCAATGAGGTCGGAGTACATGTCATTACCCTATGATCTATACTCAACCTAACATTTGGAAAAGAAAAATTACATGAGCCATCAATTTGAATAAACCTTCTGATCTGTATGCATGCTCAGTTGAAATTCCTTGAGCCTTATCTCCACTGCAGCCCAAAATTGTTGCCTCAACAGGCTTCTCGTCTCGATCATTAATACACTTAGGACCATCATCGTGGCTTGAAAAATCAGAAGGCTGCTTCACCAAGGAGAGTTTGCAAAAGTGATAGGCATTTGTCTTGATTGAGACAGTAGGAACTCTGTTATGCACAAAGTTTCGAACAATGTGAATTACCAAAAAGAAAAAAAAACAACGTTTTTAAAAATCAGTGCCAATGAATAGAGCCTCATAAAGCACCAAATACCTGGACAGAGCCCTATCATCAATATCCCAGCACTTAACAGTTCCATCCCTACCCTGGCTACAGAGAGGAATTAAACTATAAGCACACACAATTTTCACTGTATAATAAGATTAAGAGTATACACATAACACAACTCACAAACTATTTAAGTGATTAACTAAAAGTTCCATAGTAGATTAAGAAGATATGAATAATAAACGGACATAAGTACATGTAGAAGATCACCTGACGACTCTATTTGTCCCAATAGAACGACTGCAAGCAACACTAATAATTCCGTGAGCTGCACTATGCACCCTGATATCAGTTATCCCAATTATAAACGAGTTACAAATACATAAGAGAAAAGAAAATTTAAACAGAAATCAACACCATACCATGCTGATGATACCGTTCGATTCTGGGCCGTGTCCCAAATACGCAACTCACCGTCTGCAGAGCTAATATGAACCGCAATCACAACGCTTTACTATCCGGCAGAATATTCATACCAATAACGGAAGCAAAAGGACCAAAAAGGAAATCACGATAGATCAGAGCTAATGGATACCCCGAAAAAAGAAGAGGTTCAGATGGATGAAATGAAACGTCCATGACAGAAGCCCGATGTCCTCGGAGCACGGCCACGGGGTCCGGCGGGGGCCTCTTACTCATTCTCGCTTCAACGTAGCGTTTATCTCTTTACTAATTCTTCTTTTCAGCGGAAATAATCGTGCCGGTTAACAATTCCACGAAGTTGTACGGAGTTTTTGTTTCTTTATGGCCAAGGGGCGATGACCAGAGACGCCACGGTCGGACGAGAATCGTTGGCATTCTCAGCTTCCACTCGAAGACGAAACGACTCCATTGGGAGGTTTCTGTTGTGGGCCGCATTTTCTGTGATTGGGCTTACGCCCAATCAACAACATTCCCTTGGAAAAACTATAGCCCAGCAGCCCATTTCATTTGCACCACTACGCCCATTCCACTTTTTCTCTCCCGAACATAACAAGTTGACGTGTAAGATTGAAGGGATTTCTACTTGGGCTGAAGTAAGGGACCTATATTTCAATAATAATGTTTTGTGTTATATTATTTAAATATTACAAATCTCTAATACAATAATCTACCACATTAGGTAGCAAGGTGATTTATCTTCAAATCATGCTCATTTTCATTCAAATCATGATAAATGTTAGGGGTGAAAAAACCTGAACCGAACCGACGAACCAAACCGAACCGGTCGGTTCGGTTCAGGTTGGACCAGTTTTTAGAATCAGATAATATCGAACCGAACAGAATAGGATCGGGTCGGTTCGGTTTGGTTTGCGGTTTAGGGTTACGGTAACCCTAAACCCTTTAATCACGCTTTCTTTCGCACATTTTTTTTCGCACGCCATATAACTTCTTCCGCAAGCCGTCGAAGACAATCCTCTTCCTTGAAGCTCTTTCATCGAAGACAAGCCCTTCGTCGAAGACAATCTCCTTCCTTGAAGCTCTTTCATCAAAGACAAGTCCTTCGTCGAAGACAATCTCCTTCCTTGAAGCTCTTTCATCGAAGACAAGCCCTTCGTCGAAGACAATCCCCTTTCTTGCCGAAACGCTTCCATTCGTCTCCCTCTCTCATTCATAGGTATGTTTTCGTTTTCATTTTCAAACCCTCAATCTCCTCTTCAAATGGGTTATGTTGAAAGAAAAAAATGAGAGAAGAATTCGGTGTATTTAGGAAAATTTTCATGGGGTTCCAAACATTGATCATACCCAACCTTTTGTCTGTAGAGATATCATAGCATGGCTGAATTGGCTATGCAGTAGTGTTGGATTTCAGGATTTTCGTTTTGATTTTGCAAGGGGGTAATATTGTTCTTCTCTGTTTGTGTGTGTGTATTTATATTGTGGGGAGGCTGGGGCGTTACGGAGGTTCAAGGATAAATTGTTGTGGAAATGACAAGATCACTCCTTTGTTTCAAAATTTCACTTTATCATATTCTCAAAGTTCGCCTTGTTTTTCTTGTAAGGAGTTCTTCGATGGGTTATAACATACATTTGTCGTCTGCTTTTATTTTTGACGTTTTATCAGTTTTTCTGCAAAATTTGTGAAAGAATTTATTGAAGCAGCAAAGCCAATGTTTTCTATTGGGAAGTATTGGGATTCTTGTAATTATAATGGCCATGACTTGGACTATAATCAAGGTAACATGATGATGCATTGTGTTGAT
>JBBPDJ010000008.1:13080885-13099145 GCA_037974625.1 Cucumis cinereus | reverse complement strand
TTGTGGATTTTAAATATATATATATATATATATATATATATATATATATATATATAAATTATTGGAAAAGAAAAATAAATAAATAATTATTATTTATTTATAAATATATATTATTAGGGTTCCATAGTTATGTGTGAAAGTAAAAGAGAAACTGTGAACTTCTTCTCCTTCATGAGGCAGCCGTCTCAGTTCGATCTGCCACCCTTTGTCTCCGTCGTGCCACCACGCAGTCGTCCGTCATTTGGGTTAGTTTGGTTGGCTTGTGGTTATTATTTTGATTGGTTTTTGAATACCCATAAAGAATAGAATTGGGATTTAAATTGGATATTTTCTTGGTTCATTGACTTGTTATTGGAATTAATTCGTGATTTTTTCCTACAAATTAATTGGAATTTTGACGAAGAAATTGGTAAGATTAAAATAGTTAAAGTTGATTTTAATTAATAATTTTAATGGAGAATTATTAATTAAAATTGAATTTGTTTAGGGTTCGAATTGAGGATTAAATTTCAAACCAAAGAATTAACTATATTTTGAGGTAAGGGGTTTACTACCTGATCCTCGACTGTAAGTAAATTAATTATGCAATAAGTTAACTGAATGGATTATGTGATGAGTTAACTGAATAGATTACCAAATTAGTATTGAGTATGTGATGAGTTAACTGAATAGATTACCTGATGAATTAACTATTATGAGATGAACTAAATGAATTTTCTGATGAATTACTATTAGTATTGAGTATGTGATGAGTTAACTGAATGGATTATCTAATGAGTTAACTGTTATAAAATGAACTGAATGGATTATCTGATGAGCTAACTGTTCTAAGATGAACTGACTAAATTATGTGATGAGTTAATTGATTGAATTATATGATGAGTTGATCTTATTGGTATTGACGATATGATCGACTTGATCGATGGTTTATTATGGAAATCTTGTAGCATGATAAACGTGTAATGTGAATGTCGAATTAAATTTCATGTGATATGTTTATGACTGATTTGCACTGAGATAAATGTTTTGGACTATGGTAGCTGTTAACTTTATCTATTAGGCAAGTACACCCTGTATGTTTGTGTGTTCCTATGAGTTCACTAGACTGATATGTGTGTTCCTACAGGTTCACTAGATGCACATGCACGTGTTCCTACGGATTCTTTAGGTTGATATGCGTGTGTTCCTACGGGTTCAGTAGGCTGATATGTGGGTGTTCCAACGGGTTTACTAGGCTGATATGCTTATGTTGCTACGGTTCATTGGGCTGATGTATGGGTGATCTTACGAGATCACTAAACTGTGTGGGGTGTTCCAACGGGTTTACTAGGCTGATATGCGTATGTTGCTACGGTTCATTGGGCTGATGTATGGGTGATCTTACGAGATCACTAAACTGTGTGGCACAGAGTATATGCTTAATAGGAAGTTAACAGTTCACCTAGTGGGCCTAGTAATGGATCCCTTAATGGGTATTTTATATACTCACCATCCATGTTTATTTTTCATAAAAAAGTAAAAGAAATACGGAGAAGAAAAAGGAACTATGATCGTGTCATTGGGGACTAATATGACAAAATGATTCCTCTACAGTTTTTATGGTTTGATGTTTTCAGAATGTTATGAATGATTGTTAGACAGTCTTTATGTTAAACCTATGATTTTTTATTTAAGTAATGACCTTAGTTTAAGTCGAAAAGTCGGATCGTTACAATGTGTAAGGGTGATTTATGAGCTTTTATTAACTTAATAACCTTAAGTGTACAAATGAGTTATGTCTCAATTAGGCAGAATCTACCACTATCTCTTTGCAGTTTCTCGGTTGATCTCTCTCTTACCATAGGTATAGTAGTGGATATTATAGTTAACCTGATAGATTTTAATTTTCATATTCATATTTAGTGGTTTTGATCATTGTTTTATTTTATTTTATTATTATTTTTAGAAGAATTAGTTTATTTTACCTTGGAACTAGCAATAACTTTAATTTAGGATATTTGATCGCACACATAGTGAGCTATCACTAGGCTTAATAATGTTGTAATGTTGTTTCATAGCGTGTCGTTTCTCTTGCACAACTATAAATTTGCTACTTTATAATTATGATAAGTAACCCATGAGAAATTTGATTTAACAACCTTGTTGACAAACAAGACCTTTAAAATTTATACTTTAAATCTTCAAATCAAAATGATCTCAACTTCTAAAAACAACTCGATAATGGTTTACTTAGACGAAAAAAAAACTACGGACGAAACAAAGCTGGGGGGTTAAGTCAAGCTTGAATGATTCTATACATGCAATCTAAATGTCATAGAGAATTGAAAAAACACATCACTTATGGCTAAAAGAATGCTCAAATACTATTTTAAATGGATAAAATCTCGTGCAAAAGCTTGTGATCGGTTTGCCCCAATTTTAGTTCAAGAACAAAATTACAGACAGAGATATACAATACGATTAAACATGCTTTTCAAGAATTCTAGAGGAGAAGAATATTACCTTTGTAGAACAAGTCTCAATTCTTCTTCTGGTCTTCAGAAAACACGGCACGAATAAGATCGCAAACTAGACAATACCAATTGTTCATCTCAACTATTCTGTTAGACAAGGAGTTTTTGTGGAAACTTGTCTTTTGATAGATGATTGTATGTAGAAATACGTGTTATTACGCAACCATGTCTTAGGATTATGGTGAGAAAACACATAGGAAACACATCAAAGACACTTGGAATTTATACTTTGTGTCTGTTATGCGTTCAATGTTCACAAAACAGTGTTATTAGGATACTTTGATCTCTTGGTGTTGTTCATTGAATGATTGTATCAAAAGATGGATCAAATGACTTGAAGACCACTCAGAGCTTAATCAGAAGCAATGCTAAGGAAAATGTATATCTTTAAGCATAGCTGAATGTTTAAAGAGGCATTGAGAAAACAACACAATTCATCGCGTAGCAGAGTATGCGCCGAAGGTCCTACGCGATGTGAGACGTTCGAAACATGTCTAAGACCCATTACGCGGATAAATAGGTGTCAGAAAACATGGGACGTGCATAATGGACAGCGCGTGTCGGAAGCAAATAAATAATTCATTAAGAGATCAGAGACAAATATACATGTACACATATACACATACGTACAGAGACGCAGGCTGGATTTCAGAAAGTCGTCCTAATACATAACTCTGTCCAGATTTTCTTACACCATCCATTCACTTTCAAAAGTCGAGAAGCATTGCAAGAAGCAACTCACTCTTGAAAAGCAAGAAATTGTGACTAAGATTCTATATTTTATGTTGTGTTATTTACTGCATTTTGAGTGTTTGTAATTGTTACTTCAGTCTTTGTAACCAATTTGATTTATCAATATGAATACTCTCTTTCCGTCCATATCCATGTCTTTAGTTTCCATAAATTTTATAAGTACCTAAAGTGACTAAGGGTTAAGAAGTAGGAATTAATCACTAGGTAAGCAAGGTAATTGCTCATTTTGTCTGATCTTTACCAAGTCATAAACTTGAACGCATCGAAATAGTACTTTAAAGTAAGGGTAGTCAACTGCTCGAAAGAGTAACTAACTTAGACCATGGTGAACAAAGATTGGTAGTAACTTAGAAATAAGAATAAACCTATCGAATTGAAAGTGCAGTAATCAATTCACTAAAGACGTTTAGTCTAACTCAACTCTTTTATTTATTAACTTACTTATCCAAAAGAGCAGTAACCAATTCACTAGTGTAAATAATGAAATTTCATGTGTCCGGTCTTGGACTTACCAGGTACCTAATTACGTTTATACTTGAACTAGGTTAGAAAAACTTGTAACACATAACTATTCTATCACATAAGCATCAAATCATCATCGTATACCCAATGCAACAAGTTTTTAGTATCGTTGCCGATAAATTTTTGTTTTATTTACTAAGTAAATTTTAGTGTTCTTTTCCAGGTTTGATTAAGGGAGTATCAAAGCTTAGCCGAAAAGCTTTACAAATAGTATATGAGTGAAGCTCAACTCCCAATCTTGTATTTGATCCTGAGATTGAACGTACATTTAGGTAGAGAAATAGAAGAAACTGTTATCAGAGAATAAAAAACATAATTGATTAGTTTTACCACATGAGAGATTAGCACAACAACTTAAATCCTGATAATTCAGCTACGACTATTAATCCAGTGTCAGCGGATAACACCAATAGAGAGGGCAGAGAGCATGAGCATTCTATATTCATTCCTCATGATATCAATAGGCCTGTCATGGACTATGCCTCTTCCATCCTGAATGAATTTGCTTATGAAATTTTAAGACCTATCTTCACAGGAGGAAAGTTTGAGATGAAGCCGATAATGTTACAAATGATCCAAATAAAAGGTCAATTTGGAGGTTTAGTAGGAGAAGATCCACGTGAGCATTTGACTAGCTTCTTGGAGATCTGCAGCACATTCTCATTTCCAAATGTTACCCATGACGAAATTTGATTGACA
The DNA here is from genome assembly GCA_037974625.1 of Cucumis cinereus. Classification (NCBI taxonomy): domain Eukaryota; kingdom Viridiplantae; phylum Streptophyta; class Magnoliopsida; order Cucurbitales; family Cucurbitaceae; genus Cucumis; species Cucumis cinereus. The sequence goes on along the minus strand of JBBPDJ010000008.1, from coordinate 13,094,658 downwards.
TTATTTCCTTTTTCTTTGATGGATGATGTCAGGAAGTGGGCGCATCGCCTGGATGTGGGAGAGGTAACAACCTGGGATCAAATGGTGGAGAAATTTATGAACAAGAACTTTACACCAACTGCCAATGCTAAGAGAAGAAAAGACATAGCCAATTTTGAATAGAAAGATAGTTAGACATTGAACATGCGTGGAATGGGCTTAAGAGGTCGGTTAAGAGCTATCTGCATAATGAAATTCCAGAATTCGTTTAGATATAGATATTTTATAATGAGTTGAACAAGAACACTCAACAAGCAGTCGATGCGACAACTGCTAGAACTAGGGGCTTAATGAACAAGACTTATACTGAGGCTAAGGATGTTGTGGATAAAGTATAAAAAAACGAAGAATGGAAAGACAATGATTTCAGATCCCGATCAGGTAAGAGAAAAAACAGAGTCATCAAAAGTTGACGATGATGCAATGACTATACAACAAAATAGTAACAATGATTTCTTTGATACAGTCTTTGACGCTAAACCAAGGCACTAGGACCACCAATCAAGTTAAAACGGTCAACCAAGTCAGCTGTGTGGGATGCAATGAGACACACAGCTATGACATGTGCCCATAAAACCCTGAGCCAGTCTGCTTCATCAAGCATAATTCCTTCTTCAACACCTCCAATCAAGGATGGAGAAATCATCCTAATTTTAGGTGAAGAACAAATCAGCAAAATGGCAGACAAGGAATTGGCGAACATAATGAGAATAAAGGTGGACCACTTGGGTTCCATTAATAATACTAGAAGCCACATCAAATGCAATATCAAACGCATTAGGCATTCAGTTCTACCTCAATGCCACCAGAGGATTTGATTAAGCAGTATATGCAGAAGAATGATGCGTTGCTGCAAAGTCAAACCTCCTCCATTGGAAACATGGAGGTTCAAGTGGGCCAATTAGCAAATGAATTAAAAGTGAGACCTCCAGATGGCTTGCCTAGTAACATATAAGTCCCATGGAATACAGGTCACGTAGAAGGAGATCAATGTCGAGTGGTGAAATTAAGAAGTGGGAATACTACAATTGGACCAGTAAGACCAGAGATCAGATGCTTATTATATTTGAACGTGAATTTCAACTTTTGGAAATCATGCAAGAAGGCATTCAAAATGCTTAAAGAAGCCCTAATTAAAGCATCAAATTTTGTTTCTCCAGATTAAACTCGACAATTTGAATTGATGTGTGATGTTAGTGATATAGCGGTCAACGCCTTACTTGGTCAAAATAAAAATAGAATAATTCATCCTATTCATTATGCAAGCAAAATTCTCACGGAAGCTCAAGAAGTAAACACAACCATAGAAAAGGAAATGCTTGCAGTAGTATTTGCGTTGGAAAGTTTTCGAGTCTACTTGGTTTGGTCTAGAGTGATCGTGAACGCAGATCACTCTGGGCTCAAGTATTTAATGGCAAAGAAGAACAAAAATCCTAGATTGATTAGGTGGATTTTATTGCTCCAAGAATTTTATTTGGAGATAATTGACCGAAAAGTAATCGAGAATCAAGTTGTTGATCATTTATTAAGACTAGAGAATGCATTGACACAATAGAACAATCAAGAAATTCATGATGCGTGCCTTGATGAGCAGTTGCTAAGCATGGACACAAAGGAACCATGGCATACAGACCCGGTTAACTATATAGTCTACTAGAAATGGCCAGCACATTTTGACCACCAGCAAAAGAAGAAGTTAATTCATGGCGCCAAGTTCTACAGATGGGATGAACCTTTCTTATACAAATTGGGTCCAGATCATATTTTAAGATGATGCATTCTGGAATATGAGTCGGAGAAAATACTGGAAAAATGTAATGATGGTATGGCGAACATTTTAGAGGTCAAGGAACAGCGACAAAAGTTCTACAATGTGGGTATTATTGGCCAACGTTGTTCAAAGATGCGAGGAACTTTGTGATAAAATATGACAGGTGCTAGAGGATGGAAAATAATTCCAAGAAAAATGAAATGCCCCTAGAATCCATCCTAGAAGTTGAACTCTTACATGTATGGGGTATTGATTTCATGTTGTCTTTTCCTGCTTCAAAGAACCGTCAGTATATTCTACTTGCGGTAGACTACGTATCAAAATGGATTGATGTAGCTACCTGTGCAAAGAATGATGTGGCCACGATAAGCCAATTCTTAAAGAAAAATATCTTTACTCGCTTCGAAACACTACGAGCTCTAATAAGAGATGAAGGTACACATTTCATTAACCACATTGTTTATAAACTTTTAACTAAGTTTAATGTAAGTCACGGAGTTACCACCACTTACCATCTCCAAACGAATGGCCAAGCGGAAATCTTAAATCGAGAGATCAAAAAAATCTCTAGAAGGTAGTCAATGTCTTAAATCGTCAATAATAAATAATAAATAATGTTAGAAAATAATCATAACAAGGATGAATATGGGTGTTATTCCATGTAACCTTTCATATTTTTCTTTTCTTTGACTTGGAAATTTTGTAAACAACCTCTATAATGCATTAACATTGACAATTTATAAAAATTACAAGATGTTTGAGGTCTATATTATGTGTTCTCTACGTTGAATGCTTTTATCATTTATTTGACTTTGCATTTTTTTTTTATAAGTGATGACTTTAGACTTCAATGATCACTTAGTGGTAGCTAACGCTTTGAATATTTTTTATCGATGTTGAAACTCAACTTTAAGTCATGTTACTTACAAACATTTTATACATTCTGAATGCGAGCAAACTTTCCCTCAAACCTAATTTTTAGAAAATATCTAAGGTAATCTTACAACTTAATTTTAGGAATGAGGACTTTGCTGCCTATTAAATTTAGGGGTATGTGGCCAAAGTGGTCAAATTTAAATTTTGTTGTAAAATAGTTTCAGTTGTTTATTGTAATTTGAAGTTATGTTTAATGGTTCAACACTTGGTAATAAGTGGTAACAAATAAGAGCATAGCTTTCATGTTTGATGTGGTGATAAGAGTTGTAGTTGTGAAAAGGAACATATTAATAGACTACCAAAGATGTTCGATCAGGGCCTTAGTTAGAAATTGTTGTATTATATGAGAAAGTAATATAAGGCCTTACACGATTGTATGTAATAACAATATCATTTTGAAATAAACACATAAGAAAATCTGAGCATTGAGAAAAATAATTTTTTAAGGGCCAAATTTGCTTGCATTTTAAATCTGTATAATATTTTTATAAGTAGAATATCTTAATTTTGAGGTGATACAATAATTGGATGAAGTTTAGAGTTAGTTACACTTTGAGAAGTCTAGGCATTGTATCTAGTCAAGAAAATTTTGAGCCAAAGGTATGAGTAATTGCTTAAGGATAAGCATTATATTGAATTTAGAGGTGTGATAGCATGTAGAAATACGTGTTTGCGCCCATGTCTTAGGATTATTGTGAGAAACACATAGAAAACGCATCAAATACACTTGAAATATATACTGTGTCTGTTATGCGTTCAGTGTTTACAAAATAGTGTTATTATAATACTTTGATCTTTTGGTGTTATTCATCGCATGATTGTATCAAAAGATGAATCAAATGACTTAAAGACCTCCCAACACCTAATCAGAAGCAATGCTAAGGGAAATGTATCTCTTGATGCATACTCGAACGCACAAAGAGGCGTTTAGAGTACAACACTAACCATCGGTTAGCAGAATATGCACTAAAGGTCCTAGGTGATGCGGGACTTCCAGAACGTGTCTACAATCCACTATGTGTAGAAATAGGTGTCGAAATACATGGGACGTGCGTTGGATGGAGAGTGTCGTAAGTATATAAATATTTCATCCAGAGATCAGAGACGAATACACATATACATATATACACATATACACATACGTACATAGACGAAGACAAAATTTTAGAGAGTCGTCCTAATACATAACTCTGTCCATATTTTCTTCCACCATTCATTCACTTCTCAAAGCCGAGAAGCATTGCAGGAAGCAACCCACTTTGAAAAACAAGAAATTATGACTAAGAGCTTCTATTTTATATTGTGTTATTTACTGCATTTTGAATATTTGTAATTGTTACTTCAATGTTGAGTCTTTGTAATTGTTACTTCAAACCTTGTTACAAATTTTATTTATCAATACGAACACCCTCTTTGCATCCATATCTATATCTTTGATTTTCATAAATCTTATATATGAGTAGCTAAAGTCATTAATGGGTTAGGAAGTATGAATTAATCTGTAGGTAAGCATGGTAATTGTTCATTTTGTCTAATCTTTACCAAATCATAAGCTTGAACGCATCGAAAGACTACTTTCAAGTAAAGATAGTCAACTGCTCGAAAGAGTAACTTAGACCACAGTGAGCAAAGATAGGGAGTAACTTATAAAGAAGAATAAATCTATCGCAGTGACAGTGCATCAATTATATCTAGATATAGAATATTTATGGCACCAAGGAGCCAAAACGTTGATTCTTTTAATTAATATTGAGCGCATGAATATAATCATGTTTATGAATATAGCATAGGTTTTTAACCCTATCTATCACGTAGTTGCATTAACATAACATGCATTACTTTGAGTTAGCTAACACATTTTCATCCACCGCATATCAATTGGGTAGATTAGATTAGCATAGGTAGTGTAACGCTTAGTCCAACTCAACTCTTTTCTTTATTAGCTTACTTATCTAAAAGCGCAGTAATCAATTCACTAGTGTAACAACAAAATTCTCTGTGTTTGACACTGGACTTACTAGGTATATAATTTAGTTCATACTTGGACTAGGTTAGGAAAACTTGTAATGAATACCTATTCCATCACATAAGCATCAAATCATCATCACATACCCAAAGCAACAAAAGTGAAGAGAAATTGACTTTAAGAGAAAACCTTTTAACTCTGTGAGAATTTTTGTGTTGTTTTAATAGAATAATGTACGGATCATTCTGATGTCTTTCAATAAAGAACAAGTAACTCAAATGTATTACTTCTTTGCAAATCATATCTACCAATAGAACTACGTGACGGGAGTTAACTCCCTGCACCCACTCCCCCACTCATCTCAACTTCAAGTGAGCTATTTAATTTAATTTTATCTCACGTTTACCAATTTGTAGTGAAAATTGTTATCATCATAATGGAATTCCATTAATAAATCCATCACATGGGTTTGAATTGCAAACATAGTTGGATTGCTTTTAATTCCATTTATTTAGAATTACAAATTTGTTACATTTTACCTTTGCCTTTTGTCTTTATTGTTGTCGCTTGACCCTAACGGTAACAGTAAAATTAATGGCTCGCACCATTGTCATCTCAGTTGAGTCATCTATTGAAGATATCTAGGTTGGTTATTTGGTTTTAAGTAGAAAAGATTTAGCGAAGAAACTGTTTGTTTTTGCCATTAGGAAGAATCTTTAATATCGTGTCGATAGATCGAACAAAAAGTTATATGTTTTAAGATGCGTTGATTCGAGTTGTATGTGAAAACTCTGGGCTATTAAAATGAGAAATTCTGATATATTTAAAGTTTCTAAGTATGTTAATAGTCACTCATGCCAAAAAAATCTTACGAAAACAAGATCATAAGCAAGTTAAGAGTTGTGGTCATAGGCCAAAGGAAATAATTCAAGACTTTCGTAAGGAGTACGAGGTGGATATTATTTATGAGAGGGAGTAAAGGACCCATTCATGTTTGTCCTATCACCCAAATATAATTGTCTCAATCTAATAGCTTTATCATATTTGAACTCAAAAAAGCATCTCGACCTATACCTTAAACCCGTTACAATGTCAAACTTTTCCCGCCCAAAGGAGACCTTCTCACCCTGTAACTTTAACCTAATAACATCATTCCAGCCATCTTCAACCTCTCTCAACAAAACATAATGGAATAGAGGTCCATTGAACACTAACTTAACATCCAAGAAATCACCAAATGGAGTTTTCTTAAACATGTATCAGTTGCCTAAGAGATAACTTATTTATTATGTTCGAGACGGTCTTGGCTAAATGTGTGCAACATGTCAAATTGGTCAGAAAAAAATATGAAGTGTGAATTTTGGTGACCAGAGGCATTTGTCGAACAGAAGACAGACAAAATTTATAAGTATTCTGTCTAAAAACTTTAGCCTATCTCGAGCCTATCTCATCCGAGATCAATACAAAATTATTAAGAACTCAGGATTTTTACATCAGGATGCCACGAGATTAGGGATTTTTTATGCATTATGTGAAGGATCTTGGTCTAATCTCGGGCAAAATCTTCCCTAAGATCTAACACAGAATGCATCGAAAAACACAAACCTTCTTCTCAGGACTCATTCAATAGATCTGGGGACAATTTCATCCAAATCTCAATCGAGATTCATGTACTTAATGAGCCCAACATGATGAAATTACCGAGATTCCTCAAGTGAACCCAACTTACACGAAAACAAAACAATAAATATGCAAAACATCCAACATATAGCCCAACTGCATTAGCTTTTGCAACAAACCCTAACTAAAGAAAACTTAAAATGCAGACCGAAAGACAAAAATTGTTCAAAGTGGAATACCTCTACAAATTGAAGCTTGAGGATGCACTAAAAACGTTTGAGCACGCAAAAATCAGTGAATCTCAGTGATTTTGAGAGCAGAGAGCTTGATAACTTGGTCGGAATGAGCACCTAGATTCGCAAATGTGAAGATGAATAGAATTTTTTTAAACATGTGTGTTTTGGTAATTGTAGAGTAGCATCTGTTTTAAATTTGAAACAATTATTTGAATCTCGATGATGATCTCGATCGAGATAGCCCGAAAAGAAGCAATCTAACGACTATTAAAAAAATGTGCTATTTCTGAAATGTGAAACCCAAAGCGCACCGTTTTGGACAATTTCCAAAAATATTTGTCTCTGAAGCTACTTTTCTCCCTCCTTAAATAGTTAGTCAAGTTGTGCAGTTTGAAATTTGATTTTATTGTTTTTAGTAGCTTAGTGCTTTTATCGAGAGGCTCGAGTTTGCCCTTCTCCTTGCAATCATTTTCCTTGAGTTCTGTTGATGCTTTCTTTTGGGTTTGTGTTTCTGCATAATTATCATAATTCTTTTGGTTGTGTTCGTATATTGACCTCGAGCTGTGAGATCCTCCTTTATATATTGTAATTCAATACTTTTTAAAATTATATATGTAGAATTGGTATGGCAACTCTAGAGGGGGGTGAATAGGATTTTTACAAATTAATGAAACTTTTAACTAAGTAGGCTCAATTAATCAAATTAACAAACTTTTTTGCTAATAAGTAATGTAATCAATAATTTCATACAAATAAGTTGACATCAAAATGACTTATAAAGTGATATACTCAAATTCAAGCATCATTTTAAATTTCATAACAAGATTGGTAACACAAATATGCAAAGATAAATTCAACCAACCTAAATAGACAATTGACTAATTAATCTCAAGAACAAAAATTGCAATTACTTTGAAATAATAAAATTTAAGAGCAAATTAATTGCAAAATTAAATAGTTAAGAGATAGAGAAATTGACACCGAGAATTTTATAGTGGCTCGACACAACCGGCCTACATCCACTTTCCAAGCTCCTCTTGGGTATGTCATTAAAACTTCGAACCGACTCTTTCCGTGGATAAAATATAACTGATACATCGCTCTTTATACGAGTTCAAGAGCAACTCAATCGTGTCCTTGGATCATGATCAAACCGTCACAAAGAGCTCTTTTTAAGGATTAAGAGCAACCCCTTTAGTAATCGATTTTAAAATGAAAAAAAAAAGATGATGAAAACTCTCTCAAATAGTAGATTTACAAATTAAAGCACTCAACAAATGAATTCTTGCAATACAAAATATCTCTCTCCAGAATAACATGAAAAGTATAAATAATGAAGCTGAAGAGCGCAACAATGGAAGCTTTGTGATGAAGATGTCTTTAAGTAGAGAGAAAATATGTTGAAATCTAAAATAATTTGCTCCATTAGATCTTATAAAAGAAAATTAAATGGTGGAGATTTAAACTCAACTAGCCATTAGATACAAACAATAATAATAATATAATAATACATATCTTTATAAACTATTTCTTTTAAAACCCAACAAAAACAAGTTCACCATCTTTCATAAAGCTAGTTGTTAGACAAAACATAAAATAATATTAAAATCATTTTCTTTTTCAAATAATATTAAATTTATTTCCTTGTTAAAAAGATATTAAATTCATTTTCTTTTTAAAGTCAATCCAAATAATCAACCATGTGTTTCTTCTCTATAAGCTCCACATGTCACTCACTAATTGAATCCAATTTGATGATTTTGTTGCCACGTCATTGTCTCGAGTATTGTTCCGTTAAGCTTGTTCAGTTATATCTTCTTCGTTTGAACTCCTATTTGCAATTCAATTGCGTTGGATTGCTAATTTTGAACTCTACACAATAGACTCACCAAAACATTAAATTGTTAACAAATAAAATTAGGTTTGTTATCATCAAAACATTAATGAATTAATTAATTACTTAATTTGAGATTAAGGGCCAAAAAGCCAACAATATATACGCGCACGCACACCATACGAGCACGGACACCATAAAAATTGACAAGTTCATAGTTATAATTAAAAAATCATAAAACTTTAGAACTAAATAGAAGTAAATTTCAAAATTGAGAGGTTAAATCTTTCTTTGAACTAGAGAAAATTGAAGAGAGGTTTCTATATACGTCACTTAAAAACGAGAAATGATTTGAAATGTGAAAGATTTGAAACAAACTTTGTTAAAAAAAAAAAAAAAAAAAAAAAAAGTTGGTTGGATGTTTGCAAAATAAGGATTTGACCAAATATTGTCCTTCAGTCCAAATGTGTCACCCTAAAAATGAAATTATGCACCATTTACGTTTGTGAATTCTTTGAAAAGTTAAAAACGGAATTCAATTTTAAAACCACTTAGGATATGAAAGAATCCATTAACTTATAATTATTTAAAATTACCCTAAACCCTAAACCCTAAAAATGAAATTATGCACCATTTACATTTGGGAGTTCTTTGAAAAGTTAAAAACGGAATTCAATTTTAAAACCACTTGGGATTTGAAAGACTCCATTAACATTATAATTATTTAAAATTAATTTATTGGCATTAACATCAAAGACATCAAAGACAGAAAATGTATATTAAGCGCATATTTAAAGTTAAAACACTTGAAACCTAACTACTTTAAAACAAAATTTAGAGTTAAAATTGTTACATTTTAAAATTTAGGAATTCCATTAAAATCAAATTCAAAACCTTAAAATCAGCACTCTAATTTTCAAATTTAGAGACTAGATGAAATCTAAGGCAAAATCTAGAGACAATGAGATATTTTTTCTAATTAAATTTAATTACGTTTTTTTTTTTTAAAAAAAGTAAATTGAATTAACCCATTATAATATTATTGAGGTATAAGAAAAATGGAAGTGATTAGTAGCAAAGAATATGATTCTCATTTTGTTTTTGATTTTTCTTGTTTCATATTCTTTATATTCTTAATTGTATAAATTAAACAAAACCTATGAGAAGGGGAGAGAAAAAGTGGAGTGTCCTGCAATTGTACTTCACAATGTCCGGCAAAATCATCCAACTCAACCAAAAAAAAAAAAACTAAAGAATCACCAAATCCACTACTATTAAAAAAAAATTTAAAAAAAATACATAAATAAAAGAGATATGGGCATTGATATTTTTGTTGAACCTACTAAAAAGAATAATAACTTCACATAGAGGTGCATATCTCTAAAGTAATGCTAAATCTAAGGAATAAATAAATAAAAGTAGCATAATTTGGATGCCACAATTTTTATAAACTCAATACTTTTTTCTCCACCTCTAACTTTATATATATTTAAAGAATGGAAAAAGTGAACATAATTAAAAATAATAATAATAATTGTTAATGGACACATCTTCTCTCTTTATTTGTTTCTCATAATCATTTAGATTTGAAACAACCGTTTCAACATATTTTATATATTTTATATATTTTCCTATATTTTTGTTCAACAAATAGGGTGAGGAGATTTAAATTTCTAACGTTTAAGTTTTATTCATGCTAGTCATTAGATATAGAAACACATCACTTTAAACTCTTTATGATTGATATTCTTCAAATTGGTAACTCTAGTCATTGTTTCAGTATCATAATCCCTTCAATGTCATCTTGGCCTTAGCTTCACTTACTAGGGGTATGATGATTGCCATATAGGCTCTACTTCTTAAGTTTGAGAAAGATGACTCAATAGAACTTAGGACTTACATATCTTTGAATTATAAAGATGAATGTATACTTTGTTCGATTTTATGTTATAAAACTCGTGTAGGTGGCATGCAAGTGGGGGTATTCTATGCAATGAATTTGCAAAAGATTGAACCACGAAATAGTAACCACTAGATGTAACTTCGTTTATAGTTAGATTTCTATTTTAATAGGGTGACTTAGGCAACTTAATCTTAATCCTGAGTGTATTATGAACTTCAGTTCGCGAGGGATTGTCCTTTGATTTGTACAGGTGAGAGTACCCAGATTGTTGACTCAATATACCTACTATTTTGGGGACAAGATTGAGTAGAGAATTGGGAACATAATTACACAAGATGAAATTCACTTCATCCTGACTTTAGGGTAAGTAGATGAGTGTTTACTTAAATATTGTCTCTAAGACTTGAACAAAGAGTCCTACCCTCTCTATGGCATAAGACGAGATTTTGTTTATTGGTTGGACCATAAACAAGTTGTTCATTAGAGGAACACCGATATTTAAGGACTAAGAGGATATCTAGGGGTAAAATGTTAATTTGACTCAACTGGTATTACAGACACCCGTGAAGGACTAACATGTTGTTATTGGTCTAAAGTTGTGGACATAAAAATATATCAACAGTGAGAAGAGTTCAGTTGTGAGTCTTTAGTGGAGTGTCCATACAATTGACGAATGTTGATTAATGTGTGGTTAATGAGTTTAGCTAATTTATCTTATATCGTTGTAGCTTTTGATCTGTAGATCATAACACCATAAAAGTATTATGTTTTATAGGTTAAAATGCTCAAGAATAGGTATACTTATGTATCAAAACCATTATTTTGTAGGAAATATTCATTAAAGTAAACAAAGAAGTTAAACGAAGCAAAAACAACTCAGTTACGAGCTAAAACAAGCAAAATAAGCTAAATTACAAAATTGCCTCTAGAGAGCGTCGACTCTAGTGCTGCAACGTCAAGCTCGGTGCAAATTCTCGAAAGCTGCTAAACAGAGCAGCGCCACGACGCTATCCAACACGCTGCGATGCCCAAGATGGTTTTTCAACAACATCGCAGTGCCACAACCAAGCGCCACGGCGTTACAAAATTTAACGCACATTTTTACGAAAAGTTGTATATAAATTGTATTTTCTTTGCATTTTGCAACAAATGAAGTCATATTTTTGCAATAGGGCACTTTCATACTGTAAATTTCTCTCCAAAATCCTCAATAAAATCTCTCTCATCCTTTCTTGGACCATGTCTTCGAAGTTCATCCCTTTCTGAATCAACTACAATGGTTATTGAGAACTAAAAGATACTTCTTGGAAATGGATTTTTAGTTTAATCTTTCTTGGGAATCCATGTTTTCATTGTTAATTAATTTCAATATTTAATTGAATTCCAATCTTGATTTTGTATGACTTTCTCTTTTGAATGACTTGATCAATCATAGGACAATGAATCTTTGATTAATTTCTAATTGCGCTAAGCATAATCTTTGAATGAAGATTGTAAATCGGTGGTTCTTGAATTGATTTTAAGCATTTTTTTTTGAACATTTTCGTTTATGATAATTGAGTATATTTCAATTAAATAAATCATTCTTGAGATAGAGACTTTCGTTGCTTTTGAATGTCACAACATTGAACCTTAAGGTTTTCAAGCAAACTTAAAGAATGCATGGAAACTGCTAAGATGAAAATGCATTTGATAGGTTTAGTTGAGTTTGATGCAAATCTTGTACATTGATTTTGGGTAATTAATTTTTTGAACTAATTGGTTGTAGATTGATATTAATTGCAATTTGTGATTCATTCAATGATAAAAATATTAACTAAAATCACCCATTTCCATTTCTTATTAATTGAGAGAAAAAACTTCTTTCTTTTGTATTCTGATTTCTTGAAAACAACAAAAAAAAACATTTAATTTTCCATTTCTTGTTCTCTAGATATTTTTCTTGAACCTGCAGAAGAAGATAGACATAGATGAACACAAAATGGTTTTGTGGAAAGAAAACAAATCAATGGTTTTGTGGAAAGAAAACAAATCTCTCCAAAAACTTAATTCCCTTAAAAATTATTGATTCTCGCAGACCACAGCCTTATTTACTCAGAGGATATGAAAGTTTTCTCAGTGGTGGTGTCTTGAAATTAATACAGTACGTGATATTCAATCAACCATAGGAGAGAAGGAATCAACTCCAGAGTCTTCAATGAGAGTGAGTGTATTCATCATTTTAAATTAGATTTTATTTCAAAAGCATGCTTAGTCATAATTTTACAGTAGGTTTATTTATCTGTAATTTTTGCCAGTGTACTAGTATTTCAATTGTATATTTAATTTGAGTTTGGTCCTCTATGTTGATACAGCTTCCAGTGCGTAAGGGTTCTCATCCCTTCAATTCGTATCAGAATCATCTCAAAATTAACATTCAATTTGAAATTTGTACATTAATGAACGTGGATTTGCAATTCAGTGTGTACGATAAATTAAAGGCTATATATTTACAAATTTTTATGTAATCAAATGTAAAGGTCCCTTCAATCCTTCGTTTTTTGTAAGTCTTTGTCAAGATTTGGGGTGTTTTTTTCTTATAATTTCGACACTAAGATCACCCAAAACGGATCACTAAAGACCAAATAATTGGAAAATTTTGACATTGTATAGCACTGCATGCAAACAGAGATGAAAAAAATTCACGTCACGTGTTGAAGAAAAACGGCTGACGTCATGCTAACATCAGGGACATCCAGAGGGAATCGACTCAGACAGGCGTAGCCCGACTCAAAGAAATCAGTAATTCAATGCTTGGTTGTATAAAGTAAAAAGAAAGCTTTGAAGGTATAGTAACCAAAATATTTGGGTACTACAACTGCCAAGTGGAAAGAGTGAGCTTCTAAGTTCTAGGAACAAAAAATGGAAATTCCAAGACCTTAAAACTATTGGTTAATTTGAATTATACCACAAATTATGATAGATTTCATTTTAACCAAGGAAGTATAAAGACTGTCTAAAACAAGTACAGAGGATTAATTTTTGTTGTTAAATTCATGAACTAAAAAGTTTATATGCTTATGTCAGTAAATAAATTTAGCTAGGAATGTGTAGGATTGAAAGAAAGAAGACGATAGGATGTATAGTCTCAAATGCTGTCACGTGTCTACTTTTTTATATACTGTTTAGGGTCTAGGGTTATTATAGTGTACACTAGAACTCGAAATATATGGCTGTGCTTTCTCACTTTATTTCACTGTCATTAATCAGAAAAGGGATCAGTTTTCAATTATTAAACTAATTGAAGCAAAGTTTTTCTCTTAGATATCCCATATGCTTGGCTATAATTTTTTTTTTGAGAACACCAAAATATATTATCTTCAACTTTATAAATATATTCTCTTATAAAGATGGAAGATTTGGTAAAATATTGTTATTTTGAAAACTATTTAGGAAAATATTGTAGTTTTCAAACAATTTGGAGAAATA
>JBBPDJ010000008.1:13069881-13080785 GCA_037974625.1 Cucumis cinereus | reverse complement strand
TTTCTCCAAATTGTTTGAAAACTACAATATTTTCCTAAATAGTTTTCAAAATAACAATATTTTACCAAATCTTCCTATAAAGATGAACCATCCCATGGTTTCCACCTAGCTTACTGAGACAGTGACATGATGAGTGGACATAAGAACCTTTGAGGTACAACAGTGTACCTATAGGAGCTATCAATAAACCTGACAGATTTTGAATATTCCTTCGACTGTTTGTCACAGTATTATCCTTTCAATAATCATTTATGAGATAAGTATGAATGTAAATTGGTGATGTCATAGTTTTATTTTGTTAAAAAATGTAAATTAGTGATGTCATAGTTTTATTTTGTTAAAACTTTAGGTTGTATCGAATTAAAAACAATGTAAAATCACATAATAAAAAAAAAAGTATAATAAAAAAAAAAGTACAAAAGGGAAGAATATATATAGACTATAACAAGCCCTAACAAAAAAGAAAATAAAATTATGGTACATTAAATTACACAAATATCCTTGGGGCTATAGACACTAGCCCTTAATTTCCAACACTGCCTTCAAGTTGGAGCGTAGATGTCAATTAGACCCAACCTGCTAACACAATAGTCAAAACTCTGCCTGAGTAACCCTTTGGTGAGGACATCAGCAAGGAATGTACAAGATACAGATGTTGTCATTGTCAAGTTTCTCTTTTACAAAATGTATGTCTATCTCCACATGTTTCGTTATGTCATGTTGAACTAGGTTATTGACTATGATTATAGTAGTTTTATTGTCACAAAAGAGCTTCATAAGTAACGCAGAGTCCAGGTGAAGACCAAACAAAACTTTTTGCAGCTAGATCTCTTCACAGATTCCCAAATTAGTGATGTCATAGTTTTATTTTGTTAAAAACTTTAGGTTGTATCAAATTAAAAACGTTAAACTTTTGTAAATAAATCAATTTAAATTCTTTTTAAAGTAAATTGTTGCTATTTGTGATTGATTCTATTAAAATAATGTAAAATCACATAAATAAAATTATAAATAAATGGGTAAAATTTAATTGATAAAACTTTTATGACTACCTATTCAATTCTTCTATTTTTCAATAATCCCTGCATATGAAAAAAAAAAAAAGAAGAAGAAGAAGTTATGAATTATAACCATATTCTAACAAAAAGGTCAAGATTGTTTGACTTATGAAAGTTCGAGATTTAAATGGATATACAAAGTGTTTTAACTTACATGATTCTCAAAACTTAGGAATTATGTAACATCTTAAAATTTAAGATAAATTTAGTTTAATTATCTTGAATTAATTAAGTATAAGTTGATTTATTTATTTTGGTTAGGGATGTTAATTTAATTTAATTTGGACATTTGTAAAAATATTTGATTTGGTTGGAAATTTGATTAAGAAATTAAATATATATAGAGAGAGAGAGAGAAATTTGGAGCAAAATTGCAGTTTTGAGAAGAAATTAGACAAATAGTGTTGTTCTCCCTATGTCTTGGGTTGAACCCAAGACCCATGTCAGATAATGTGTTTTCTCTCACCTATGTCTTAGGTTGAACTCAAGACCTTATCCAACAGTTTTTTAATTTTTTTATTTATAACTAAATTAAGATAGTTAATAAAAAATTCTCTACCACACCCACATTCTTTTCTATATAGTCTATGTAAATGTGTTAGATATGTGTTTAGAGTCATGGACACACTTTTTTTAGCTAAGAATTCTTGAACTACGGGGTCCAAGACGAAAATACCAAAAGAAAATCATTGGAGGACCACTTTGGAAAAAAAAAACGAGTTTGGGACATCTTTAGTCAATTATTTTTGGAAAAAACTTCAACGCCCATTTTGTACTGAGAAATGCATTTAAGACCAAACATTGGTCCATTTTTCGAAAGCTATAGCATTGGAAGATTTTCGTCCATTTTGGTTGGCACATTAGTCCTACATCAAGTAGCACTCTTCGCGACCTATATAGTCCTTGTAAATTATTTAGAGATATATTTAGGGTCATGGAGCACGTTTTATAGCCAAGAATCTATGAACTACTTGATGTAGGACGAAAATACAAAAAGAAATTGTTGGAGGACCACTTTGAACGCCAAAACAAAAATCGAGTCTAGGACATCTTTGGTCAATTATTTTTAGAAAAAACTTCAATAATACTTCACATGAGCCCAATTATACCTAGAAATTCATTTTAGGCAAAACTTTGGTCCACTTTTTGAAAGCTATAGCATCGGTCGATTTTTATCTGTTTTGATCGGCACATTAGTCTTATCTCAAGTAGCACTCTTCGCGACCTATATAGTCCATGTAAATTTTTTAGAGACATGTTTACAGTCATTGATGCACGTTTTTTAGCCAAGAATTCATGACCTACGTGTGTAGGACGAAAATACCAGAAGGATATCGTTGAAGGACTACTTTGGACCCCAAAACAAAAACCGAGTCTGGAACATCTTTGGTTAATTATTTTTCGGAAAAACTTCTACATTCCTCCAAATGAGTCCATTTTATACCTAGAATGAATTTTAGGCCGGACTTTGGTGCACTTTTAAAAAACTATAGCATTTGTCGATTTTCATTCGTTTTGGTTGGCACGTTAGTCCTACCTCAAGTAGCACTCTATCGACCTATATAGTCCATGTAAATGTGTCAAATACGTGTTTAGGGTCATGGACGTGCATTTTTTAGCCAAGAATCCCTGAACTACGGGGTGTAGGACGAAAATATGAAAAGAAAAATGTTGGAGAGCCACTTTGGAGCCCAGACAAAAAACTGAGTCTGAAACATCTTTGGTCAATTAATTTTGAGAAAAACTTCAACATTCCTCCAAATGAGCCCATTTTATACTTAGAAATACATTTTAGGCCGAACTTTGGTCCACTTTTCGAAAGCTTTAACACTGGTCGATTTTCGTCCGTTTGGTCGGCACATTAGTACTACCTCAAGTAGCATTCTTTTCAACCTATATAGTCCATGTAAATGTTTCAGAGACGTGTTTAGGGTCTTGACGCACATTTTTTAGCCAAGAATCCTTGAACTACGAGGTGTATAATGAAAATACCAAAAGAAAATCGTTAGAGGACCACTTTGGACTCCAAACAAAAATCGTGTCTGGAACATCTTTGGTCAATTATTTTTAGGAAAAACTTCAATGTTCCTTCAAATGAGCCCATTTTATACCTAGAAATTCATTTTAAGCCAAACTTTGGTCCACTTTTCGAAAGTTATAGTATCGATCGATTTTCGTCCGTTTTGGTCGGCACGTTAGTCCTAACTCAAGTAGCACTCTTTGCAACCTATATAGTCCATGTAAATGTGTCAGAGACATGTTTTAGGATCATGAATGCGTGTTTTTTGTGCCAAGAATCCCTAAACTATAGGGTGTGGGACGAAAGTTCCAAAAGGGAAACAACTAACGGAATCTCCTAAAGGGGGGATCATCATTAGAGAAAATTCTTTGTTCGACAGCTTTGCTTCTGCTTCTGACCAAACAAAGATAGAAGCACACCTTAGTGTCTATGATGAAGGCGGATGTAACAATCGAGATAGCCATGGCAAAGATGGAGAGAAAGATAAATTACTTGATGAAAGTTGTTGAGGAGCGAGATCATGAAATTATTGTCTTAAGAGATCAAATGCAGGTTAAAAAAATTACTGAGTCAAGCAAAACTTCTACTATAAAAGCTAATGTCAAAGGGAAAACTGTGGTGAAGAAAAAATGATAACTTGTAGAAATACAAGTTATAATGTCCTTTTATATAGAATAATGGAGTAAAATTGCAATAAAAATGAGATAATGTATAATAAATTTCATGAAAAGATATCATGTGAGAATGTTAGCAAACACCAGGTGACATTTAGAATGACGCAAATTGGAAGTAGTGCAATATTGTAGCGATTCAAAGCGTTAGAGGAATTTGTTAGAACATTAGAACCATGTGTGATTGTGCTTTTTAAACACCTATAAATAGGCAGCCAAAACTTCATTTCATACGTGAGGTAGAATGTGAGAAAGAATCAAAGAAAGCAGATTTTGGAGTTTATCTTCTGTAAACTCTGCCCTATCAGCCACTGTCATCCCTTTTTCCTTTCTTCTTACGTAACTTTAGGTGAGAGCTTAGAGTTGTGAGAGTAGATGGAAGACTATCAAATCTCATTCCTCTAACTTTGTAATACAGACAACTATGGAGCCAAGGAATACAAGAGATTGCATTTTGAGACTTGACACATCTCACCGTCTTGTCATTTTTATCTTTTCTTTTTATTTTGTTTGTACTACGAATTCCATGGTCGAGAGGCCTAAAACTTTTAATATAAATGCAATACACTTTTATTATCATTCTCCCATCTCTTTACTTATCTTGTATTTTAGTTTTCTATCCGTGAAATACAAATTTAGAGTTTTCTTTGAGAAATTTATATGGTTGCAATGTTTAGTTTGTTTAATCAGAGTAATATTCAACACCTAATTCTATTCGAGAGAAGGAATTAAGTATTGAGAGTTAACTACTCTAGAGAGCAAGTGACTAAGACCTCATTAAACAAGCGTAGAAGTTATTTTAGAAATAACATCAATTCTGCGGTTTGAACCTTATCATATATATCAGAAATGCTAGTGTGTGTGACATTTAAACATTGAGAGGTTTCTTGCTCTAAATAAAAATCAAAACATGAATAACGCGTGAAAAAAGATTTAGATATGAATCTCATACTCACTTCAGCATATGTATCTCTGAGCATATGTGGCGAAGGCATGTATATAATTACATTGCACATTACATGTATACAATTGTGATATGAACACGAACACTAGAAAAACAACAAGTAGAAACCATGCGTAACAGTCCATCTTTGTCGCCATCATGTCAATCCAATAGTTGCAGGATATGACCACAAGCTCCATAAAGGCCTAGTATGGAGGATCGGTTCAAAGTTCTCTTATGTACTCGATAACCTGAGAATGATGTTGGGTACCAACCTCCAAAGTTCCAACAATTCAATGAAAATGGCAATCCAAAGCAACACGTTGCTTATTTTATTGAATTATGCAAAAACGTGGGATCAAGAGAAGATCAATTGGTCAGATAGTTTGTTCAAAGCTTAAAAGGAAATGTTTTCGAGTGGTACATTGATCTGAAGCCCAAGGTGACTGACAGTTGAGAACAGCTAAAAAAAAGTTCCCCAACAGCTTTTATAGCGCTAGATATATTATCAGCATGATGGAGCTGACAAACACCAAACAATAGAAAGGAGAGCCAGTCATCAACTACATAAATCGATGGAGAGCTCAAAGTCTGGACTGCAAAGATAGAGTCATAGAATTTTTCGTAGTGGAGATGTGCACCCATGCCATGCACTAAAAACTTCTCTACTTCCTACATGGAATAAAACTTCGCAGGTTTGAAAAGTTGGCGACTCGCACCCACAAAATGGAGCTCAGCATTGCCAACAGTTGAACAAAGGACTTCTTGGTTCCTGGAGTGAGAAAAGACAAGAATAAAGCCAATGACATTGAAAAGATCATGAACAGTGTCATAAAAGAGCCCTTGGTCGTTCATGATACTCCATTGAAATCTTTCTTTAACGAAAAAGAAACGAAATTTGAAAGGAAAAAGGATAGAGGTGAGAGACATCACCTAACTTTGAAAGAAAGACATGAAAAGGTTTATCCATTTCCTTAATCTGATGTTGCAGACATGTTAGAACAACTGCTAGAGAATTAACTTATTCAGTTGTCAGATTGTAAACGACAATATCAGTCTCGAAAAGTAGACCATCCTAACTACTGCAAGTATCATCAAGTTGTTAGCCATCTAGTTGAAAAGTGTTTCATGCTGAAAGAGTTTATTCTAAAGTTAGCTCGTGAAAAGAAGATTGAGTTAGATATTGATAAGATTTACTACAAGAATATCTTACATTTACTAATTGGCTTAACATAATTCCTTCTCTCCAAGAATATCTTAATTATTTATGTGATAAAATACTTTCCTTATTTGTTGAGATATTCTTGGAAAGATATTATTTTTTAAAGAAAGATATTGTTTCTTTAAAGGAATTAAATCTCCTAAGGAATTAAATCTTCTGAGATTTAGTATGCTTATATATTTGCTCTTGGTTTTGACCTAGAGATAGACGTAGCTTTTGTGATCGTGAATCAGAGAGAATAAAGTGTGTTTTGCTACGTCCCTGTACTTCATGCTTTGAAACATACAGTGTGTATTTTTACCTTCCAACTTGCAAGTTCAGACTACAAGACGTGGAAGCTTGTTTTGCTTTGTGTGTACCGCTTGAGGGGGAGAGATATCTCTTTGCTAAACATCTTGGAGTACTTAAACAGGGGGAGCCTGTAATCGTATGAGATCATCGGGAATACAGTATAGACAGATTGTCAGACGAGTCGGAGATTCGTGAAGACAAGTAACAGCAGAGAAGATGTCTCTGTGTGATCTGTGCTACTGAAGTTATTATCTTATGTTATAACAAGAGTTGTAACTTTACGAACTTTGAGGAGTTTCTTTGATAATAATAATAAGGATCTCATCAGGGTGAAAACCCCCCAGATGTAGGCTTGTTGCCGAACTGGGTTAACAACGTCTCTGTGTTCATCTCTCTTATTTTGTACTTATATTATTGCATCCATATTAATGATAGTGTAACTACTACTGCAAGGTCCTAATCGGTTTTTCAAAATGGTTGTCATTGTTAACAGTCATTCTTAAAAATCAACTTGGATATCTCAACTTGCTCAGCTCTGATGGCTTCTAGCTTTGTTATCATTTTCCCCTCTTCTCATAGTGCTCGAGAATCACGCTTTAAAAGTTCATTCTTTTTAGAAATTGTACCACTTTCGTCGTACAGTACCTTGAGTCAATAGGGAAGAATTTTGTTTTCTTGAGTCAATAGGGAAGTAAACAATGATCAAAACTTGTTATATTCTCTACCTTTCACAAAATAATCATCCCCAAGTTTCTTATGTGAAGGAAGGTTGTCACCACAAATGTCAAAGTTTTCATCAAATATCTCTCGAGATTCATCTTCAAGACAAAGAACCTTTTCGAAAGAGGTAATCATGATTTTCTTGTGTAAAGTATTCTACATGGTCAAAGCAATATGGTGTAAGATGTTACAAACTACGTAGACCGCACAAAAATTGGAAATCTCGGAAGCTTCGATAAACTTTGTTCCTTCCAACCGTCTAGAAGGCTTCTTGATCACAAGAGGACAAGTCGGAGCTGCAGTTGCATCTGTAGATGGTTTTAAGTTATTGTAAATAGTAAAACTACAAAAAAATTTACAAAATATAAAAAAAGTTTAGATTCAATCAATGATAGGCACTAATATCCACTGATAGACTTCCATAGTTTCTAGTAATGTAACCGAAAGATACTGACAAAAGTTTATTAGTGTTTATCATTGATAGAATATGAACTTTTGTTATATTTTGTAAATATTTTAGTTTATTTTAGTATATTTGAAAATGTCCCTTTGAAAAATTCAAATATTATGTTTTCCAATGAAAAGTATTATTATTATTTAGCCAATTTGAAAAAATATATTGATTTTGAGAGACTAAATTTAACATTATTAAAAGTGCATACACTATAATTAAAATAATGTTTAAAATATCATTTTTTCCATGTACTTTTAAATTTGTTTAATTTTAGTCCTGGTACTTTTAGTAAATCTAAAATTTAGTCCATCGACATTAATTTTTATTGAAAATGATTAAATAATGATAATAAGTTTCATGTAAAGAAACACAATATGTGAGTATATTTCTAAAGTTTATAGTAAAAATGCAAATAAAAAAATTAAAAATATATATATATATATATATATGAGAAAACTACAATAAACTAGTAGTAGGGACTAACGGTAAGATTTATTGAAAGTTAAGGGACTAAAATTGAACCACTGAAAATACATAACTAAAAATTGAACAAACTTTAAAGTATAAGGACCAAAATGATATTTTAACCTTAAAAAAATTAAAAAGATATCAAATAAAGTTAAAACAAATACTAAGTAAAGGAAACAAAATAGTATTAAAAAAAATTAATCTCATAATCTAAATTTAAAAAAAATAAAAAATAGAGAAAATTACAAACCTAAAACAATAATAAATAATTGATAAACTTATCGAACCAAACAAAAAGTAGAATTGACGCAACAATGCACTACCCAAACCCCTTAAGCCCAAACACTTGTAACAAACCATTGAAGCAAGTAATTGCAAATAAACCCCCAAAAGTGAAGGAAAAAAAAAAAAAAGGATTCCAAAAGAAAGAATATTCGAAATAAGGATCCAATATCCCCTAAACCCTCTATAAAAATCCCCCAATTCCCAACTGATTCCCCCAAAAGCACTCCCCACTTCCTAAGACTACAGAGAGAGAGAGAGACAAAACAAGTTCAAGAATTTTGTAGAGAGCAAAATCCAAAATCCCCCAATTTCCCTTAGAAGAAGAAGAAGAAACAAATCTTCAGCAATGGGCGACATGATCGTGAACAGCCAATACCAAATCCTCGAGGAGATCGGAAGAGGAAGATTCGGGATCATCACTCGTTGCTTTTGCCCAATCTCCAACAAGTTCTTCGCCTGCAAAACCATCTCTAAAAACGATCTCATCGATGAAACTGACAAAGAATGCCTTGACAAAGAACCCAAAATCATGGCTCTTCTCCCTCCCCATCCCAACATTCTTCAGTTAATCGACGTTCTCGAGAACGATGATTATCTCTGCTTGATTTCCGACCTCTGTGATTCCCTTTCCCTTTACGATCGGATCATCCGTCGTCCCTTTACTGAATCCGAAGCTGCCGTCGTTATGAAGCAGCTTCTCGAAGCCCTCGCCCACTGTCATTCCCATGGCGTCGTTCATCGTGATGTGAAGCCTGACAATGTGCTCTTCGATTCCAGGAACAATTTGAAACTCATCGATTTCGGATCGGCTGATTGGTGTGATGAAGACGGCTTTATGTACGGTGTCGTCGGAACGCCTTATTACGTTGCGCCCGAAGTTTTAAGAGGATCTGAGTACGGTCGGAAGGTCGATGTGTGGAGCGCCGGTGTGATTCTTTACACGATGTTGGCCGGATTTCCCCCGTTCTACGGTGAATCTGCGGCGGAGGTCTTTGAGGCTGTTCTTAGAGGACATCTCAGATTTCCGACTAGGGTTTTTAGGTCGGTTTCTTCAGCGGCTAAGGATCTAATGAAGAAGATGATCTGTCGAGATGTCTCCAGAAGATTCTCAGCCGAACAAGCTCTCAGTAAGTCTAATTCTTATATTGAATCAAACCATTTTATGTTCTTGATCTGATTGTTGTGGCAACTGTTGATTGATCGACTCCATATTTGTTAGCAAATGTTGAACCATTTGAAGAAACCCCTAAACCCCAAGTGAAAATTCATTACATATTTGAAAATTTGTGAATCTATCTGTTATCTAATGGGCATTGAAAACTGTTGTTTTGCAGGACACCCATGGATATTGAGTGGAGGAGAAGGAACATCTTCAGTTGAATAAATTTGATGTCAACACTTCTTAACTCAACCCAAAAAAGAGAAACATATGAAGAAAGGATGCTATTGAAAAAGAATCAAGCATTCCAGTTTTTGTATCCAAGTACATAATCCCCTGCTCTTCTTCTTCTTCTTCTTCACCATCTTGTGAATAAGAGACCTTAACCTTCAGTTCAGACTCCATTAATGGCTGCCTGCTCCATCTATAAGGTTCTAGAGAGAGAGAGAGAGAACATCAGTTGTTGAATTGAGACTGTGCTGCTGTCAATATCATCCTTCTTTTTTGATTTCTTCAATGCTTTGAGAATCATTTGAGGAGTTTTTTTTCTTTTTTCTTTTTGGTTTGCTGTTAGGTGAAAATGGAATTTGGGGAATCCTTTCTTTCCCTCCCAACCCTTTTCTTTTTGTTTTATAAAGTGTTTGGGAAGTGAGAAAGTCCTACAAAAAAAAAAAAAAGAGAAAAAATTAGAAAAAGGAGAGAGAAAAATAGAGTGAGAGAGAGAGAAAGAAGAGAAGTTGCATTCAAATTAGTAGTTGGCTTTTTTGATGCTTAGTTTTATCAATTTTGAAGGATGTAATGAAATGTTAATGTGATGTGAATGATGCAATAATGGTGGTAATATAAAGGTGTGATGTTTTAGTGTAAGTTTGCTTATGGAATCTTACTTCAATTTTTTCTTTTCTTTGACTATTTGTTTTTTTCTTTATTTAAATGCACATTACATTCTAAGGCATAGAGTGGTATATGCTTCTTTTCATATATTTATCCATTTCACTTAAAAATCAAAGGTTTTATATATTTATTCATCTCTTAATTTTATACTAATTTAGATAAACATATATTAAAATCTCAATTTCCATTATATTTTTAGAAAATTAGAAAAACAAAAAAATAAATTAAAAATAAATATTTTACTATTTTTTAACAAGTAAACATGTTTATTATTTATATTATATTTATATTAGTGATGTATTGATGTTCATTTTTAGATTTTTCTACCATACAATGAAACTATCGAAATTCATCTCTTATATTGATATTCAACTTTTAGAAACTTCGAAAGTCTAAAAAGTCAACAAAATTCAAATTTTGAAGTAAAGAGACCCAAATTGTAATTTGAGTTTTTTTTTTCTTTTATTATAATAATAATAATTATTATTATTTTTATTAAGCATAGTATCTTCCTAAGAAGAAGAAAAAAACTGTGTATCAGGTAATGGGATGTGAATGCAAAATACTGATAATAATGGTGTTTTTTTAGTGGAAGTTAAGGTAATGGAATCTGACTGGGAATCTTTACTTGTTTCTTTACTTTAATGCTTTTGATACTTCTGAGTCCACCTGACATTGTATTTTTAAATTTCATTTCTAAATATTTCAATATATATATA